>JAPWTK010000209.1:125000-375000 GCA_029963805.1 Aromia moschata | reverse complement strand
TTTAGTCAAAATAGATCTTTTTGTTTGCCCAATATACGTTTGATCACAATTTTTACGACTTATTTCGTATATTCCTGACTTTTGTTATTGTCGATTTTGTCTTTGGGGTTACCCAAAAGCGTCTGTAGTTTATTTTTAGAATTATAACACAATGAACAGCAACTATTTTTAGATGTATTAGTTATTAGAAATAGTGAAAATAAGTTGCAGTTTGATGTATATAGGAAAGAAACAGCGACTCTTAAATATATTCACAACCCAACGATTCACACCACCCTTTTCAATATAAAATGGCAAGTTTTAATTTTCTAATTCTCCGTTTGTTAAATTCCCCCTCAGTAAAGAGAGGTTTGAACATGAGAAACAATTAATTAAGAATATAGCTAAGAATAACTGTTACTCAGTCCATTTAATAGATAAGTTAATAAGAAAGCATACATTTAAGAGAACCCTGTACAATTCCACGACTTTTCGTAGAGATACTGACAATTCGAAACTTGCTTCGTTACCATATGAACCTAAATTCACACGCGGACTTGATAAATTTTTTTTAAATAATATCAATTTGGTTTGTAATTCTAAAAATAAACTACAGACGCTTTTGGGTAACCCCAAAGACAAAATCGACAATAACGAAAAGTCAGGAATATACGAAATAAGTTGTAAAGATTGTGATTAAAAATATATTGGGCAAACAAAAAGATCTATTTTGACATATGGCTCATTTTAAATATGGCAGAACATAAAAATATTGTATTGCCTAGCACGCTTTTGACAACAACCATAGGATAGACCTAAATAATTTAAAATTAATTAGAAATGTAACAAACAGTAGACAGTTGGATGCTTTTGAAAGTTTAGAAATCATTAACTGTAACAGTAGTATGAATAAGGACAATGGTCCGATGCCCACCAGTCCACTGTTTGCTCTGATAAACAAAGACAGTTACGGTTCAGTGAACCGTGGCAACAAATTTAGTATAAATAGTGCAAGTGTGTAGGCTATAATTTAGTTTTAATCTTCCCCGAAGATGCCAACTTGGTTGCCGAAACGCGCGTCGAGAAAAGTATAGTAGTTCGGTGTTTCGTGGAAATTGTCCAGTTTTTTGTTTCTACGCCGAAGGTTCCACTACCCACTCCAGGATTTTCACATGTAAACAATATGTATACATTGTATATCAACCAAATGGAATAAATTGAGTATCTCGATGGCAATCGATGTTCAACCCGATTGATTTTTAGTTGCGGTCATTTTTAGCCTTCTGTTGCAAATATGGATCACGTAACTGCAGGTGGCGAACGCAACATTTGGCTAAAACTCATTTAAATAGTCCCTTATGCGTCATTCGACAGGGCATTTAGAGCTGTACTTGTTTTTTAATTTGCTCCGAAATTAACTAGATTTTCATTTTCATGTAGACAAAAAATTATTTAACAAAATAATTTTTAATTCAGGAGATACTCGAAATGTGCACTAAGAATACATTCCATTACATCTTTAAAACCAGAACACATACCAGAAATAAGTTCCATTAATAGCTAGTGCAAAAAGGTAAAGTACGACCAAAAGTAATAGCTTTTTTTTTAATCAAAAGTTTTCCTGGTTTGTTTTTCTGGTCAAAAGTTTTCTTGATGAAAGTTAGCCTTATGTCTGCAGCAATAGCAGCAGATACAATATAAATCCAACAGGATGGACCACTGCTGCATTACCATGTTAATGTCCCCCAATATCCTTATGGTTATTGATAGTTAATTTCCTAGTGGTTCTAAATCGTTAGATTGGGATGCGAGGGCCGTTAGAATGGCCAGAATAGAAACCAGACCTTAATCCCCTACATTTTTCCTATAGGAATATTTTAAAACTACAATTTACAAAACAAAGGACACCATTAGGTTCATTGCGCTGCGGATGTAACGTAACGTTGTCGGGATGTTCTGGGTGCCACATTTCAATCATCTCCTGAATTAAAAGTTATTCTATTAAACAAGAGTTCTAAAAAAATTGGATAATGTCGGAGAAAACAAAGTACAGCATTGAATTCTTCTTTCAATCCAATCAGGCGTCACTTGGCATACATTCGTATTAAAAAAAATCTATTTTTTGTAACTAATCACTTCCCCTATCTACCCTCCCCCCCAGGTATTGAACAAAAATGCAAATATTCCTTTAAAGTGTCCCCTTTGAAAATTACATTGATGTCTTTCCTATTTTCAATATTATTTAGTAGAAGGGCGATAACAAGGGTGGGAAGTTTTCAAATTGACACTGTGTATACCTACATACAACCGTTTTATGGTACTGAAAAAAATACCGATTGTGAGTAAATCTTTTTGAACAAACATTTTCCCTGTACCGTCCTGGAATTTTGTAATTTTTCTCAATGTGCAACCGATGATATTTACCAGGATATATCATGTACCAAGTATGAATTACATAATTTCCACAGTTAGGTATTTAGTTCAAAAGTTAAAAAAAAAAAGACAATAAACTCGTTTAAGACCATTTGACACTTTTAATGATTATTGATTCTTGGGTTGCCCCATTCTATAATTAAGTTATCTAGTTAGTCGTGAATTACCCTGTTTGCACGTTCAATTTTTGAGGAACTATAGTTTGAATTAATTTTGAGGCAATTTAATTTAGGGTAAATTTTTATTTGGATGGTGTATTTTGATGTATCTTTTTGATTTACTGGATGTATAACTCACATTAACTACCACTTGACCTGACAGTTATCATCTAGAATTGCATTTAATTATCACCCACTTTTAATATGCTTACTAATATCTTTTTAGTTTCGCTTTCATACCTTTTAGTTTCGTGCTGTACACAGATTTATTGCAGCAGTTCCCCCATACAATCGACTTTTATTATGAGGTCTAAGTAGGCGAATAAAGAATTTGCATTTGAAAAACTGGAGTATTTTAGAACGATGCTATCGGGAAAGTTTAACTTATCGGTAGGGTGATATACTGCGAAAACAGAAGTATTCTGGCAAAAGTTGCACGTGCCGAACATATTTTATTCCGGTTTAGCTTCACTACACAATTTTATCTAAAGTGCTATAGTTATTTGTTTCATTTTGAGTCGTTCTTGATCTCAGAATTTATATATATCGCATTCATATATCATTTTATTCAAATAGATTGTTCACGATGCGGCAAGCAATTTCCTTTCCGAAACTAACAGTAAGAAATCGACACACAAAACGGTATTACTTTACTACATATTAGTGAACATTTGCGAGTTAAGAAGTATGGCAGAATTTGAACTAATGATACTAGTTTTATTATCTCTGAAGCAAAAAAAAAACACCTAAATAAATCAGAACCGAAGCCATCACGGAATATCTCAACTATTGTGGAACAACATGCTGCCTGCGCATGATCTCCGATTTCTACCGCATAATTTATGATTATTATTTCATTATTTATTTGTTAGTCTGTAGGCAATATTAATTATATATAAGTAGAACGGTGATGAAATGATACAACTCACACCACGAATATAACGAGCCAACCCAAAAAAAAATACGTCATTAAAGCTTCTAAAAAAACGTCTTTCTATTTTTAATTTTAAGTTTATAACCTTACTGAATTGTCAAATCTGTCACATTATGTGGTGGGTACTTTTACCAGGTATATAAAAAACAGAAATACAATCTTCATCTCAAAAAGAAACAATAAGACACCATTAAATGATGACCGCCCATATTTATACACTCTTGAGCTCTTATTTTAACTGAGTCAATAACGTCGTATAGTATCCACGGTGTTCCATTAATTTCTTCAATTGAGCCATCATGTAACAGACACTGAACTCTATCACCCCAAGGATTCGTTTCTTCCAAAAACATAACATGTCTCCAGATATTTGCAACTAAAATATCCGTATTTCTGTAAAAACCACATATGTTTTATTCGTTTTTTTAAAAACTGCACAAGTCCATGTACTAGTGTTGTTTTTAAAAGAAACTAGGCAGGGAGAGACATTGAAGAAATCCCACTCTTCAAAAGTGATATTGTAAGCACGAAGTAAACTCTCGAAATTTTCCTTAGTCAAAAAGGACCCCTCAAAATTTTTTGACATAAAGTTAGCCACAGATCAATATTTTCTGAAAATAGCTAAACCGCCAATTTCTCTAAAACAAATTCGCATGTTCGAAATTACTGCACAGACTGCTGTAGTGAAGTTAAGGGATACCTATAATGGTCCATGGAGATCCTCCTATTGTTAGAAGTAAAATAGCAATAACTGGTTTAATAAAATTCACACTAGGTTATTTGCAAGTTGTGCCAATATCATCAGCCAAACTAAAAAATCTAAAGGATCTCTTGCCGTATATTTAGGAAATTCAAAAAATCGAAAATATTATGACGGCATTTTTTCACAACAAGATCTGAAGAGCAATGACGCCTTAGAAATCCATGAAGAAGAAACAGTAGTGCTTGCGATGTCCTAATTATTTTTTGTAACTTAAAATTTAATAAAAACTGGATTTATAATATAACTTTTAAAAAATCACGGGAGTCAATTAGCTGGATATAGGGGGGGGGGGTTATGATCTGTGTGTTCAAATTGATTACTGATTATGCGATCTTCAAAAAAATCGTCTACATAATTCATGTTTCCCTAGTATTATGCACACGAGTTCCACCTTCTTGCAATTTGTCATCACATGCAACAGTTGTACAAAAAAAGTTATTTCTAAACGGTACCTGTCTGCATCCAGTACTCCGTTAAAAAAAAATTGGTTCAACAATCCTCCCTCCGCTCATAGCTGCCTACACATTAGTTTTTTGTGAGTCTTATGGAGTTACAATATAAAAGTGACACGCCTCTGTTCTTCACTCATGTTCAAATTTGAATTTCATTATATATTTTACAATTCTGACAGCCACTTCAAAAGTTTAACAACAAGAAAGATTCGTTTCGAGCTTCGACATGACCGCTATTTCCATATCTCTCGTTCATAGCCAGGTTTGATAACGTGTTTATAATGAGCCATTCAAAAAAAACGTAATCAAATCAACACCTGATGTGATGAGATTGGAAGGTTTTCTAATGTACTGACTATCTAAGTATCCTAGTAATTTCTGTAGGTACCAGCACACTGTTCCAGTCTTTTGCTACCTAATAACAGCGGAAAGTTTATGAGAGTCAGTACACGTACCATGACATTTATACCTAACAGATTTTTTTACCAATATGTCATCTTGTCAATACAGAGCCAAAACCATTGATTTTTTAATTTAGATTTGATTTTCTTTTCCATGTCTTCGCGTACAGATGGAACATGGTTACGTAATGGCAACTCGGGATTGCATTTGTGTCCTGAATTGATGTCCTGTATTATTTATAAGTCTTGAAATGGCTCTTTATCGAGTAAACGAAGTGATAAATCACAGGTTATTATCATCGCAAGTAAATCGAAAATAGTTCTCGGTGGCAAGCCTATTTATTCTGTGTTTTTTGGTATTTACATGGTTTTTACAGTCGTGTTATCCTACCGTATATAAGTTTTCTCGCACACTTTTCAAACTATTAGATTTCAGCATCGCTGTATAATGAATCAAAAAGTGACAGATAAATGTATATTTTTTTTTAGCCTTGCGCACATTGGATATTTTTAATTAATAATTGATAACTGACTATTTATAACCAATAACACGTATCACACAACACAACGCACGCCTCTCGTTTCCAAAACTGAATTATACAGGATGAGTCACTTTTTTGTAGCAGGACTTTAACATTCGATAGAATACGATATTTTGAGGAAAAAAAATCCTATAAACATAAGGTCTATCTAGCTACATAATGGAGATACAGGGTGTTAAAGTTTCATTTTAGTTTTTTTACAATATTTTCTGAACGGAAGTGGTATTTTCGCTTAATATTTTACATACGCTTTAACCTCAATAGGAGCAACAACCTTTATTGATTTTGTCGAAAACACTATACTGGAAGTTGCTTTTCTCGGGTGCCCAGGTTATTTAGATTAACAGAACTTTTTTATCGTACGACACTGACCTTATTTGACTAACATTTATAAAAGAATGATGTTTTAACTACAATTTTGACCTCTTGCAATTTTGCGCTAACTGTGATGGTTTTTGAGATATTATTTTTATATCATTTTTAGTCTGATGGTGCATCTCCTTACATGGCAACGGAAAAATTTTCAGTTCATTAGTTTTCATTTTATTTTTTTAACGAAGTGACCTGGGCATCCGAAAAAAGTAACATCCATTATAGTATTTTCGATAAGAGCATTAAAAATATTGATCTCATCCATGTCAAGACATCGAAAAAAAATTAAACTTTAACACCCTCTAGAGCTAGCAAGCTAGATAGACCATGTTTATAGGAACTTTTCTTCTCAAAATATTCAGAGAACCACTTTTTCGTAGCAGGACTTTAACAATTGATAGAACATGATATTTTGAGAGAAAAAGTTACTATAAACATATGGTCTATCTAGCTTCCTATGGGAGATGCAGGGTGTTAAACTTTCAATTTTTTTACAATAATAAAATTTTTTCGTTGCCATGTAAGGAGATGCACATCAGACTAAAAATGACCGATATCTCGAAAACCGCCACAGTTAGGGCAAAATTGCAAGAGATTGAAAATTGTAGCTCAAGCTTCATAAAGGTTAATGTCAAATAAGGTCACTGGCGAACGATACAAAAGTTCTGTTAATCTAAATAACCTGGGCACCCGAGAAAGTCAACTTCCAGGATAGTGTTTTCGACAAAATCAATAGGCATTGTTGCGCCTATTGAGTTTAAACCGTGTGTAAAATGTTAAGCGAAAATACCGTTCCGTTCAGAAAATATGACAAAAAAATTAAAAAAAATAAACTGAAACTTTAACACCCTGTATCTCCTTTATGGAGCTAGATAGATTTTTTTCTTAAAATATCGTAAAGGTAACAAATGGATAAAGTGAAATTATAGACTGATGGTTTTTGTGGAAATGGAAGGGTTACCGAGAGATTATTTATATCAACAGTAAAAACACCATCTACCGAAAAGAATGTTACATAATTTCTATTGAAATTTTTTTTGTAAGTCAACCGCATGTGATCAAAGTTACATGACAAATAATTGTGTAACGTAATCACAAAGCTGTAAAGAGGAAGAATAACAAAATGTCGAATTGAATTAACGTTTTTAATAATTAATCTATATGTTGATTAAAAACGCCTCATTATAACTGGCACATTCTATTTTCGTTTATATTTTTCAGTAATCCGGATACATACGGCATGCGCTGTGCATTTTCATTTCTGTGTATCTGTTATTTCCTACAAAATAATGTCATTAGGTATACAGAGATTACTGTAGCAAATATCAATTTTTTAAATTAGCCGTTCACATGTATTTTCACATTTATGTGGAATTATTTTTGCAGGAAATTTATACATGCAGTAGACAAAAACAAAGTGCTTATTACGTGTAACTTGAATTTGTCACAGCGCCTACTCCAAACAAAAAAAAAACGTAGTAAAATTGTCAATTGTTTGATTATTACCTACATACGTAATAATTTTATTATTACAGAAAATGTTGGAATTATACAGCTATTAATAATTTTCTAGAAATCAGAAGTAATAAAAAGTACGGCTCTATCAAATAGAACAAATCAACAATCTTTTTTTATCAAAATTTCAACTCTAGGATAGGTTCTTTGCGAAATGTATTAGATATGTTTCGCAATTTTAATAGATTAATAGGAATTTCATTTATAATTTTAGGAATGTATTACTTTTCCGATACACTTGTTAAACGGTTTAAAATCTTAAAAAAAAAACCTTTTGAACAGAATAATATGTTACTTATTTTGCTAACGATTACCCAGCCTGCGGCAACTCATAGGGTTGGCGAGAGCGGGGTTCGTGGGTTGAGCAGAGCCAGCAATTTTTTATACCACTCGGTTATGAATCTTATAGGTAGAGGTAGCCGAGAACCTCATTCGTTGATGGTTACCTAATTACATCGGCTAGCAATGGGCAATAAGTGTGTGTGTGTGTGTGTGTCGTATTTCTGGCAAGAAAAAGACTATAAAATAAAATAAAATTTAATTATCAGGTACTGTCAAGGGCACAAAATAAAATTTTATAAAAATTTACACAAAAGGGCACAAAGTACCCACTGTGAGGTTTATATACCTTATAAAAGTGAAACGATGAAAAATAAAATGGTGTAAAGTTACACGTTGCAAGTGAAACGGTGTGAGGCTGTGAGGCAGCCACACCCGGATGAATTAAGTAAGGAAGTTCTAGAAGTTCCCCTTACATTAATTAAAAATATACAAAAAAAGTGAGTACAAAAAAACTAAATATTAAGCGCAATATAGATTATCTGTTATCCACGGGAGCGATGCTTCCAGGCTGTGGACAGCGATGAAATTCCAACAAAAAAAGTATATTCTGTCCTAGGTACGGGCCCTACTTCATACTTCAGAGACACAAGCCAGCACTCTGGTCGAAATGACTAGGTTGAAACCAGGGAAAAAAAACGAAACTACTCCATCACTCCTACGGTACCAATTGTAAATCAAAAATTATGCTTTTACAATCAAGCGGAAAAACCCTAGAAAAAATTTCATTTTCAGCTAATTTAACCCCCAAAAAAAAAATAACTTACCTCTACTTAGAGGGTTTTGCTCATTCTAAAAGAGCCAGGAAAAGGAATACACTATGCCGAAACATGTCACAGACGAGACGGTGAAATACGATCTAAAATTTTGTATAAATAATTATTTAATTGCACGTGGCAAAATCCAGTCCTGTACTTGCAAAAAAAAATCCAACAATCTAAAACGTTGTGCTCCGAGGAAGAAGAGACAAGAGGTCGGTACTGTTGAAACGCCCAGGGTGTAAGCTCCCTTTCTCCATAATATGATCTCTATCAAGGGTTATAGAGGCTTTCAAACTTAATTACCAGCTCGGACGCCCTAACACGACCTGCTTTCCGCCGCCATGCTTTCTCGAAAAAAGGGCCGATCGTTGACGTTAGCCACGGAGATCGATATTACCGACTCAGAAATGATTTACATTTAGTCATATGAAACCTAATAGAAAGCAGAAATATACCGTTAGGACTGTTGTAAAGACAAGGAGAAATCTTGATTTTATTTATAATGTAGAATTTAATTTTGATGAAAACGTGAAGCGCCATCTATGAATCAGCGGAACGATCTCAGGACCAATGTGCCGTTAACCGTGCAGGCCCGACATCTAGAATAAATAGGCCACTTGTGTCTCTGTAGTATGTAAATGCTACACTACCCCCTTCCAAAAAAAAATTAATTGAATCAACTCGTTGAGTCGATTAATTTAAAAGAAATATGTTACAGTATCACATCCATGCCAATTATTTGGCTTAGATGCGCCAAGTCACTTAGCCTAGTTTAGTTTGATAACTGCGCGTATCACACGTTCTGAAGGAAGTCATAAATCGGTTAGGTCACAATCGGGTAAAGTCAGAATTTGGTATGGTCGAACAAGGATTTGTCTCACCAAACTAGCAGCAAGTGAACAGCATCTCTCGGCATTGGGTGCAAGTCGCAGGGACGGCGAAGACGACTAGGTGGAAAAATAATGTGACAGATGTTCCGGTATCGATATGTACAGACCGTCTTATCAGTCGAAACAGCGCTAGCTCTCAATGAGATGTCAACGCCTGTTCTTCAACGTACTTCTAAATGATACCTGGTCATCAAGGCACGAAGCTAACTTTGATTCTCGGTAAGACAATATATCCAAAAAAGGTATCGCGGACAATGATCACGGTATCAAAACGCGGTACTTCAGTAGACACCGTGTGAGTGCATATGACACTGTACACCAAGCGCTAACCTATTTAGCAATGATATATCCCTTACAGGGCGGTAGTGAACGTGATCGCTAAGAAAACGGCGAGCGTCCGTGCTTCGACGGTAGTTCTGCTATAAGTGAAGCCACAAGACTCGCTACGATATGAATAAAATGAGAAAGAATTGAGGTTAATCTCAAAGATTAACCTAAATAGAGTAAAGGGCTTCTCAAAGAATCACACTGTACATGAATCCCGTTTGCTGATGCATTTACATCTTCTA
Organism: Aromia moschata; assembly: GCA_029963805.1. Taxonomy (NCBI): domain Eukaryota; kingdom Metazoa; phylum Arthropoda; class Insecta; order Coleoptera; family Cerambycidae; genus Aromia; species Aromia moschata. Next base: position 364,892 of record JAPWTK010000209.1, on the reverse strand, counting down.
CAATGTGTACACAAGTAGCATGCGTCGAGAAAGAGGGAAAAAACTTGCGGATAACGCCTTTAAAGTGTGTAGCAATTTGCAGCGGTTGTTTCGCAAGGCTTATTTTTCCATTAAGTGCGGAACAGTCATGTTTTTACATTTCTTTTGTTTTTGCGGACACGTCTCTCCCGGAGAGATAAACGATTTTATAAATTATTTGCCGCGCAGCAAAACCTAATACGTTTCGTCGGTCTCCTTGAAATCTCGGTATTTTTATATTTGAATACCGAATAACGAAGGATGGGCTTTACGTGTATCAGAAGTACCCTATGTCTTATAATGTGTATTTTGGGAATAGTAAAAACGGACTGTGTTATACGTCTGACTCTTTTTTAGCTTTGTTCCTTTTCTGCAGGGACAAATAAAATATTGCCTTCTAAAGGCCGGTATCCATTTGTAACGTATCCGCGTACCGTATCACCGGTACGTATCAATGCATGCATTGTATGTATGTATGTATGCAATACGTAGGTATGCAAATGTTGCTTACTTACGTATCAAAATACAATACAAAGAAACGCAACAAGCCCGATAGCCATTTTGACGTTTTTTCTTCAAATGGGCTATCAAAAGTCAATCCTTTAAAATAAGGAAGTTAGTTGACGCCCAGAGGTATACGAATACCCTATAAATTGGGCTGTATTTTAGAAAGGTGGCAAAAAGAATGCATACAACCTCAAATATTACATTTTAGAATTTTTTTTCAAACAACGATTCTATAGACCAAGTACACGCTAACATCTCACCCTGTATAAGCTCTGTCATACTCGTAATGACTAATCACCACCAATTTGCATTAAAATATATTCTAATAACCAATTTCCATATGCAGCCATTATCACCTCAAAATAAGGAATAAGATTGATTTTTGAACTAACTGATGAATGGATTTCATTTCATAAGTTTTTTTTTAATATAAATGCAATATTATAGGTTGTATTTCAGTGACATTGATCTTCATTTTATGTACTGCATATACGAGGTGTGTAAATTAAGTAATGAGACTGGCAACGTAGCGCCCGATCTAGAAACACTGCGGAGACGGGACTTCTAAGGGCGGTAGGTAAACATATAATGCACCTTCAGTATAAATTTGAACTTGTTAGAGTAATTTGTTTGTTCTTTGTGGCTGGTTGTTCTTTGTGGCGTTTTAAATATGAGTGACATTAATTTTGCGCAACGGTGTGCTACCAGGTTTTGCTTCAAATTTGAACACAGCATAATGGATACTTTTGTAAAACTTCAACATGCCTACGGAGACAGTGTTTTTTCAAGAGTTCAGGTTTTTCAGTGGTTTAAGGCATTCTATGGCAACCGATGAAAATGTCGATAGAATACGGGATCTTGTGCGTTTAGATAGTCGGTTGACACCAAGAATGATCGGGGAAGAGTTAAATTTGAATCATACCACTGTTCATCACATTTTGACTAATGAATGCGAAAAATCTGCGCAAAAATGGTTTCAAAAAACATTTGGTGAAGAGATTGGGGTGTTTGAGTACGATCCGGAAACCAAGCACCAAAGCAAGGAATGGCACACTTCAAGCTCTCCAAGACCCAAAAAGTAAGAATGAACAAGTCGAAGTTCAAATGAATGCCGATTTGTTTTTTTGATAGCCAGGAATTGTCCACAAAGAGTTTGTGCCTCCAGGCCAAACAGTAAATCAACACTTTTTCAGAGAGGTTCTTGAAAAACTTCGATAAAGGGCCATGCGTGTGAGACCAAACATCAAGAACAAGTGGATGTTGCGAGAACACGAAAATGCACCTTGTTACACAGACATTTGAGTAAACGAGTTTTCAGCCAGTAAAAACATTCCTGTGGCTCCTCAGCCTCCTTATTCGCTCGTCTTGAGCCCTTGTGACTTTTTTCTCTTCCCGAGATTGAAAAATCACCTCATGGGACATTATTTTGGGACCATAAAAAACATTCAAACGGCTGTAACCGACCAGCTGAAGGCTATTCCAGTATATGAGTTCCAACACTGCTATGAGGAATGGAAGAACCGTCTCCAGCTCTGTGTGTCTTCCCAAGAATGTTATTTTGAAGGAGACAATACTGTAATAATTGTATTCAAATAAAATAAATAAAAAAAGGCAATCTCATTACTTAATTGACACACGTCGTATGGCGTTAGGTTCCATTGTCTTCTGTTTATAACCATGACTTATTTATTAAGAACTGTTTATAGGAAAATAAGAAAAATGGGAAGTTCATTGTTAAACATATGATTATATTCCAATAATTATTGTAAAATAAATATGTATATTTGTATTATTTTTATTATTTTTAAAAATAATTGTAAAATAAATGTGACACTGACATGGAGACACGGAAAATTGTGGAACATTTTCTCTACTACAGTTTTCCGGCAAATTAGAATTACTGTCGTTAAAAATAAAATTGAGAACATTAGTGTAGAAGTAAACGTTCTTAGAAAATTGAACATTGAACAATTTTGAGCCGTATTGTTGGAGCACAACTGTAATGAAGTCAAAAGCAAAGAACTGTTTAGGTTTTAGGTTACATCTGGAGAAACATCTCGCTAGAGGCCTTAATTTAAAATTAATTCGATTTATTTAACAAATAGCGACTTCACTGTTTTGTTAACATAGCGTTTATTCTTTGAAATCTGTAGTACCGAAAAACCAATTTATTTTCTACAATTTCGTGAATGACATCCAATTTCTGCGTTGCCTTTCAAAGAGAGAACAAACAGAACTTTAAAACAAGATTCGAGAGAAATAGGCTATAAAAAATTTATTTCATTTCAGAACGTTGAAAATGTAAGGTCTTGATATTCCTTCGGTGTGTCTAATAATCTAATACCCGATGACACAGGATCACAGTATTTATGCGAGTATGTTAAGACTAAGTTTTCAATCTTCCGGTATTTTATATTTCTAAGAAATGTAAACTGTTGATATATAAACAAACGACATTTTCTGATTTCACCGGAAGTGCTGCCAACTTACGGTTTTCAAATGGAATACTCTATATCTTAACAAGTGTCCAATATTTTACAGGGTGATTTTTCAAGTAATTTTAAGATATTCTTTCATTCAATTCCAAGATATATTCAATTTCCCGGGGGCGGGGGGGGGGGGGCCCCCGCCCCCCCGCGCCCGGGGGGGGGGGGGGGGGGGGGGGGGGGGGGGGGGGGGGGGGGTTTTTTTTTTTTCCCCTTCTCTCCGGGAGAATTAAATAAACCCCCCCAACAAGAGGGGAGGGGGGGGGGGGGAAAAAAAAAACCCACCCCCCCCCCCCGGGGTGGGGGGGGGGGTGGGTTGGTTTGTTGATTCCCAAAAAAAAAAAAAAAAAAAAGGAAAAAAAAAAATTTTTTTGGGTGGCCCGGGGGGAAAAAAAAAAAAAAAAACCCCCCCCCCCCCCCCCAAAACCCCCGGGGGGGGCCCCGGGGGGGTCCCCCCGGGGAAATTATTGGGGGAAAAATTTTTTTATTATTATTAATATTATTATTTTGTAAATTCAGTACGCTCGTAAAGTACGGAGACATGCAGAAATCTTTGAAACGTCTTAAAGCTACTTTGACAAAATTTTGTATGTGTAGATTACATAACTCTGCGACTTCAAATTTGTATTCGCGATGTTGGTAAACAATTCGAAGAAACAAAAGTAAACTTTTTATTTTTAAATGGGACGCTCTGTATATGAGGATTGCCTGTTATACGGGTGGGCCAAAAGTCCGGCAACGGTAAAATATCTTTTTCAGGAGTGCATTTTTTGAAGAAAATGTTCCAAATAAAAGTTGTTAGGTTTAAATCGTTATATTCGATGGAATAATTTTTATGGGGTTTTATGGGATTTTTATGGGGTTTTCATGCTGTAACTTCATTTTTTCAAATGGGACCCAATATTTTTTATTGCATATTCTTTTTTTTACGGAAAAAAATATGAAACTTTTGTCTGAAACATTTTTTCTAAAATGTCAATTTTTATGGGAAATTCCAAGTTAAATCATGAAATATTCCAAAATTATATTTCCTGGGGTTCTGGAGGTTGCTGATTTCAAATTTTAACATGTCCATAGCATGAAATTTGTTTCAAGTGTGAAAATTGACTAAAATAGAGGCTGAAAGGGGGGTGCAAAGCGTTAATTAAACAATATACGCAACTTTTACGCCGAAAGTCTGTTTCCAGGGGGTTTTGTGGTTGCTGCTTTCAAATCTGAATATGCCAAGAACATAATATTTTTTGCGGACATGGAAATCCTGTATAAATTAGTGTAAATTTGATAAATTACGCAATTTTTTTTTTTTAGAATCCCAGCTGTTGTAATGAACTGAATTTTATTCTAACGTTCATAATGTCCGCAAAAATATTCTGCTCTTGGCATATTAAGATTTGAAAGCAGCAACCTTAAAACACCCTGGAAACAGGTTTTCCGCGTAAAAAGTTGCGTATAGTGTTTAATTAACGTTTTGCATCCCTTTAAACCTCTATTTTGCTCAATTTTCACACCTGAAACAAATTTATGGACATGTTAAAAATTTTGAGGATTTACTTTTTTGAGGTTGGATTCAAACTCAGCGTCAAAAAATACATAGGGATACTAAGGTCAATATCCAGGATCATGACCGTTTTTTGTAGCTGTATAGCTTCGATTTCAATCATGGCCATAGTTCGCTTAAGGACGAATTTCGTGAAGGTTGTCCAAAATGGGTTTTTGTTTGTACACGTTTGAACTTATTAAAGTCATTTGTTTGTTTTTTTTGTGACTGTTTTCGTAAACCGGTTTTTGTAGTGCGTTTTAAAAATGAGTGACATTAATTTTAAGCACGGTGTGCTATCACGTTTTGCTTCAGACTTGGACACAGCGCAACAAATATTTTTGCAAAACTTAACGACACGCCTACGGAAATAGTGTTTTTTGGAAAGCCCAGGTTTTTCGGTGGTTAAAGGCATTCTCAGAAGGAAGAGAGTCGATTGAAGATAAATCACGCAGCGGAAGGCCTTCGTCTTCAAGAACCGATGAAAATGTCGATAGAATACGGGATCTTGTGCGTTCTTTTTTGCGGAGAAGAGTTAAATTTGAATCACACCACTGTTCATCAGATTTTGACTAATGAATTGGGAATGAAAAAAAATCTGCGCAAAACTGGTTCCAAAAAATCTTTCGCAGGAGCAAAAGGAGAGAAAGGTGTCTTGACTTTTTGGAAACATCCATTGTTATTGTGTCATTACTCCATTACACCAGTGTCATTACTGGTGATGAGACTTTGGTGTTTGAGTACGACCCGGAAACCAAGCGCTATGCATGGGATGGCACACTTCAAGCTCTTCAAAACCCTACAAAGCAGGAAAAGCAAGTCGAAGATTAAATTCATGCTGATTTGCTCTTTTGATAGACAAGGAATTGTCCGCAAAGAGTTTGTGTCTCCAGACCAAACAGTAAATCAACAGTTTTACAGAGAGGTTCTTGAAAAACTTCGAAAAAGGGTCATGCGTGAGAAAAAGACAATGCGTCTTGACCCGCAGCCATTTCAGGAAATGAGTTTTTTAGCCACATTCCTGTGGCTCCTCAGCCTCCTTATTCGCCTGAATTAAGTCCTTGTGACTTTCTTCTCTTCCCGATATTGAAAAATCACCTCAAGGGACGGCATTTTGGGACCATAGAAAACATTCAAACGGCTATAATCGACCAGCTGAAGGCTATTCCAGTATATGACTTCCAGCTCTGCTATGATGAATTGAAGAACCATCTCCAGCGCTGTGTTAGGAAGGAAGTTATTTTGAAGGAGACAGTACTAAATTGTAATTCTATTCGAATGAAAAAATAAAAAAATCAGTCTCATTACTTCATTTACACACCTCGTATCTTAAAATTAGTTCAAAAATAACACCGTGAGGTATTAGACACTTTTAAGAACTACCCATATATTAAAACTTTGAAATCACATTTACTGAATACTAACCGAAATAATAATATGAACTTAAAGAGTTACGTAGGACGCACGCAATAAAAAAAATATATACGAAACTAACTACGGGAGAGAAGTGTCGGCACTGTAAAAGCCGAAAATTAACGCTATACCTTCACCGCACATCAATTTTATTGAATAAAGGGGAATTCTGTGGGGTTTTTATTTCTTTTACAACTCGATTTAGCCGAATGAACTGCCGACTAATGCGTTTTTGATACCGTAGAAGCCTCACCGTCCCGATAATAGCATTCGTCATTATTTAATGGATACGGATTTATTTTACAATTTGCATGAGAAAATGTGGCGATGTTCGAATAACTTTTTTAACAGCCTCTCTTCTTTTATACGAGTCCAGTCACATTTTTATTGGACCAAGGAAATATGTGACCTAATGATATAGAGACATCCAAAAAAACGTCATCAAAGTTGGCCGAGAAAAAAAACGTATTTCTATTCTTAATCGAATTTATAACCTTATTTACTTGTCAAGGCTATCACCTTATATGACAGCCATTGTTTATTTTACAAATTGTGACAGTCACTTGTCAAAAGTTTGACATAACCGAAAAGCTAAGATATGACCGCTATTTCCATCTCTCTCGTTCATAGCCAGAGTTGATGACGTTTTTTTTTGGATGTCTCTATATATTTCCGCATTGTTATTTAACACTTATTGTAACTGGAATAAAAGTGTATTTGGCATTATGTTATGTTGTGTTATTAATTTCAATGGTCCAATACATATTATGCGACTGGGCTCGTATATCTTTGATTTTTTACCAGTCTGAACTTCTTAATATACAATGCGATTCAAAAGTGACTCCCTCACCTCTAACATTTTAATGGAAAGCAGTTGAAATAATTCCATTTTTACTACTCTCTACTACCATAAAAGTGACATACGTCTACTATTTATTAAAATATAACTAGCAATTCCCAAATAAAATATCAATTTGGTTTTTTAAAATTCAACATCCTATTTCCCCATAGAAACAAATTAAACTGCTCGTCAAAATTAGTGAAACAGTTTTTAGATTAGCGCCATTTGCGTTCTATTGGAGTTAGAGACTTGCGGTTTTTAATTTTCGGTAGCGTATGGGGTTGGTTTTAAACCAACCCCATACGCTACCGAAATACCCCGAAGTTGCTACGCTGTGACTAAAACGGCTCGCCGTCCACACCCCAAAAAGCAACCACATGTCGAATTGAATTCGCAAGATTTTGACAACAATTTCAGAGACCTACACGATCGACTAAGAAAGACGCTTTCAAGTAACAACTTCAGCCCGGCACACATTGAGATCTCCTCAATAAGTTGTGGTTTAATTTGTGAGAGATCCTTTTAGGAAACATTGATCCTAATGTTGCCTATTAAATTGGTGTGGCGTGCCACAACCCACTTTCACTTTCACTTTACCTTTGACAACTTAAGAAACCCTCCAGGCCACATCCACACCAACTCCTTACTCACTCCTTCTGATTCCGCCCCTGTAGAAGACTGCGTGGGATGTCGTTTTGTCTCGAATTCATGTCATAGCATTACTTCAAGGCTCTTGAAGTTAGCGGAACACACTGCGTTCGGCCGATTGAACGCCAAAAGTGATATTCCAACTCCAACCCTGCCTCTGAAAATTTGCCGCGCTGAGGGGTTAGAAGCAGGTCTTCATGCGTGGGGTGACTCTTAAAGTCTTCCTGAGAATGCTTGAACCCTTTTCGGCCCACCAACCATAGTGAACACTTGCCGTATCAAGCATCTCTCGCGAATTTCACAATTGTCGATTCATACAAATGCAAAGGAAGGTTCTGCTTACCCAATGAGCCCACGTTTCAGGAATTTTCACCCACACAAAAATATTTTGGAGGGAGTAAAAAAAGAAGACTATAGGACGCAAAAGAGTATTTGAAGAAGACAAACGATTCGAGGTGGGCCGAAAAGGGTTCACGCATCCTCAGGAAGGCTTTCAGAGTCACCTCACGCATCACCCTCTCTTACAACCACATAATAATATTTGGAGGGTTGCTATCCTTCCATTAAAACAAACAGGAAGGCAACTCGCTTACAACCACTCAGCGCAGCAAAGTATTTGACGCTCAATCGGCCGTTTACAGTAGTAATGCCATGCCATTAATTTGAGACAAATAGACATCCCACGCAGCCATCTACAGGGGCGAAACCAGAAGGGTGGGTGGAAGATCGGAGTAGGTGTGGCTTGGAGGGGTTCTTGGGTTGTCAAAAGGTGAAAGCGAGTTGTGGCACCCCAACTGCTTTCTTTGTGTTTCTTTACTATTTGTGTAAAAAAATCCGGTATTTCTATAAACTTATAATAATATGACTAGATTACAAAATATTTTATGCAATCCATAGGATAACACAAATAGTAACAAAAAGTCGGGAATTGGCCAACAAAAAAGATCAATTTTAATTAGTTTTAAATAACATGGAAGCCAAAGGTAGCTCACACAAGAACAAACAAATCTTGTGTAGCCCAACATGTTCTTGGCAATAATCATAGGATAGATTAGATAGAGAAATGTAACAGACAGTAGACAGATGCGTTCGAAAGTATATACGAGATGTGCAAATTAAGTAATGAGACTGACTTCTTTATTTATTTTTTTTTCGAATATAATTACAATTCAGTACTGTCTCCTTAAAAATAACTTCCTTGGGAAGCCACACAGCGCCGGAGACGATTCTTCCATTCCTCATAGCAGTGTTGGAATCCATATACTGAAATAACGTTCAGCTGGTCGGTTACAACCGTTTGAATGTTTTCCATGGTCCCAAAATGACGTCCCTTGAGGCGATTTTTCAATCTCGGGAAGAGAAAAAAGTCACAAGGACTCAAGTCAAGCGAATAAGAAGACTGAGCAGCCAGAGGAATATTTTTACTGCTACAAACTTTTTCGAAGTTTTTGAAGACCCTCTCTGTAAAAGTGTTAATTTACTGTTTGGCATGGAGGCACATACTCTTTGTGGACAATTCCCTAGGTATCAAGAAAGTATATCAGCATGCATTTGATCTTGCTCCTTGCTTTTTTGGGTCTTGGAGAGCTTGAAGTGTGCCATTCCATGCTTTGGCGCTTAGTTTCCCGGTAGTACTCAAACACTTAAGTCTCATCATCAGTAATGACACGTTTCATAAAATGGGGATCATTTTCAATCGATTCCAAAAAAGTCAAGACACCTTTCTCTCCTGATGTCCTTTTGTTCCTGCGAAAGGTTTTTTGGAACCATCTTTGCGCAGATTGTTCTCATCCTCAATTCGTTAGTCAAAATCTGAAGAACTTGTCGTCAACCGACGATCTGAACGCACAAGATACCGTATTCTATAGCCATCTTTATTGGTTCTTGAAGATGAAGGCCTTCCGCTGCGTGGTGAATCTTCAACCGACTGTTTTACTTCTGAGTATTCCTTACACCACCAAAAAAACTGGGCTCTTGAAAAAACACTGTCCCTGTAGTGCGTGTTAAGTTTTGCAAAAGTATCCGTTGATCTATCTCCAGGTCTGAAGCAAAACCTGTATTACACCGTTGCTCAAAATTAATGTCATTCATTTTTAAAACGCACTAAAAAAAAAAAACGATTTACGAAAACAGTCACAAAGAACAAACAAATGACTCTAACAAGTTCAAATTTGTAATGAGGGTACATTACATGTTAATATACCACCCTTCCAAGCCCCTTCTCCGCAGTGATACTAGATCGGGCGCTACGTTGTCAGTCTCATTACTTAATTTACACACCTTGTAAATTGTTAAATCTAATGCTAACATGAATAGAGATAATGGGCCGATACCTCCCAGTCCACTGTCCACTGTGCTGGTTAATACACATGGACAAATGTTATGGTTCACTGAACCAAAACTTACTTTACTGGTCGGTGAACCGTAACAGGAATTGTAGTATAAATAGAATAGATGAAAAGATTTAGCTCCAGTAGAGTTTTAATCATATGTTGATGATGCCAACATAGTTGGCGAACGCGGTTGTTAAGTACAAAAAAGTGTCGGTGTTAAGTACAAAAGTGTTCAAGAGTGAACCATATTAATGCATAAGCAAGGGTATAGTTATTTCCTTAATTAGGACTACAAGGGGTGAAGAATGTTGCGCGTTGCTGTTTTTTAGAGGGCAATTCTCCCGCCTTTAAACACAATTATCTATAAATTAAAATCCGCGCGAATGTTGAAACGGGAATTAATCATCTCAAGTGCCGCGATTATGAATAAAACGAAATAATACAGCCGAGAAGACAACCCTTTACGCATTGTGATGTCAAGACAATGAGATGTGCCCCCAAAAATTCTAGCGTCGCATTCAAGTATTCTAAACAAACATAGAAAACAGGAAGGAAGCCGAACAAAGGGGAAAGGGACGAGAGAGCGAGAGAGCACGGAGCGCGGTGCAAGAGACGAACAATAAGTAATTAAACTTAAACTGGGGACCCGGCGGTGTCAGGTTTCCGACCCGAAAAATATACATTCAGGGACGTCGCGAACTTTCTGCTGCTGAACAGGAAATAGGTGACTAACGAAACACGATTTTCTCAGTATCGACGTTAGTTGGTAGTCAGTAGTCAGTAGTCAGTATAATGTATTTTCGTTATTGCAGTATTCGTAGGTTTTGCAGTATTTTTAGTACAGAAAGTATCAAAAAAAGTGTGCCGTGAAAATGAGAATATGTTGTTGAGCAATTACCATATGTTGAGGAGCTACATATGGCAATTCGTCTGGACGATAAACTCCGATAATGCGAGTGTAGCAACGGTCGGTAGGGTTGTTTCGGATGGGTGACCATATCTGCTTTGTGAAAGTTTGTCGGGCAGAGGCTTGTCTAGTGGATGGTGCCAGAGGTGGCAATCTGAGCCATCTGCTGAACCTCTGTCAGTGGGTTCGAGTCCCACCTAATAGACTTGGCAACTCTATTAGGACATGGGTTAGGTGGAAGAGCGCCGAGTGGCGAACCTCGCCCCCGTACAATCCAAGGCACAAAAAAATCCCGCATGTCTTGAATTATTACTCCTAAAACTGTTAGGTTTCGAAGTTTTTATTATCTAGAAAATTAAATATGGTAATCATGGCAGAACAAATGGCTTTTATGATTGAAAGTTATATTAGTAATTGTAGAAGGATTGACGGTCAGTGGGTTTATTCAACACAGGACGCCTTTCAGGATTTTCAAACAGAATTTCCACACATAGTCCATGAATTTAGACCAGCTTCGCCAAGTTTTGTCTAGATTTGTGGCTTTGTTTAAAGGAACAAGAAGTGTGAATAGAAAGGAAAGCAATGGGAGACTTAAAGTTCGCACTACACCAAAAGTTGGAGAAGGGAGGCAAAATGTTAATGAATACCGACAAACCCCTATTCGGCGTTTAAGACAGCAATTAAATTTACCCTATGTAACCTGAAATACAATACTTAAGGTACAGGAGGAGAATTATAATCTTCGACGTAAAAAAATTGACACTTGAACATTTTTCATCGCTTAAAACCGAAACCATTTTAAGTACAGAAATGTGTTTTGGTATTAAGTGGTGAAAAGTGAAAAGAGCATTAGTCATAATATATAACTAATAAAACTAATGGACCTTTATGACCAATATTATCATAATTGATCATACCGATCGTATTAGTTATAATGGTTATTGGCCATATAACTCGTATTGGTCGAAAATATCGTATTGGTCACAAAAGTCATATATTTCATATCACCTAGACTATGATGAGTCATACCATATGATTGATGAGATGATGAGTGATGGGTCTCATGATTAGAGCTCGAAGGTTAATAATAGAAGTGTACTTTACGAGGGTCGGCTCCACGATACCATTATCAGCAACGCTACGTTAAACAGGTCTCACCTTATACATGTTATGGTGATTGTTGTAGCCCAACTAATCGGCAAAGGAACCATAGCCACAAGACATAGAACTAATATATTTTATCAGTATACTTTAATTATAATTAATTTTAATATTAGGTATAAAATAAATCATGTTAAAATAGCTGATTGCACCTGTGTGCCTCAGTGAGTCACAATACGCTCCGCTGGTAGTGGTGTCCTTCTTAGTGGAACGTCTAAACGTGGAACTGAATTTGTTTCCTTCTGGATGGTGTTTCACAACTACTTGTTCCACATTTGCTGTTAGGGTGTCAACATTAGGATAATACTTCCTAATAATTTTAGCAACTTCTTCCATAATATGATTTCCTACAAATCGGGTCTTCGTCTTCTAACACGCTCACGAAGGGCCGTCAGAACCTCGATGTAATAATACTGATTGACTGTCTGACCCTCAGGGACCCAGTGAACGTAAACAATGCTTCGAATGACAAAAAAGTCGATAATAATAGCTGTGAATTTGGATTTACTTATCCTGGCCTTTCTTTTGCCTTGGCGAGTTGGGGCTCTTCCAATGCATGGACTGGCGCTTTGTTTCGGGGCTGTAAGTAAAAAACCACGATTCATCACGAGTAATCACCGTCTCTAAAAAGCCTGCATCAGTGGCAATATTGTTTAGAATGTCAGCGCAAATGTTCATTCTTGATTCCTTTTGCTCAGGAGTCAGGAGTGAGGAGTTTTGGCACCATTTTTGCGTAAACTTTGAGCATGTTGAATGATTCATACGAAGTCTGGCGAACACATTCTTTGTCGATTCATGTTGTTTCAGCAAGCCCTCGGATGCTTAGACAACGATCTTCGCGTATTGATTTACCAATTTTTTCAATGTTTTCGCCCTTTTTTTAACGTTGAGGGCCGTCCGGGGCCATGATCATCTTCGGTCGTTTCACGCCCCTCTAAGCCGTTTAAATCATTCAAAAACTTGTGTGCGTGATAAACATTCATCCCCGTACACTTCTTTTAACATTGCATAAGCTTCTGTAAGAGTTTTCCCCAGTTTAACAGGAATCTTGAGATTAATCCGTCGCTCCGTCTGAACTTTTGGGGGCGGTAATTCAAACGACTGCTACAGTCAAACTGAGCGACCCACTGGTTTGTCCAACGAGCTCAGGATTGGGAAAGTATCACCAGGCACAGTTCTGTTCAAACTTGTCGCGACACGCTCGCAGCTTGCTGGTAGCAGCATCAGTTCGGTTATTTAATAGCCACACCTCGTATTCGTACAAAGTATAACGAACAAGTAAATCTACCTGAAGAACCGCTAAAAATCTCTCGTGAAGTGCATTAAAATAGTTACAGAAATAGCTATAGAAATAGCCACTTCTTGCACCTGACGCAGAGAGAGCTAGAGCGAGAGATAAGCGAAGGGCGAGGAGATAGCGAAAATATGTTCGCAATATGCCGGGGCATGTCGGCGTGCTTATGGGGATTCTTGAGGCGACTTGTAAAGATCAAGGGAGGCCAAGCGTTGACGACAGATGTGCGAACTCAACTTTCCACGAAAATATTTGTTTCAAAGCCGCCCGTGTTCAGCCTGTCAAGGTAATGTACGCGTATAAGTGAATAGGTTAGGGGTTCCCTAAAACTACACAAGAGATTGCCATTAGGCTGACGCCCTTGCAAAATGAAAGGGACACGCGTTCATTAAGAAAACGTGGCGTCCTATACACCGGAGTTTAATATTATGTACGAAAACATAAATTTCCTGTTATCTCGGCAATTCCACGTGTCAAGTCCACATAATAAAAAGAATTTTCTTTAGCGACATGACTTTGTAACGTTCCTTGTGCGTATTACTTCGCCATTGACGTAATGGAGTGGAAGCATAGTATTCATGAAAATGTTTTTATATAGAGTTTGTTCTGTTTGTGGTCTTTAAAAATATTCTGAAACATAAAGGGTTCTGAGATTAAACGAAAAACAATTTTCTCTCTGTATGTTAACCTTGTTTGTGTACACGGTAACTCGAGAACGCAGTAAGATATCAATTTAAAGTGCCTTCTCAAAAATAGGTCAAAGACAATTTTTTGTTAAAAATGTAAATAATTACACAGCGGACACAACGGGCAAATTTAGCATAACTATTCGAAAGAATCCCGCACAAATATTATGGAAATTGAATTTCGGTCAAATTGGCTGAAATTTTTTTAAAAACTTAGTTCAAGTTATGCTGAAAAAAAGTTCTCATGGCCACAGAGTTCTCCGATGCTTCATAGCCGAGATAAAAGTAACGGAAAGTCCGAAAACGCGTTTTTTCAAGACAACCAAAACAGAAGATTTAAAATATTATCGTTGAAACTAATAAAAAGTTATTTTGATAAAATATTAAAGTTTATTCTGTAAATAAATCGTTTTCTTTGTTCTAATAAATCCTTTTAAGCCCAAAAACTTATAAAGTATCAAGAAAAAAATAATCCTGGAGTGGGTACTGGAACCTTCGGCGTAGAAACAAAAAACTGGACATTTATAATTTATAAAAGTTCATAAAACCCAATGCGGCAATAATTCATCATATAATGCCATTACAAATAATGTTCCCTGGTCACTAATTACAATTTCCTTTGGTGACTGTTATTAAAAATTCTGTTTGTATGAAACTACAAAATGTTGTGAACACGAATATCAGTTACATATATAGGAACAATATTAAATGTACCAATTCACAATGTTATTAATTACTTCCACATCCACCTAATGGATGTAGAGGTACAGTTGAAAAAGTTTTTAAACATTCTTATTGACTAAATAAGCCTAAAATGTTCTGAAACATCGAAATCTTAAGTTTACGAGAAACAAAATTTCCTATATGTCCGTCTATTTATTAACTTGTCTCTGTCTTTTGTGTAACTCTTGTAAAAGACAACTCCTGTCTTTCTTGTGTACACAATAAATTGAAAATGCATTGAGATGTAAATTTGATGTTTGGTACACGTATACGAGGTGTAGCAAATAGTACACGTATAACGCCCGATTTAGCAACACTGCGGAGACGGGACTTGGAAGGACGGTAGGTTAACAAGTAATGCACCTTCGGTACAAGTTTGCACTTGTCAGAGTCATTAGTTTGTTCTTTGTGCTTTTCGTAAACCGTTTTTTTCTTTTCTAGTGCGGTTTAACAATGAGTGACATACTTCACACTCAGACTTGATCGAGATGAAGAATGATCGGGGAAGAGTTAAATTTGAATTAAACCACTGTTCATCAGATTTTCACTAACGAATTGGGGATGAGAAAAATCTGCGCAAAAATGGTTCCAAAAAAACCTTTGGCAGGAACAAAACAAAAGAACATCAGGAGAGAAACGTGTCCTGACTTTTTGGAATCGATTGAAAAAGATCCCCATTCTATGGAACGTGTTATTACTGGTGATAAGACTTGGGTGTTTGAGTACGACCCGAAAACCAAGCGCCAAAGCATGTAATGGCACACTTGCAAGCTCTCCAAGATCCAAAAAATCAAGAAGGGGCAAGTCGAAGATCAAAGGCATGCTGATTTAATTTTTTGATAGCCAGAGAACTGCCCACCAAGAGTTTGTGCCTCCAGGCCAAACAGTAAATCAACACTTTTACAGAGAGATTCTTGAAAAACTTCGAAGAAGGGTTATGCGTGTGAGATCAGACATCAGGAACAACTGGATATTGCATCACTACAATGCGCCTTGTCACACAGCCATTTCAGTAAACTAAAAACTAAAAGTTTAAAACTAAAAACCAGTAAAAACATTCATGTGGCTCCTCAGCCTGCTTATTCGCCTAATTTGAGTCCTTGTGACTTTTTTCTCCTCCCGAGGTTGAAAAATCACCTTAAGGGATATCATTTTGGGACCATGGAAAACATTCAAACGGCTTTAACCGACCAGCTGAAGGCTATTTCAGTATATGAGTTCCAGCACTGCTATGAGGAATGACCTCGTCTGGAACTGTCTCTAGCGCTGTGTGGCGTCCTAAGAAAGTTATTTTGAAGGACACAATACTGTATTGTAATTATATTCAACAAAAAAGTTATTTCTGAAAAGCTTTCTAAGTTATGCAGTTGAGTACCCTTGATCAAAACTTATGTGACGTGAATAAAGCAACAAATCGTCATCTTTCAACAAATTTCTGGTGAATTTTGACGAAAGGTCGATTTGAATTTTATGAAAAAGTCGTGTACGGCGAAAAATGTTTATTCAAACATAGGCCAAAAGACATAGCAGTCCGTGGGAAGGGGAGAGAGAACCGCGACCAATGTAGACCAAGATGTAAAACGTCACAGATGCACACAAAAGACTGCTCATTTCTTTCTTAGATATTCGAGGTGTGATCTATCAGGGATTTGTGCAGAGATATCAACGTTGATTATCAGTGATTTTTTTTGCCAAAAAAGGCATTTCTGTGTTCCTCGAGTCCTCGTCCTGAGACGTTTTCAGTCCTGAACTCGCCTTCTGAGACGTTTTCTGAGACCTCTACCCCAAAATGAAGAGGAAGATTACGGGGATATATTTTGAAGGTGTCAAGGACATCCAAACGACCGCGACGCGCTTTCTTAAAGAGAAACTTTGAACGAGTTGTAAGGCTTCTTTTTGACTCTGAAGCATCATTGGAAGTGGTGGATTAGGTTAGGAGGAACCTACTGTGAAGACCCTAATTTGACCCTAATTTTACTGCATTCTTCAATTCAAAAGTCTTGTTATTTTATCACCGTACCTCGTATGTACCCTTTTTCTACTTATTTTTAAACTCTTCAAAGGTCACGAAACTGTACGAAATGTAGACGCTTTGCAACGTTAGTCAGATTTCTGTTGAATAACACCATTCATTTGCTAAAACGTTAATTTAATTGAAAGCACTCCGCATTGTAAAATACTTTTGAACATTCCTGATGAAAACATCGCTTTCTATGTATACGTAGATGTTTAGGTTATATATAAATTACATATAAAATTTACTAAACTATTCCATATGAAGCACAGAACAAAATTAACTTCCAAATAAATGTAGATGTAATAATTCTAGGTATATGTATAAGTTTCTATATATGAAATTATAACATAATTTCCTTTTGTAAGAAATAAATTAAAAAATATAAAGGAATATGATCATTCTATAAGACCCGACTTTAAATAATCTTACTTCTGCTAGAGACATACGAAATTATTAAATTATTAATTGTTATCAGTAAGTCTACATGTATATGTTACTTATACTTATATACATATATGTATCAGTTGGTTATGAAAATTGTTCTCTTTCTTGTTTCAAATTCACTTTTTATAGTGGTACAAAGTAAACCATTAAGCTGCAAAATGATCCCGTTTTACAGAACGAAAACTACTTACCTAGGTATAGAAAACTTACCTAGTTCTTCTAATTTGTTGTAGATTCAACGACTTTATAAGTTCTATTTACAGTTTTTCTAAAATAGTAGAGTGATAGAGCGTTAGATAAGTAAGCTTGCGAGTTCATAAGATTATTACCCTCTCACTGCGTGGTAATCAGTCCTCAATTAAAATTTTAAAATTACTTTTCAAAAAATTTAAAATAGTCAAAAAAGTCAAAACAAAGTCAGCTAGAAATATATGACAGTATTTTACTTCGATTAAAGCTTGTCATCTCCCTTGTTAACATGACGAAAAATCTTGTAAGCATTACTATTAGTGGAGGAATAATTATTTCTATAAAGACAGTATATTGTTACATCGTTACCAGGAATAACGGTGCAATAAATTGTTTTACTTAAACAGGCGTAAGACATGCTGAAACGTCCGATATTTTAAGTTCAACCAAAGAAAGTGTGTCTGTTTATATTTTGATCCGTCTGTTTATATGTTAAACTTACAGTAATTAGAGGCGATTTTAAGGGACCAAATTGAAACTTGGAATACTTACGACATGTAGCTGATTAGTCTTTCGTCATGTTTAAGAAACTTTAGCGTTGTCAACTTTATAAAAAAAATACCTTTGTCGTTTTTATTAAAATTTGTATTTATCACTGTCTTGATTTTTGATAAAATGGACCATTGTCACCTCCGTGCTATTAAAAAAAAAACATCAATGTCCTCACAATTCGTAACAACAGTTATCATCGCCATCTCCTTCATTTTTAATAAAATATGTGATGTTAAAAATCATTTTTAATGGAATCTGTCATTAAATGACAGATTCCATTAAATGTTAAATGACATCATTGGCACATTAATTTATAATACATATGTATCATCAACGTCTCCGTCATTTTTCATAAAACTTACCATCGGCGCTTCCGTATTTTTTTTGCCAAATTTCCGTTGGTGTCTCTGCCATTAGAAAAAAAATGCCTTTGGCACCCTCATTTTCATTGGGTATTGACCATCGACGCCTCCGTCATTTTTAATAAAATTTACCACGAACGCCTCCGTGAGTTTTTGTAAAACTAACCGTCGGTGTCATTGTCATTAAAAAAGTATCATTAGCACCATCATTATTTAATATGTAAAATATTTACTTCGTCATTTGTAATAAAGTTTAATATTGACACCAATCCTTTTAAATAAACTGTTGCACTGACACCTTCGTCATTTTTATTAAAAATGTTATTTGTACATAATTTTGAACTTAATTGGTTGCGAGGTTAGGGAATAAATTAGGGTAATAGGGGCTTTTTGCCCAAAGGATATTCCGGTAACACTTTGCGATATTTTCTGCCTATTTCATGTACGTACATATATGCGGTTTGCAAATGGATACATTTGATAGAAAGTGTTTCGTGACAAAACAAATTGCCCAAACTGCAAATCTCTAACTTTTTTGGTTTAGACTTTATTTAGAACTATTTAGCACTGCCAACCCAACATTTGAATACCTCCAAAATAGTGTGTGCTAGATATAGTGTATGGTAAACAAAGGCGAAATAAAATTTAGTGAGGTATCAAAAAATGTACAAAGATACTATTTCTATTTATTGTGTTCTATTTAATACAACGAAATTGTCTATCTGTTACAAGCAATAGAGAACACTGTAATATTTTAAATAATTTGTAAATAAAATGTTATTTCAAACTTTCTTCTCTTAAGTTGCCTTAGATGGAACACCCGGTATAGAACATAAAACTAAACTTTTTTGGTTTATACTTTATTTAGAACTATTTAGTGGAACATTAAATATAATTTTTAAACCTTTTAGTATCCTTTAGTTTTGTAAAAATATAAAGAGATATAAATCCAGTTTTTCTAACGACCCCAAATGTCTCCATCAAATAAATTTTAATACAACCCCCAAAACCTATAAACATAATAAAGTGAATCTTGAGCTGTATCCTTAGGAGTATCTCCGCTCTCCGATGGAGTATATTTAGCTCCGTTCTTCACACACGATTTACTCTATTACGGGCTAGATTTTTCCGCATTTACTTGACCGCTCTTTCTCTTCCCATTCATATCCTCGCGTCCTTTGAGATTTCGTTGTCAAATGCGGTTTACACGCTACTATTTTTCATCTTTATGGGTCGGGAGCCGGTGACACTTGGATGTCGATTATTTGATAACGGCTGATTTTCATATGAGTAATTGGTATTGGATAGTTAATGAACGAGACGTTATTCAGGTAGTCTAGTGTGGGTGGGTGTGGGAGATGAGATCTTGGGAACATTAAAAAGAATAAAAAAAATATTTATATCGGCTGAATTGTTTCATACTTTATTTGTGTTATTTTTTGAAATTATCAGTTGGTATTCGGTGGGTGGAATATACTGTAACTGTTGGTGTATATCTATTTGTAAAAAAATATGTGCTGTAAGATGTAGCATACTTATGAAAATGTGACATTAGCAACAACTTCATGGTTTGAGTTGAAGAACTTTCCCCTTCGGCCAAGCCAGCAAGAAATATTAATATTTTCTTGATTAAAATTCACAGATCGTGCATCTTACGCAAGTATCGTAGGCGTATTGAAAATACCAGACACAGCTGGTAGAAATTTCTAAAGTAAATTATAATAAAAATAAAACAGTTTTGTTGTTACGATTTTTGGCGGTTTGACCCTGAAGGTCTTGTCGTTTTAAACGGGTTATCTTGCATGTGATATTCAGTCAGGTTTGCGATTTCTTTGCCGTGCATATTCTAACAAAAATGTTTTCGATTAGTAAGTTGATCGTCATCATGTGTCTTTACAATGGCATTGCTGCCGTGGACTACCTGCAGTGTACCGAGAATGTATGTAGATGCAGTTGCGATGAATTTGGCCCGTCGTATTCTTGAAAACCATTTAGGGCAGGGATATGCTCTAAGAGACTATTACTTACATACATACATACTAGGGTGCAATAAGCTCGAGGTAAATCAGGACCGAACTCAGGAAACCAGTACAAAATTAAAATATGTTAGAGACACTTACCCAAACAGTTATTGTCTATTGAAAGATCGTGTCACCGTCATCACTAATTGTAAGAGGACATTCTTGCACAGCATGGGCATACGTCATAGTCACTAAAATGCGTTCTGCATTCACCGCACTTAGATGTGACCGATTAGGTCGGTACATATAATGAAAACGATCGCTCAGCATCTGTATGTAGATCTAGATGTAATGTAGATCGCTCAGCATCTACAGAAGTCAATGGTGCAAATTTTAAGTATTCGACATAATTATTCGACGTAACAACATTCTGCCTATTTGTGTAAAAATTACGTATTGTTTGGTAACCGGCATTTCTATTTAACACAGTTTCCAGTTTTCTTGATTAATAGCTAAATAACTTCGTATGTAACATTTTCATACGGTAGACACTTTTTTTAAAGCATGTGAATATTTTTTTACAAATACACATGAGTAGCTGAAGTATAACCCACCCATAATCATAAAATAACCCAACGTATGAAAAAAAATCAGGCGATATAAATTATTTGAAAGTACATTTTAACAACACACAATTTTTCGTGTATGTCGTTATTTAATCAAAAAATAAAATCATGAGTAAAAGTAAAAGAGCAAAGTTAAAATTACATCAGCGGGAAGAAATTCTACAACTGTATTAAAGGCTTTCTCTGAAAATGTGGTTTTAGCACGTTTTTGTGCATTTTCGCAATTTGACCTGAACTTGACCTTCAGGTGTCAGTGTTTTTGTACGCAAGGTCATATCTGAACGTAAAATTTCCATTTCCGGCGTCAAAACTATGCACTTCTATTTAAAATTTTGAAGTTGACCTTGAAATGATCTTCAAGGTCATAGTCAAGCTCAAAGGCAATGTCATCATTGGGTAGCCAGGAAAAAATCCTATAACTTTTGTATCAACGATTTTAAATAAGAAAAAATACGCCTCCTAGAAAAAAATGACCTACACAAAATTTGTAAGATTTTTCGCTCCAGTTTTTGCAATCCAGTGGTGACCTTGTCTTTGACCTTGACCATGACCTTGAAGGTTATGCCAAAGTCAAGTCCGTTTTATCAAATAGGACCCCCCTATTTTTGACACCGGAAATGAAAAGAGCCGAAATACTACACACATTAGAAATACCACACCAAAATCAGTGGGTATAAAATGTGCAAAAAAAAATATCGTTGGCTCCCTGACTATATGGGGGATGCGTGGGCCCGTCTCCCTCGGGGAGCTCGCTTTTTTGTTGTAAAATTTATTTTACTTTTATTAACTGAACACTGCGTTCGTCTCATCTACATCGCGAGCGGGGGGTCACGGGAAACGGATGACATTCGGAGACGCAAATAAGTAATCCCTTTGTGAAGATATACGGAGCATTTGTAAAGATTTTTTTTTGTGTAGAAGCTTCCCTGTTATATTCGGGATGGTTCCGCGCACTTTATTTTCGTAGGGATAAAAATGCGCTACAGAAAATTTTCACGGTTTCACCTGACTCGTCGGGGATTTCTAAAAAAGGGAAAGAAATGAACGTCGCGATGCTAATTATCAATAACCACGCAAAGCGGTTTCTTTTGCTTTTAGTCCGTGATATTTTTTAAAAAAGTTATTTTTTTTGTTACTTTCAATAATTCCGTTTTATAAAACAACCATATGTGATGCGGTCTGTGAAAAGGTACCAGATGTCGGAAAAGTGAATTTTGCGCTACAGCCCAAAATGCAGTTTCAAAGTGAAAAATGTATCGCCCATACTAGCGATACAATAGATATATATCGATAGAAATATATCGCACATACTTGCAGGATCTGTAGGTACATATTCGCAGGACATCATACCAACATTTCAGCCGGATTGGAGCAATATAAGACGATATATTGATTTTTTCTCAAAATTACGATTTTACATAGTGAAACTTTACCTGCTTTCAGTTCGAGCTATATTAACGCTAGAGACTTCATTTTTTTTTTAAATGAAGCGAAATTTATGCTCTATCGAAATCTGACCCCCACCCGAAAACAGTTTTTCCGACATCTGGTACCTTTTTATAGACCGCATCACATATATTTAAATTCGTATTTCACGGACAGGGGCGTGGGTATACAGGGGCAAAAATATGCTCTAAAAAATACGGTTTATACTTTAATTATCATAGAGTTGTTTAGTGCCGGCTCCGCGTGACAGCATACTTTCCCGGAACTTAGTTATTAACAAATTAATTTTTATTATTGTTATTTCTGTCATATCTAGTAGTGTTTTAAGTTAAGTGTTTACCATCCCTGAAAATTTCATTTTGTTTCATTCCCCGGTTCCGAGATAACGGGGATGACCCTTCAGAGACTCACCGTGTATATGCTGTCACATATAATGTCCGCATCATATGGCAACATTTTTACTCAATCGATTTATGCAGAACAGGTACCTAATTATTGACTTTGCTATCAATTTTTGCTATTAAAATAATTGCATTATTGTTAAAAATACGGAAAAATTCCAAAGGAAAATATTATTTTGAAAAATAACTACTTAGGGATAACTAAATTCGTCTTAAATATTTCACCGATTAATATATTCGATATTTATATCAAGTACTCAATATAGTACTTATGTACTTCATCAAATTTGCATTATTTCAATGGAATACTTTTTATTTTCTTAAAAATGTCTTTACATTAACATTTACTAACAAAAATACATAGAAAGGTGAGTTGAACATGAAATTTGAATCTGAATGAATTTTATTCAAAGTTACAGTATGAAGAATTGTGTATCTCAATCACGATTTAAATAATAGTAATCATGATTTAAATAGGTGTTACTGAGAACCTGAGGCGTATATATCTCGATAACAGTTTATCGTAGTGACATTTAAAAAATATACCGGTTTTGCAAAAAAAAGTAATATTTTTAATAAATACTATAGGTATATAAATATTATAGGCTACAATAAAGTTACCCATTTTTTTTTTATGTCGAAGACAAGCTAGTCCTCTACAATATATTGACAAATATTAACAAATTAAAATTCACAACTCCCAAATTAAAAGTTTTCTGGAAAACGTTAAACAATTATGGGACAACCTGTATATGTTTTCACCTCAATTGATTGAGGGGTTAAGGATGTTGAAGGGGGTACATAGGTCAAGTAAAATATCTAAAATAGATGTGTGTTAAGTATACCTACCACTCTTTTTAATTCAAAAAAAATGTATAAAATAACGATTCAGTGTTCATAATATTCATATAATAATTTCTTCTAAAAAATATAAACCTGATTTGTCTCCATTTCATTTAAAAAATACCAATCGTAGGGAACATATCATTATTTTTGTGTTGTGTACTTAACCCAAAAATGCTTAAAACTGATATGATTATTCTCTATTTCATTCTGTCTACCTAAAGTAACCCATCGAGTATTTACTCACTATTCGTTTAAATTCAAGTATATATTATAATGGATTACTGAAATGTTGTGTATTTCTCTGTATTTGGAATAGAATTATCATAGTGTGTAACTAATTTAAATTAACACTTCTGCATACTCATGTAAAACCAATAATAAATTTATAACGTAACATTAACATGTCTGACGCATACACACAGTTGTATTTGTTGATGTTGGTTTCATAAATCCCTTAGATGACATGTTTAATGCATTTAAAAATGTAAACAAGTTTAATTATGAATTGTTGCCTGTTTATTTTCGAATTAAAACTATTTTGTTATAAATTTTTAAAAAAAGTGACAAACATTATCTGATAACCATGTGGCTATACCCGGTGATTTTCGGAAGTGATTCACTCCTATAAATTTTTTGTTCTCAATGTTCACATAATGTGGATTTACTAAGAGTCGTTATTTTTATCCATTTTCGATTATACGGAAAATGACCCCAACTTAATTTTTATTAGGCATGTTATGTTTATTTACACTTGTTTTGATTTAAAATCTTATCTTATCTTATGATTTAACCCTTAATTACTAACCATCCGTCTCTCAGACGGCATCATCATAATATACTTACCCAACGTATATTTTGATAAAAGGGCATATTTATTGTAATTTCAATCTACGTTAAAATACACCTGCAGTCCAAAAACCACGGTTCTGTGTTGTACTGACTGTTTTATATCGCAAATCAAAGTGCTTGTGCCGTCTGAGAGACGTAGGGTTAGTGCGTATGTGATATTTCAAGGATATGAAGTACCTCCAAAAAAAGTGAAATTAGATGAGCCCCGATATAAGGAACAGCTTTTAAAATGGTATAAGAAAGACGATAATGACTGTAGTGACATTGATAAGGACTATGACGAAAGAGATGCCATACATAGCGACCAGGAGACTGATTCAGAAATTGAAGGCAAGTAATTCTTCGGAAACTATTGAAAGTACATTGTTATTTTTTATATTTCAGGGAACACTAGGCAAGAAGAAAATTAACGCGAAAATGAAGAATACGCTATCTATGTCAACATCCAAAAACTAATTTGTCTGGAATCTGCCAAAAAAAATGTGTCTAGAAATTTTATGATTATTGCACATTTTGACCTGTTGCACATTTTGATATGTTGAAAGTTTTGTTGCTTATATTAATATTTTTCGTATAATTCAACGTTGTTTTTGTTGGTTTGGTGCATTTTTTTATATAAGAATAAATATTTTGAGTTTGCAACGAAGTTTTATTGGGTAATGCAAATATGACATATTAACGTTTATTTTCTACAGTGACTTGATTCTAGTTTATAAATAGTTTAATAATTTTATTGAATCATATACTTTCCTAAAAAAAATCAGGATAATCCTATTATCTTTAAAAAAAGACGTCTGACGATTAGTGTCTACGCGATAGATTTCAGGTGTTAGTAATTAAGGGTTATAAATTGTTTATAGTCAAAACATTTCAGTTTGATTATTTTATCTTGTTTTTATTAATAGTTTCAATGTTTTAAACGTTTAAATATTCAAAAGAGAAATTACTAATGTTTTCAAGTTTTTTTTAACTTGCATGTCTGTTTAACTTGCAACTACTATCGGTTTATTAAAATCAAGCTATTTTATGTTAATACTTTCAGGTATTTCATGTTGTACTCATATTCCATTTTTCTTGAGAAGTAGTAATAAAATGCTGTCTTTGATACTTTTATGAGCTACAACAGTGTTTCCATTTAATGATAAAAAATTGAGAAGGCATGAAAAATGTGCATTGACAATATTTATAGTAAACGCTCTAAAAATATAAGCTATCAACAAAAACAATATAAACTTTTTTTTCTAGGACTACTTGTCTTACAACTGAAATGTTTTACTAAACTCAAAGCACACTGGATCAAGAGATATACATAAAGAAATACATTGTAAGTGGCGTTATGTGTTAAACAGCAAAACACTGACGTGTCAGATTCAGAAGTGCGTACCATTTCTGATTAAACCGGAAATGAAAACGGCGGCTTTATCAGTAAATGAAAATTTATGTTTCATATTCAATTGTAAAACTTCCAGAAATAACTTGTTGCTTTCTCTTGAGCATTTAAATCAAACGTGCCCATTTATTAAATAGTATAATATGTATACTATAGGTGATTATTTGAAACCATTCGTTAAAAATATTAGGACTTGCAGAAACTATTGATTTTTTAAAATTTGTACTCATGCTTAAACTAATAGGCACATGGCCAACTCAATCAACATATTTTCAAGATGATTGCACTTCCGGTTATACAAGAAGTCAAAACTTCTTTATTTTAAATGGAGTTATTCTTTTTCATTGCATTTTTTTTATAGTATTTGTAAGTTATTTTAGGTAAATTTTCATCGAGCTTCCCTATACCTATCTTTTGCCGATTTTTAAGTTATTTCCAGATTTTTGAATTTTTGTTCATTTTATCATCGCAACATTTGAAACAATTTATAGAAATCTTTTTAAGTATTGTTATTGGAACTGTGGTTATTATTTGTGGTTATTTTATAGGTAGTTCTATTTTAAACACTCTATACATAATTGAGAAATCATCAAGCATCGTTGCAAAATTTTCGGATTTTACTAACCACGGTACCAATACTAATACGCTATTTTCAAAAATTGCCGCTACAGATAATTTCAAATGTTATGGTGCTAATGAAGACAACTTCAAAATACAGTAGTTATCACAGTCTTGAAAATGTTTTCATCGAGTTCGCTTTGGGCCTATTAGCTTATGCCAAAATTTTCGAAATTCAGTAATTTCTGCACCTATATTTATTTAAAATGCATATAAACAAGTAATATATTAAATAAGTATATAATAAACAATATAAAACGTCAGTACCCTTCAAATTATTGGTCAGGAACAGAAAAAGACGACCATTTGAAACGGAATCGAAGAGACCCTATATATTTCACATATCTAAAGATAAAAAACACATCTAAAGCTCCGGATACTTCCTTTCGAAAACCCATTTGCACATTTACGACCATTTTATATCTAGAGGTCTATTGATATAAGCTATTATTCTAATGCGTCGAAAGAACTGCCACGGGCCATAGAGGATAAGCATTTTACTTTCAAAAATGTGAAAATGCGCCGCTAAATGCAGCTCTGGAACATTTAAACGACGAAGGAATGCACCTGCAATTGCAGAAAACAGACCATGAATAATTATTGCTTAGTTAGCAGACACGATCTTATTCTGTTCAGTTGAATTGCTTGCTTTTTAACAAATCCAATAAATATAAGTTTTTAGATATCTTTTTTAGTGATAAAAAATCTCCTTATTGTAATTGAGTATGAAAAATATATATACACGGTGGAGACTTTAACTGGAATATATTCGCTAGCGGGGTGGTGAATGATTTTTCAAAAAAATTCCCGAGACACGTCAACTTTTAAATGTATTTACCTACATTTTGCAAGTAATATGAAAAATATAGCCCTTCAGGGGTGGCTGAAACCACCCTCGACATGATTTTTTTCAAATGCAACCCTATGGCTTGTGACCACTCATTGTAAAGCTGGTGGAAAGAGGACTCCAACGCACTGATCAAATTTTAATTTTTAATATGTTTGTACGGTTACATACAATTAAAACAATTTAAAAATTAAATTTATTTTCAACGTAACAATTGTTCAAAATGTGCACCATTCACTTGTTGGCAGCATCCCAGTCTGTGGTAGGTTTCGTCCCTTACATTATGCAACATCTGCGGTGTTATTTTTCCGATTTCCTCTCTTATCCTTTCCTGCAGATCTGCTATGTTGTTGGGATTCTGAATGTAAACCCTACTTTTAAGATGTCCCCACAAAAAGAAATCCAGTGGTGTAAGATCTGGAGATCTTGCTGGCCACTCAATATTACCTCGCCTCCCAATCCACCTACCAGGAAAAATCCTGTCCAGATACTGACGAACAATGGCAGCATAGTGTGGTGGGGCCCCATCTTGCTGAAACCATAACCTATCGTCGGTCAAGTTAGGGTTTAAGGGGTTTGGAAATAAATGACATAGCACTGGCATTAGTTCGTGCTGGAGTAAACGCAAGTATCTTGCTCCATTAAGAGTGTCATCAAAGAAAAATGGTCCTACAATTCTATCTTGTATTATTCCGGCCCACACATTAGTTTTCTGTGGGCGCTGAGTATGAAGTTCCCTCATCCAATGGGGGTTCTCTTCAGCCCAGGAACGACAATTTTGGCGATTTACGTGCCCATTTAATGTAAAAGTAGCCTCGTCAGAGAAAATTATCCACTCTAAAGATAACTGGTTTTGATCAATACAAGTCATCAATAAATCGCAAAATTCCACTCGTCGATCTGGATCATCTTCAAGTAGCTCTTGAACAGCTTGCATTTTATATGGGCGTTTTTTCTCATATTTAAGTATTTGTAAAACTGTTTTGTGATTAAGATTACTATCACGGGCCAGTTGACGGGCTGGAGTGATTGGATTTTCTTCTAGAGCAAGCAACAAATTCAACTTCGTGTCGTCATCAACAACAGCCTGCCTCTTACTCGGTACTTTTCTGACATGACCCATCTCTCGATATTGTGCCTCAATTTTACTAATGGTACTTTGATTTAGTGGTGGCAAGTCAGGATGCGTTTCTCGAAACAAGCGAACAACTTCGCATTGAGTTCGCGCCCTATCACCATATCCAATCATCATCAAAATTTCAATTTTTAGTGAATCAGTTAAATAACACATTTTCACCAATTTGAAATAACACTTCGTTTCAAACTCTGAATACAGCATACAAACTAAATTACTCTTTGCGGCCGTGTAAAAACACTAGCAAAAAATAACAAATATCAGTTGTGGCAAAAAATTGCTTGGAATTTTTTGTGGGGACATATGAAAAGTAAGGTTTACATTCCAAAACTAAACAACACACATTTTGAGTACGAAATTGTTGCGTTAAAAATAAATTAAACTATAAAATTACGTTTTAATTGTATGCAACCCCACAAACATACTAAAAATAAAAATTTGATCAGTGCGTTGGATTCCTCTTTCCACCAGCTTTACAATGAGGGGTCACAAGCCATAGGGTTGCATTTGAAAAAATCATGTCGAGGGTGGTTTCAGCCACCCCTGAAGGACTATATTTTTCACATTAATTGCAAAATGTAGGTAAATACATTTAAAAGTTGACGTGTCTCGGGAATTTTTTGAAAAATCAATCACCACCCCGCTAGCGAATATATTCCAGTTAAAGTCTCCACCGTGTATAACAAAATTGATGAGATAAATTAAGACGTCACTAAAATATCTGACTTTGAAATACAAATTAAGTTGTAATTACGCGTAACTGAAGTTGTAGCAGATATAATGAGTATACTAGTTGTGATGAAAGATCAACTCAATATGGATTTGTATGAGTAAGTGTCGATCCAGATATTATAATTTATAACACAGGCCCGCAAAATAAGTTGTCTGTGCTGAGGTTGCGACCAGTTGCGGTTGGTGATATTTCAGTTAGCCAAATCTTGAAAACGACGCATGGGACCGTAAGGCGGTCCAAAAAAAAATTGTTCTTCCGGCCCTAGGCTTAAATCATAGTATTTGATTAGTTACTACTAATTCCAGTAGATTAGCTCATTTAATTAAGTTTTAGAGGTCGCTCATTGGTGTTTTATTTTCCCATTCAAATTACGTTCAACACTGCCATTAGGATAAAAAATTCCAATGAAATACAAAGAGACCTACATTACCGGCACTGAAAATGTTTTATACGATCCCCGACTACCAGAAAATAATATGAGCTGCCATAAATTTCTTTAATTATTCGCGAAACGGCACCACGAACGAATAATGCCGCATTTCCCATGTAATTTGAATGGGAAAATAAAACACCAATGAGCGACCTCTAAAACTTAATTAAATGGGCTAATCTTCTGGAATTAGTAATAACTAATCAAATACTATGATTTAAGCCTAGGGCCAGAAGAAAAAAATTTTTTTAGACCACCCTATAGGGACCCACTTCACTTTTTAGGTGATGACTATACACCTCTTACAGAAAGGATTTATAGTGAAAAAACCGTCAGCAAAGTTTGCGAAAAAATTTTCAAAAAAAACTGCAGAACACCCTGGGATCTCAGTAACGCTCTGTGGAATATTTGCAGTATATTTTTTTTCATAATCTAGAAACAAATATAAGGAGAGGTTTTTCGATTTGTTACAAAATTTTTTTTTTCAAAAAGTTATGGCCATTTTAATTTTAATTATAGGAACATTTTGCTTCCCAAAATTAAAATGGCGTTTACTTACTTCAACGTTCTCCTCGCCCCATAGTGACTGTAGACTGATAGTCACACACTCACTAATTGTTTCCGCATTTGTGCTTTCCAATCACTGTGATAGCTATGTTTTCTCCTGTAACATTCGTCGTTTCGTCAGTACTAAGCTATATATATTCATCGTGCAATTGCGAGACGATTATTTTTTGTCCTCATACAGTGGTGTTATGTATAATCGTCTAAGATTTGTTTCTGCAGGCAGATTAACTTCTCCGTACTTACCTTATGGACAAATTGTCGGAGTGAACTCGGAGTGATCTAATTTGGCGAATGGAATATCACACGCTACCATCATTTTGACCAAATATAAGTTAAATTGTCTCTGTCTGCCTCGCGCATTCACACTATCACTTACACAAGCTTTATGTTTGTCAGTAGCAACGTGCTGAAAAACAGCAGTTTTTAAGTGCCATGCCAGTACACTGTCACACACGGTACAACAAAGTTCACTGCCATTAAAGGTCAGTTCCGAAAATTTGTTTATCCAACGCTTCATAGTAACACGCAACGAACGCTGTCCCAACATATTTACAAACTTATTCGACGTTTCGTGCACACGAATGATGCATCGATTAGCGCAATTTAACTAAAACTAACAAGAAGTATACGTTATCGTTAACACGTGCTGTAACTTGGTAAGAGTGGGGCGCACAACAAGGCAGGCGGGTTGTATTCCGGAATATAATGGCGTTATTTTATTGCACTATGATTGAACTATTTCCATATATACAGGAATTTACTTTGAGTACTTGTATTTTATTATATGTACACGTACTTGAGTACATGTACTTTATTAATGTGGTACATATAACATTCCAGTAGCGTTCAGACCGGTCCTGGAATATATTATTAACTTAAGGAAAGTTTAGGCCCAGATAATAAATCCTAGTAAAACTAACTTTGGTCAAAAATTCGGACAAATAGGAAATACATATTATATTTTTTGTTAAATACCTAGTTTAATTAGTATTCAGTTTCTTAAATATAAGCATACAAATAAATCGGCGAAAGCTCCAAGAATAACAAATAATATCAACTCTCATCCAGGAGCTGGTAAATATTTTACACGTGTGGCATAACATGGTACACAAATCGGAAAATATGAATTATTTAACAACCTTCTCTATTCATAACTACTACTAAACAAAATAACTGCTAGAATGCCCGACTTTGGACATCAGAATAGTTAGCTAGTATTCCTTTGCTAAGTTCATTTGCTTTGTTTATACCACTTTCTTTTGCTTAGCTAATCCGGTTCCATAGTTCATAGTAGTTACCTAGAGTTGGAAAACATGGTTTTGACAGTTTTTTTCTAATTTCTATCGGATATATGAGCATCGACCCCTATCTTTTATTTCAGAATCGTGCTCAGGAGGTCCAAATACAAAAGGTGCTCGCAATCCCCACACAGACTACCTTTTTTGTGGGCCTGTGTATGTATTGTGGGCTTTCGAGTTACATATATAGAGACATCCAAAAAAAAAAAACGTCATCAAAGTTGGCCAAGAAAAAAAAGACGTATTTCCATTCTTAATCGAATTTATAATCTTATTTACTTGTCAAGACTGTCACATCACATGACAGCCATTGTTTATTTTATAAATTGTGACAGTCACTTGTCAAAAGTTTGACATAACCGAAAAGCTTAGACAGGACCGCTATTTCCATCTCTCTCGTTCATAGCCAGAGTTGATGACGGTTTTTTTTGTATGTCTCTTTTTTGTGAACGTAAAATATTACGTTACACAGTGGTGAGTGTACCTTATTAGGAAAAATCATCGTCCTAGACACGCCCACTTTATATTAATGCTTTATGTAATCATTAAGGAATTCATATGCACTTGGGGATTAAAAAAATTGTCTTCGATTGTTGATCTCTGCCTTCAACCCAATTATTCCTGAATCCAACCCTGATTCTGATGCCATGACTAGCTGCGATTTGATCTCAATTAATGATCAAACTGACTGAAAATAATTCGTCTCAGTAAATACCATAAAAATGTATTTTAACCTGTTTCTAAGCGGGTGAGCCGACTGAGAAGGTAAATCAAACATTTTATAGATGGCGCAGGCGAGGGGAATAGAAAACGTAATATAATGTTGCTCTAAGAGTGATTAATGTCCATTGTATCAGTAATCGATTATACTAAGACGCGTTTGAAGCGAAAAAAGAAAAAAGGGAATCCGCGTAAGTAAAATGAGTTTTCTTAGAGGGCAGACGGAATTTAATGGGAACCTAATGGCTGCAATTTAAATAGATTGAAGTGATGTATTTTAAAACGAATAGAAGGTATAAATATCAGTCAGGTTTCGGAATTCCCTTATGGTTTGCCTAAAGACAACATACGTACTGTAAAATACGTTTTTTTTTTTTACTTTTTCTCCTAAGACATTCAATCATTGATATAACCGATAAGGAAAGCTTATGTAGAACTGTAATTCTACTAAACTATTACCCAATACGTATGACTATATGCTCAAGTTTCAAAATGTTGAACATATGCAGGATGATTATAAAGTAGAGTGCCAAACTATTCAAAACAAATGTTTTTACCAAACATTTCTAAAAAATTCCCAAATAAAAATCTTATTATTAGTTTCCAAAATATTTATCCGGTCCTGCCTTAAATTTAAAGAAAATATTATACCGTGGAATTAGTTACCAACAATCACGGTACAAATCCAGGATTTTACAAAATCGTTTGAGGTAAGAAAATACTAGAAATAAATGATTCAAAAAAAAAATATTAACATTATGTTTTTTCTACTTTACTTTGATTTTGCTTTTTCAATGCATATAAGGCGAGACCGGAAATATGCTATTTTCCAAAATAATAAGGCAACTTTTATGTTTTTGATTGTTTTTTTTATATTGTTTCTTAGAAATCATCCTGTATAAGTTCACATTCCTCAATAAAATGGTAAAAGAAAATCATTATCCAAAAAAGTATAACATCTAATCTGTATCCTACAAAATCTGGGTTATTCTGCATATAAAGCGTATTGTAAGTTAATGGGGCACTATGCAGCATTACCGACATTTTGTTACAACCTTAATTTTGGGGTACAATCACTTAAAATATATTTTTATAACATTTTGCCATTTTATTGAAAAATATGGACATGATATTTATTTATATGATCATACTTCATTTAATATCTATATAAAAAAATCTTATATTCTATCAATTTTCATTTCTGAAGTGTTAAAATTTTTTTTCTGACATATACATAATAAAACATGGTGTATGCCTTTACTGATATACTTTTACTTGAGCCATTTTTTATTATTAAATATTGGCTAACATTATAAAGATAATATTCCACAGATATGGAATACGCTATATTACCAGCGACGTAAATTTATTGTAACTTTAGCAACTATCCACAATATCTCCTTGGTTTTGAAATTGAAAAATATATAAAATGGTTACTTCTGTCTATTTTTTAAAAACATACGAATTTATAAGATCTAAATCAGCTGATTATAAGATATAACATTTTCAAAATATTTAATATTCCGCGTAAAAGAATTTTCCAGGGATGCAATTTAGCTGCTTCCTCTTTTATCGAGAAACTATTATCATGGATATGACGCCACCAAAGGCGTCTTCTCTGCTCTTTTCGTTCTGTTTCCACGCCGCAGTTTCTCCTTGTAGGCAATTTAATGACTAATTTTCTTCAATGTCTCCTGCTTCCAGGAAGTAATTACAATCCTGGTAAATACATCCAGACGAATCTAGTAGCGTTTACCTCACCGAAGTTTCTTGCTATAACATGAATTGTTAAATCTGGTCGTTTTCATAGTACACAGTAAAAAGTACTTTTAATTTTTCACTAGCAATCCCTCTAGCACAAAAATTTTCACATCATTCGAATACGAAAAATTTTTCAAAAATAAATATAACTATGTGGAGGATTCCGTAGGAAGACGGCACACTTAAATATAATTAAAAAGTATTGTTTGACATCATTTTGGCGTTTTTATTATAGTACGAGTAAGTTATGAAACAAAACTATGAAGTAGGTTGGAATGCCAAATGAAATGTTTGTATTACGTAGAGTTTGGTTACGTGTTTTAACTGAGAACTTATTATTCATTAAATTCGGGTTGTTAATTAAGTAGGACAGATTTTTTTATTTTTTTATTCGAATAGAATTAAATTAGTATTGTCTCTAACTTTTTCGAAGCCACACCTAGCGTTTTTCCACTCTAAGCTGAACTATCTGGATGGCTTCATTTTAGCCATTTGAATTTTCTAGTCCCAAGTGACATCCCTTGAGGTATTTTTCAATCTCGGGAAGGGAAAAAAATCACAAGGACTAAGTCAGGCAAATAAGGAGTAAGCAAGAATTATGGCTAAAAACTCGTTTATGGGTGGAAACCGTTTTTTCCAGCCCTTTTCGAAGTTTTTCAAGAACCTCTCTGTAAAAGATTTGATTTACTGTTTGGCCTGGAGGCACAAACTCTTTGTGGACAATTCCCTGGCTATCAAAAAAGCAAATCAGCATGCATTTGATCTTCGACTTGCTCATTCTTGCTTTTTTGGGTCTCGGAGAGCTTGAAGTGTGTCATTCCACACTTTGGCGCTTGGTTTTCGGATTGTATTCAAAGACATAAAATGGGGATCATTTGTCGTCAACCGACGATCTGAGTGCAGAGGATCTCGTATTCTATCGACATTTTCATCGGTTCTTCAAGATGAAGGCCTTCCGCTGCGTGGTTCATCTTCAATCGGCTCTCTTCCTTCTGAGAATGCCTTAAACCACCGAAAAAACACTATTTCCGTAGGCGTGTTAAAGTTTTGCAAAAGGATCCGTTGCTCTATGTCCAAGTCTGAAGCAAAACCTGATAGCACACCGTTGCTCAAAATTAACGTCTCTCATTTTTAAAACGCACTGGAAAAAATCGGTTTACGAAAACAGTCACAAAAAACAAACAATTGATATCGCCCTTCCAGGTCCTGTCTCCGCAGTGTTGCTAGATCTGGCGCTACGTTGCCAGTCTCATTACTTAACTTACACACCCCGTCTATTAATGTAAACATTCATTAAAATGTCTCGCTTTTATTGATTATCTTTAGGTAATATATTAATCATGGTTGTAATTTAGAATTAAAAAAGGTACGCCAATAACAAACAAACGTCAGTTTAATGTCGCAACAGCGGCTAAAAATGTAGCGGCCCATTCACTTCCAAAAATGTTTGAAGATAGTTTGAAAACCTTATCATGATCAAACGTGTTTAAAAGTGTGTGAGATGCAGCAGGAGGTTTGAAGGGATACTTGAGGTTTGAAGTGCCTGTCGTCAAACCTTACTTGAGTGACTTGTGTTTGAAAATGAATGTGTTCATCAAACATCAAACCACGTACCCTCTACCGTAACAAGTACACAAACTATGAATATCTTTTTTGAATATCTAGTATTAAATTAGTCTCTAACTTAGTCTCAGAGTCTTATTAGTAGAGCCCGACGCAATGGTCTGTTATTTGAAAAATATCCTCACCTTTGATTATTTTTATTGAAAAAGAATGTTTACTTCTGACTGGATTAATCTCTGCGATTAATTTTTCAAATAACTCGAGAATAACTCTAGTTATTAGTCTAAAGCGTCCCATTCACTTTGAAATAAGTTTGAAGATGGTTTGAAGAACTTGGCATGATCAAATGTGTTTGAAAGTATATGGGGACGTATTTTTTAAGGACGTTTGATGTTGAAGTGCCTGACATCAAACGTATTGCGTGACGTGTGTTTGAAAGTGAGTGTGTACATCCAACATCAAACCATCTACCCCTGCCACAGTCAAATACTCAAAATATTAATATATTTTTTTAAATATCTAATACCTATTACATTAGTCTATCCAGCTTTGGTTGTATACTTTATTTAATTTTTTATCGCATCACTAAAGATCGTAATGTAAGAGTGTTGTAATGGATTTGTTGGATTTATTTGTAGATAAATTACTATGGAATTCAGTGATAACAAAAAAAATCAAAAAAAAGGAACTGCAGGGTTCCCAGGTGTCCTAATTTTTGAGTGAGTAATCAAAGCAGTAAACATCAGCAGTGATTGTGACATTGTTTAGAAGTAATTCTGGGAACCTCGCCAAAAACACAAACTTTATTTTCAGCATATGTAAATAATCTGTTTCATTACTTGCGATATAGTTTTATTTTTAAGATGGTCATTATCTTTCGCGTAGAATTTTGACCGAAGTGCCGTTAAACTTCCAAACTCAAGTAACTTCCGGACAAGTTTGAAAAGAATATTTTCTTCGGCCTGTCGCCTTTCAGAGTACTTTTTTTTTAACAAAGACGTTGGCGACTCTACTTACATTTCTTTGATTTTTAATAATAACATTATGATAACTACTAAGTTTACTTATTTATTATTGATACCATCAGTAATGTTGCAGTGTTTTTCGTTTTTTTTTCTCGAGAAGAGAACGCGGGGTCTCACAAGCGTTGTTACAATTGATAATTTTATATTGCCGTGTAGCCAAGTTGCGGAACCTTTCCTGAAAATGGTTTGTATGTTGTTTTGTTAGTTGGAATTTATTTTTCGCTTAAGTCCAACAAGTACAACATCCAATATGGCTGCCACAAGAAAAAAAGTTGATGCTGGTTTTAGAAAGTGGAAACGTCGAAACCTTAATTTGAATAAAGAATTGCAATGTCCCCAAAAAGGTGCCTTATGAATTGTTAATGTATGTATTTCCACAATTTGTAAAAATAAACAACTTATAGCAGAATTTTAAGAATGTTTGCATGTTTTTCGGTTTCCGATTCCGCCCCTGTAGATGGCTGCGTGGGATGGCGTTTTGTCGCGAATTCATGTCATGGCATTTCTTGAAGGCTTTTGAAGTTGCCGGGACCCACTGTGAACGGCCGATTGAGCGCCAAAGGTGATATTCCATCTCCAACTCACCACACTGAAAATATTTGGGGTGTGAACTCACCCCACTGAAAATATCTGGGGAAAATGACTCTGAAAGCCTTCCTGAGTATGTTTGAACCCTTTTCGGCCCACCTCGAATCGTTTCTCTCAAATCCCCTTTTGCGTCCCATCGTCCTTACCTTCACATTTCTCGTCATCTTTTTTTGACCCCTTCCAAAAAATTTTTGAATGAGTGAAAATTCCTGAAAGAAGGCTCGTTGGGTAGGCGAAACCTTCCTTTGCACTTTGTGAATCGATAATCGTGAAATTCGTAAGAGATGCTTGGTACGCGCGACAAATGTTCACTGTGACTTGGGTTCATGAAGCCTCGACTGGGTTAGCGCCTGCGAGTTAGGCCATCCAAACATGCTTTCGCTCGTAAAATTAGTGGAAAAAGGTGATGTTTGAGTAGTCTGCCTCGTAGGTCAAACCACGCAAAACCCTGTGTATATGCGAAGGGGTGGCTTAGGGGGGCGTGGAGAGAAGAATTGAAGAAGAGTTGAAGAGATGAAACAGCGACCAAATACACAAAACTTATTGAGGAGGTCTTAATGTGTGTTGGGATGGAGTTTTCACCCGACAGCGTCCTTCTTAGTCGATCCTGTAGGTCTCTGAAATTGAAGTCAAAATCTTGCGAATTCAAATTTCGACATGTGGTTGCTCCTGGAGGTGTGGACGGCGAACCATTTAAGTCACAGCGTATCGACTTTAATTACGGGGCATTATAGGCTACCGAAAGTTAAAAAGTTGAAACTCACGAAGCTACGCACGTGAGGCCATGGAACATTCTATGTCTTTGGACCCATGACGTCATGCGTCACATTCATGATGCTCGATAGAATTTATCCCTACCCCAGATTTTGCCCCTTCAGGTTAGGCAAACCATCAAGACCCATGACGTCATGCGTCATGCGTCATGCGTTCCCTCATGGGCTGGAATGAGGGAACAAATGAGAAATTATATGAGAATTAAATGAGGGCCGAGATAAAGGTTTAAATGAGGGATAGCTCTCATCCAGGCCCAGGCCGGGTGGGGGGGGGTCCAAGCGTGACGTGATGCATGACGCAATATTTTCTAGGGGCAGTCCCATAATAAAGACATAGAATGTCAAAACTGTAAAACCCTAACTCGAATAGAACGCAGATGGCGCTAATCTAAAAAGTGTTACGCTAATTTAGACGAGCAGTTAGTTTTCAAGATTTTCAACATCCATCAGAAAACAATTCTAGGCATACGAGTATTTTATACGAATAAGCAACGTTTTTTATCATTGTACAGGAATTGGAACGCCTCGCGTCCTGGACATCTCAAGATAATGGTCGGACATCAGTGACACATGTCGCCGTATTGTTCCTCGCCAGCTTCCAGCCACCTGTCCGGATAAATAGCGCGATATCGCAATATAGAAATGTTAATGGTAAATTCTGAAAGCAAGTGACATAATGCACGTCCGTATTGTGTAGACCGTAAATGGAGCGCGCGCTGTTTTTATATATTCAGTGGAGGCGTTGTCTATTCCGCTAGCTATTAGGGGAAGGATGTTTCGATATAATGGAATACAACGAAGTAACGCGTCTTTTGTTCGCGAATAAAAAAGGATGTCAATCGCGACGGGCCCGACGACAAGGGACCTTGTTTACGAGCGAAGATTATGACAGCTCGGATCGCTTACGAGGGCAATAATTGTCCAGAAGGACGTCTTTTATTTTATAGAAGGTGCTAAGGGTCAAATGTTATATTTCTGTTTGTATGTGTGCCATTGGAGAAGAACTAATGGGTCACTGGCAAAAATTGAAGTATGAAGGTTTCGTTTATACCGTGTATGACCTAAATTATATTCTCCAAATGTGAAGAGAGCGGTTCCTTAAATGAGACAGACGCAGACGTTGTCATGACGTTACACAAATCTGAGTGAACTGCTCCCACTTCAGTCCTTGGCTTCCGCGGTGCAGGGGCTTGGTTTTCATTGAAATAGAGAGGGTACAAAATTGTCGTGAATCGTCTCACTATGTGATCACTAAAGCCGGCTAACAGCGCGGCGGCCCAGTGGCGTGATGCAGGCTTTGTGCATGAGTCACAGCCGATGCGAGTCAGTTTATACTTACTGTTCTAAGCGTTTACTTGAAATCGCGTATTATTTTTAGGTATAACGAAAATGTCGACGCCACGGAAGGGTAGAAAGCGACCATTCGCTGACAGAGTGCATAAATTTATCGGTGACTTTTCAGATTTACGTTACGACAGATCACAAATATGGTGTGATGTTTGCAACATCAAAAAGTGGTGTATCCCCGAGAACCCAGTTCATGTTCGATTTACTTGTGGTGTTGATTACCTGCAATATTCCACCTACCATACTCGGAATTTATGCTAAATATTTCAGACAAGTAAAATCTGTGCTACTACAATTCAATCCTAAAGAGGCCGCAGCTATTAAGGAAAGTCAGATCACATTTCAAAATAGTTCTTTAGAAAGAGATTTAAAAACTATTCATGACAATTATATAGGATTACATGCTGCAATAACAAGGGCTGACTGTTTTGTGTAATTTTATGTATACAATGCGAATAAAATAAGTGGACAATGAATGCGTACCGAACATACCTGTATTCCAGAGATGTTCGATCGGTGAGAGATCGGGGGAATGTGCAAGGCTTGGAGCTTGTCCCAAAAAGTGTGTCGAACCCCAAAATTTATCACCGGCTCCTCCGGCATTTTTGTGCAAAATTTGTCACCGGCTCCTGCGGCATTATTAAAAAAAATCCTATCACCGACACATCCGTCATTTTTAAATAGAATCAGCAGTTTATCCCTGTGTTTCAAGTTCCATCGTTCACTTCTATTTTCTCCATTTTATTTATGCTACACTGCTCTAACGACAGGTAAAATTCTGAAACCAGGTTGTCTGCAGTGGACTAACTTTCCGTAGGTGTAAATAACCTGAATATAACTCGGTAAAATTTCGTTATTAAAAATGACGTAGATGTTGGATGAACTTTTGTCAAAAGTGACAGAAGCACCGGTGAGAAATTTTATCAAAAATGACGGAGGAGCCGGTGACAAATTATGTTAAAAATGACGGGGGTGCCGGTGATGGCTAATTTTATCAAAAATGACGGAGGAGCCGGTGTCTATTGATCAAATTGACACCGGTGCCTCCAGCAGTTTTGACAAAATTTGTCACCTGCTCCTCCGTCATTTTTGACAAAATTTATCACCGGCTCCTCCGCCAATTTTGATAAAATTTCTCACCGGCTCCTCCGGCAGTATTAACAAAATTTGTAACCCCCTTTTTTGGGGGGGCCTCCCTTTTTTTTCCTTTTTTTTTCCCCCCCCCCCCCCCCCCCACCCACAAACCCCCCACCCCCCGGGGCGGGGGCCGGGGGGGAAAACGGGGGGTTGGGGGGGGGGCGCGGGAAGGTTTTAGTGTGAATTTTTGTCAAAAATGACAAAGTAGCGCCGGTGACACATTTTATCAAAAATGATGGAGGAACCGGTGACAAATTTTGTCAAAACTGCCCGAAGAGTCGGTGATAAATTATGGTAATAATGGAGGGGTTGCCGGTGATGGCTAATTTTATCAAAAATGACGGATGGCTCCTCCGTCATTTAATTATCACCGGCTCGGTGACAAATTGACAAAATGACGGTTGAGCCAGTGACGGCATATTTTATCAAAAATGCCACAGGAGCCGGTGTCTATTTGGTCAAATTGACACCGGCGCCTCCAGCAGTTTTGACAAAATTTGTCCTCCGTCAATTTTGATAAAATTTGCCATCACTGGCACCTCCGTCATTCTTGATAAAATTTGCCATTACCAGCACCTCCCTTAATTTTAACAAAAATTTTCAGCGGCTCCTCTGGTATTTTTGATAAAATATGCCATCAACGGCAAATTCGTCATTTTTAACAAAATTTATCACCGGCTCCTCCGGCATTATTTAAAAAAGAAATCATATCTCCGGCACCTCCGTCATTTTTAAATAGAATCTGCAGTTCATCCCTATGTTCCGAGTTCCAGCGTTCACTTGTCTTTTCTCCATTTTTTTATACTACACTGCTCTAACGACAGATAAAACCCCAAAACCACGTTATCTCCGAAAATTTTGTCAAAAATGACGGAGGCGCTAGTGAAAATGGTTATTAAAAATGACATAGGCGAAGGGTGAACTTTTGTCCAAAATGACAGAAGCGCCGGTGAGAAATGTTATCAAAAACGACGGAGAAGCAGGTAATCAATTTTGCTAAAAATGACGGAGGTGCCGGTGATGGCAAATTTTTATCAAAGATGGCGGATGAGCTGGTGACAAATTTTGTCAAAACTGCTGGAGTGGCCGGAGTAAAGATCAAATGGACACCGGTTCGCCCGTCATTTTTGATCAAATTTGCCATCAGCAGCACGTCCGTCATTTTCCTCCTCCATCAGCAGCAACTCTGGCAGTTTTGTAAGAATTTGGCACCGGCTCCTCCGGCATTATTAACCTATAGAGGACGGGAAATTTCAGTACAAATCGACCTCTTTTAAATCATGTAATTCATATATAAATCGAATGTATAACTCAGGACAAGTCTCCGACCAAATAGGTGGTCCCTTTTTGGGACCAGACCCGTCCTCTAAAGGTTAATAATATTTATCGTGTTAAAATTATACGTGTGTAAAAATTACCTCCCTATATTTTTGAAAATTTGAGGTGATTTGAATTTTTTAATCGATTACGAATTGGTTTTGCAATCAATTTAAACTAGTTAAAAAATATAGGAATAATAAAAGATATATAAAGGGAAAAATTGAGGCTAAACATCCTAGCAAAGAATTATTTATAGAAGCACAGTGAATCTATAGGAATACGTTCAGATAAAGATGCATGTTTATGTAAGCAAGGTCGTCCATTGCAACTACCCCGCTTTAATGAAATATTGGATATGGATACAAATGTAAACATCCAATATTGACTAGGGTTGCGTATGTCTGGCCAGAGAAAACAGAAAACCGAATGCCAACTAAACGAATTGGTATATATGACGTAATCGGTTATAAACGAGGTTATTGAATTACCCAAGGATACATAGATACATCCACTGAAACGTAATTAGATATGTTTATAAAGAGCGTTCATCAAAATTTGACCTGTAAGTATGAAAGTAGGCTTTGCCAATTCAAACATATGTGTTAGACAGGTTAGGATTTCAAACGTATGTCGTTGGTTGTTTTGCGATCTGGCATCTGACAGCTTTCAAAATGCCAAGGGTAAAGTTTGTAACATTTCTAAATATTACGGAATCTGTGTATCATTGTATCTATAGTTCTATGTAGGGAGTATCAATAAAATATATTTATAGTCAATAATTAATCGAGTAGGCCACTCAACGTGTGTGTCTTGTTGCTAAAAAATGAAAATTGGAATGAGATATATTTAGAAGAAAATATATATTTTATTATTACACAAAATTAACACTACTTGACCCTGCTTCCCATTGACGTGTCTTTTCGATTTTCAATATTATTTAGTGGAAGGACGGTATTAAGGGTAGGAAGTTTTCTAATTGACACCGTGTATGTG
This sequence comes from Aromia moschata, assembly GCA_029963805.1. NCBI lineage: Eukaryota > Metazoa > Arthropoda > Insecta > Coleoptera > Cerambycidae > Aromia > Aromia moschata. The sequence goes on along the minus strand of JAPWTK010000209.1, from coordinate 322,400 downwards.
TAGATATATTCTATATTTCATTATGAATAAATCTAGATTTCACTCATGAATATAGACGTGTACACATTTCACACTGTGTTTTTTTTTTGTATTTCATTATATTATTGCTTAGGAGTGTAATATTTACTATTATCATATTTAAAATATTTTTGTTAAACATAAATTTCAGTATATCTTTTTGTGCTGTTCACACAGTTTTTTGTTTTGATTTCTTAATTTTGATTAAAATATGCCATTAGGTGAGTTACCCTCACAAGTTCTAAACCATAATTGTTTGTGTAGGTTCTAAGGAAAAACTTGTGCTTACACTAAAAGCGTTTTTCGGCAACCGTCCGGAAAGGATCCGTCCACTTCCAGGATACTTTTTCTTTGAGAAAATAGCACTTTCCCAGACTAGTTTGAGAAGTAGGTATTTCCCAGACTAGGCCGGGAAAAGCTGCATCATTGCCGTTGTACTTAATAATCAAATAATAGTATGAAAATCCGATATGCTTTAGAAGAATGCAAAAACATTATTTTCCGGACTTGTTATGCAAATTACTATTACGGTGGAAATTTACTTCAGAAACGGAAAGAAAGTGGAAGGAAAATTGACGTATTATCTCAAGGAGCTTAAGTTCAACAAGTTTCCTAGTATGATCGTAAATATCGAGTACAACATGTTTAAGTGTTCTCTTCGCCATGTCAATGAACTGCTTAGAGATACATAGTGTGGAACGGAAAAATTATACTGGTCACCCTACATTACCAACAGAGGAGCTGAAAAAATATGCGTTTCAAGTTCTAATTAAGTTCTATCTTCTACGGAAGATGCCTTCAAAACTTCAACAACTTGAAAAAAATTCTTTAGGAAAGCATGGTTTGATCTCAGTGGTTATGTGAAAAATTGTATTTAGAAACAGTGTTCGAAAAATAAATGTTGTGAACAACGTAATCGATTTTCAACGATCTTGTAAAAAAATGTTAATATTTAAATATTTTTTTCAATTAAAATGCCTATTTCTATCTCATTTCATTTCATTGTTTAATTAACCCATTTTAAAGGCAAAAAATAAGAAAAGGAGATGAAGTTGGGATTCGACCCCAGATTCAAAGACAAAAATTTCACCTTAAAATTACTTATATTGCATATAACTCAAGCTGTCAAAAATTTGTTTACGAGTTAGCGTTTAGTTTGTACTTTGTAGTTAAACTTTGCAAAATCGTCTACGTAGTAGAAGGTATTGTAGATATGTGTGTTTCTGCCTTTACAAGATGTTTACTTTGCTCGAAGCGTATCTGTTTTAGAAATCACTTAACGAAAACGAAAAATAAAACGCCCTATAACTATATTCTCAATTTAAGGCGTTCGCTTAATCTTACTTAATAATACAATTTGCCCTTTCGTTTTTTTTTTCTATAGCGAATACCGCAGGTCGTATATTTCCTTATTTCTGAGTTGGTGGCTCTTCTCCCCTATCACTTGTTTACTCTAGAGAAGGCGTTGTTTCATAAATAAGGAACGGTATATTTGCCTTCGAGTAAGTACTTGGTATAATGAAAACAAATTGATATATGAGTATTCCAAGTTACTGAAAGTGTATCATGTTACAAACTATTATATTAATACATACATACATACTGCTCTTAAGGTGATTATATACGATTTGTTATGTTGTTAAAAATGTTACCCCTTGCATTAGAAAATGTTGAAGAAAATTGGGAATGAAAATTATGACAAACTGTAACATTAAAAATAAAACACAATCCAATCGGTTCTCAACATGCCAATTATTGACTTCTTGACAATAAGTAACTCTATGAATTCTATAAATTCACTGACCTGAAAGTCTATAAATCCACTGGCTACATTGTGAATGACTTATTTCATAGTTTAGTCTGATTTTGTGGTCTGGTGACATTTACCTTCAAATATCTTCAAAGAAAATCCCTGTTCGAGATAACTTGAGTGAATTTTTTCCTGGGCGCCGGATTGGCAGAAGAGGGCCAATAGAGTGGCCTCAGAGATCTCCAGATCTTACGCATTTGGACTATTTTCTTTGAGGATATTTGATAAAGAATATAAAATAAATAAGATAAAACTCTATGTCACCAGACCACACAATTTTGAGCACTTTAAGAACAGAATATGATGCGAAAATAGACTAGCGAATACGGAAAAATATATTCACAATGTATTCAGTGAATTTGTAGATACACTTTCCTACTATCAAGAAGTAAATTGCCAATTTAAAAACTAGTTGACCTGTTCTTGCATTTTATTTTTAATGTTACAATTGAGTTTTGTTGATAATAAGATTTGTGTCTCATATTCGAATTCGAAAATTCGAATTTCCTCTAAAATTTTGTAATAGGTACAATGAGATGAGATGTTTATGCAGTCGTATTAAATAATATAGACATCCAAAAAAAACTTCATCAACTCTGGCTATGAACGAGAGAGATGGAAATAGCGGTCATGTCTAAGCGTTTCGGTTATGTCAAACTTTTGACAAGTGACTGTCACAATTTGTAAAATAAACAATGGCTGTCATATGATGTGGCAGTCTTGACAAGTAAATAAGGTTATAAATTCGATTAAGAATAGAAATACGTATTTTTTTTCTCGGCCAACTTTGATGACTTTTTTTGGATGTCTCCATACTAGAATAACCAAAATCAATATTAAAACTAGGGGATGGTCATATGAAAAAATTGTGGATGAGAAAAGTTGATATGGCAGTTAAATATGCATTTTTGTAAAAATCTTTTTGGGGATGTCAACTTGGTGAGGAGAAATATAGAATTACTAAAAAAAAAAAAAAACACTAAAATCATGCACTATCACTTACTTTTTTTATTTTGTAGGCGCATTGACGCACCTCGTAGAAGCAAGGGTGTAATTTTCAGAATAGACTCTTTTGCGCAAAATTCAAAAGATGATTAAGTGCAAGATAGCTGAGCTATTCAATTAAAACTTGCTACGTTACGTGAATGGAAACGGTTCCTCTTAAAGACACCCACAATGAACTCTTGAACAATTTGTCGCTGCACTTATTGGGGATTATGTGTCGTGTATACCGCGAACTACAGGCAAATTCCCCTCATATTCCTGTCTTATCTTTAAGAGACCATCATTACGTAATTGAGGTTGTTATATTAAAAATAAATTTCGTGTATACAAGAAGTATTGTATTATTACTATTTTGAGTAGTTTTATTATCTAAGTTTAGTAGAATGTGTTAAGGTAATGAAAGTAAAATTGGGAGAGAAATGTTAAACTCCAATTGAAACGATAATTTCGGGAACCCATCAAACACCAACTTTGTCATTTTGAGAAAACTAGAAAAAATATTCCCAGTAAGACAGTGTATTTTATTTTTGGTTTAAAATATATTTTTATTAAAGTACTTCATAAAAAAAGATTTTTCATATTTATTTATTTTTTTTACAGAACCCATTTGTGCATAATAAGATAATAGAGTACAACTTTTGTACTTGAGGAGTTTCTGCAGTAAATGTCACCAAAAAAAAACTTTTTCAGCAAGGCAGTGTTTCTTATCCTTGCTTTAAAATATTATCTTTTGAATTTATTAAATTACCTTCAGCCTTGAAGGTGCAGCTCTTGGCGAGGGTTTGTACAAAACGTTAAAAACGTCTTCAAAGAATAATATAATTAGCAACTTACTCATTTTTTGTTGTTCTGTCATGGGTTTTTGGATTAATCGATTCAATTAAACAGAAAGATTTTTAAAATTCAGTAAACTTGAGGCTTCGATTTATACTAAAGAACAATAAAATAAATGCAACACTATGTAATAAGTATTTTACTGGATTTTTTTTGTATCCTGTGTTGTTTTTTTCTTTTTTTTAGGAGCCAGATCTTCAGGACCCGGGGGCACTGCAGGCTATTGGCTTATTCTACCCTACTCCTATATTATATATATATGTCTTCATGGTCACTTTGGAATCCTCAAATATTTATTCTATTAATACTATTATTGTCTCCTGATCTAATGCCTCACAGTCTGATAGAATATGGACAATGGTCTCGATCTCATTATCACACCATCTCTAGCTAAGATCTCCGTTGTATTCCTCATTTTTTTTTTGTAGTGACCTTCCATCTATGGCATGTCCGGTTAGGTAGCCTGTACCTATTCTTAGCCGGCTCTTACTAAGTTTGAGGAGGCTTCCAGCTCTTTTAACACATACATATTTACTATATAAGGGCCTTGCTTTTTGCTAGTTTTGGAGTATTATTCCAAAGATTCTTATGTTAGATTTGAACCTATTTTTTATTTGTCCTTGGACCGTTGTTTTTGTTATCCCGAGGGCTGAATATCTCAACAGAATTTGGAAATTGTTACTTTACTGCAAAATTATTAATAAATTAATAATAATGCACTGGTCCACAAAGGCGTCTCTCTAAGAGGCGTGGACCGAAACAGATAAACTATGTCTTCTTGTGGTAAGGTGTCCTGTATTCACGTTACAAGTTCGTTCAGTGTTGCTGGAGTTTGAGGCAACAGGCAGCCTTCCAACAGTTTGACCATTGCAGTTCCATACATATTCTATATGGCGACAAATCTGTCAAACTTGAAGGCCAGTTGCATCTCAGTTGCATATCAGACGAGCCAGACAGATTTTAGACGACAAGTATGAGGTAGAGAATTATTTTGTTGAAAGATGAGATTTGCACGAACTTTCAGATGCAGCCTAATGACGGGCTGCAATATTTCGGTGACATAAAGGGCTGCTATTAAACCGCGCCAGACGAATACAGGGGGTAATCTAGATCCTACGCATATAGCCATATGCTACGCATATAGTCAAACCATAGTGCTTGAAGTAACGGCTGTATGCCGTTCCAAAGCGACGGATAAATTTCGCCTCTCATCCTGAAGGTGTCTCTTCTACGTATATCGTAACCATCTAAACAAAATCACTGATTCATCACTGAAGTTCCACTCTTTGTTTCATTCGAGACTAGCACTACGCCATTCTAAGCAATGAGCCTTGGGGTTGGTTGTAAGAAGTGGTGACTCAAAATTCCAAAAGGGTGATAAATAAATAAATAAATAAATAAATAAATAAATAAGTAATAAATTTATTGTGTACAAAGAAAAGAATACACAAATGGAAGGAGTTCGGCGTTGCCGGTGTTCCACTCCCCATATTTTCAATATATAGACAATACATAACAAAATTAAATTAAACTTTAAATCCAAGAAACCTATTTGCCTAAATAAATATACAACCTAATTTGCCTAAATAAATAAATAAATAAATATATATAACTAAAAAAAAATAGTAATGCTAGATAAATGAATATATACATATATATATGGTATAATACAATTACATATTAATGAGGTATACATGAGTTTGAACTTACATTCCTTTTTAAATGCTCCTAGAGGTAAATTAATATTGTCTAATACCATGTTTAATAGCTTCGAAGCTGTATATAGAAAGCTACCTTTAAATTTTGTAGTATGGTGTTGAGGTATTGTATAGCAATTACTGCGAACATTTTCATTGTGAACATATGATCTGCGAGTTAGACTGTTATTTAAATAGTCTGGACAATTACTTCTACATAATTTGTACAAAAACAATAGATATAAATATTACACGTTGAAAAATATTCAGTTCACCCAGTCTATCCAAATACGGTGATATATGTTCGCCAAATGGCACACAACAGAAAAATCTTATACACGCATTTTGTGTTCTCTGCAATTTCTGTCGATTATACCCGGTTAAATGATAATAATAAACGGAGCTGCAATATTCAATTTTAGGATAAATCAGTGCTTTTACTAATAACAATTTTGTTTCTTGTTTCATCTCATATTTAAAGTTATACAATGATTTTAATATTCTGAAGGACCCTCTAAATACATTATTAACCTGTTCGTTAAAATCTAAATTACTATCTAACATTAAACCCAAATTTTTAGCAGAGTTGACCCATTCTATTAAGGTGTTATTAATTGTTATATTGAGAGTATTCATATCTATTTGTCTTCTTATTCGTTCATTACCTAAGATTAAAGCTTTTGATTTTTTAGGATTTATCTTTAGGCCATTGTCTTGACACCATACACAAAAATTACTTAATTCTCTGTTAATATCTTGAATATCTGAATGTGCATTTACGAAATTCGTCAGTATATATATTTGTAAATCGTCTGTAAGTAAAAATAGAGAAGAGTACTGGACCTAAAATAGTTGCTTGAGGAACTCCGCTCGTTACCATTAATTCACTTGACACCTCTTCATTTATTTTTACTTTTTGCTGTCTATTGTTTAAGTAGTTTGAAAACCAGTTTAGTGCAGTATTACTTAGTCCAATATATTGCAGTTTAGATAACAGCAGTCTGTGGTTTACTAAATCAAAGGCTTTTGATTGATCCAACAATACCAATATTGCAAGTTTACTGTTATCAACACCTTGTATAATATCGCCCATTACCTTTAATAATGCAGTTGTTGCAGTTGTGCTATAATGCTTACGAAAACCAGACTGTAGAGGGAATATTATTTTATTATGTTCTAAATAATCCTGTAGCTGAAAATTAACAATCTTCTCTAACAATTTTGAAAGACAAGGTAAAATATTAATAGGTCTTAGGTCCTTAAATACGCCGTTTTCCAAAGATCGGGAAAAACCCCATGTCTTAAAGAAAAATTTATTACATCTCTAACTGCATCAATACAAGAAGGTAACACTAAGTTTAGCATTTTTAAATTAATTTGGTCAACCCCATAAGCTTCTGATGTTATAGTTTTTAATGCATAATATATTTCGTTGTTTCCAACTTCTTTAAAATTAAACGTAATGTTTTCATTTATTTTGTGTTCTTCGTAAAAGTTTAACAAAGTGTCATTAATATTGCTTTGACCATTATTCCACATTAATATAATAATTGTTAAGAGCCTCAGTATTTTGAAGTTCTATGGGCAATTGTTTGTGTTCTGTATTAATCACTCCGCAACTACGTAACTGTTTCCAAATGTTCGAATTCTTATCATGTCGATGGGCAATATATTCAAAATACGCTTTTTTCTCGCGTTTAATTGCTAGATTGACATAATTCCGTAAATCGATATAATATGCTTTGTGCTCTGGTGTCTTTGTTTTTATGTACCTACCTTTTATGAGCTTTATTTTTAATTTGAATCATCATTCTAATATTATAAGTAATATAAGGAGCTCTGTAACGTTTATGTTTAATGTTGATGATTGGAGCATGCAAGTCAAATAGCGATAATATAAATGTATTTAGCAGATCAAGTTTATTATTAATATTGTCTGCTCTGCTTATTAAAGTCCAGTCTACTCTTGATGCATCTGATGTAAATTCTTCTATATTAAAGTTGCTAAAATCCCTACACTGAAATTCCTTGATTACATTTGGTAAGCTTACATCTCCATCGCATCGTTGAAAATACTCTGCATATAGCTGCAACACCACGCCCTCGTCGGATATTTTCATGTCGGCTTCGTATAGCAAGTAGTCTAAAATACCGTTCATCACGTCTCAGGATACTCCTAGGACGATCAGATCCCCCCACTATTGCATCGATTTGATGCTTAGATCATCTTTTTGATGTTCTCATAACCGTAGAAACTGTTTCCCCCAATCTTCTCACGATTTCATGAAAATTAAAACTCTCTAGTCTCACACCAATAATTCACCCTTTGTAAAATTCGAATAATTGTGTAAAACGATGCGATGCACGAACTCGAAGCATTCTAGCACTTCTAAGAGAATTACAATAAGTACACTGTTTAATTTAAATTTAAGTTCAATTTAAGCTGCTGATATGGGTATCATCATGTAGCTAAAGAGACAAAATAAAACCATCCTAACAGACAAAATTGTCGTTACACTGAACAATAAAAGACGCAATCTATTTTGATAGTTTACAATATAGGTGCACTTCCCCCGAAAAATAAATCGCCCTGTATTCCTACATTGTTAATCCTCTACGCAGGACAATTTAAATTTAATTAGCAAATTCCGTAACAGGCTGTTTACCAAACGAAATACCTACGCTTGATAAAATTAAACTTACGCAACTTTTGTTCGCAATTAGTCTTTAAAGAGAGCGGTATATTTTGTAAAATCTAAATCAGTTATTTACTGGATTAGGCAGCCCACCGTTTCCCCGCGTTTGTACGTTTACTGCTTTACTTCAAAGCTGTCTCTATCGTTCGAATATAAACACGCTACAGTCAGCAACATCGTCCAGACGATTTCTCCAAAACAAAGCAATACACGATAGAAAAGCGGCCAATTTGTGTAGAAGGCTGCTTCTGTAAAAGTTTTCCCCAGTTTAACAAGAAACTAGTGATTAACCCGTTGCTCCATCTGAACAATTAACGCGTTTTTGGTGCGTAGACGCGTCACTGGTGCGTAGACTAATTCCAACGACTGCTAGAGTTAAACTGAGCGACAAACTGGCTTGTCCAGCAAGCTCGAGGTAGGGAAAGTATCACCAGACACAGTTCTGTTCAAACTTGTCGCCACACTGATGATGTAGCAGTATCAGTTTGGTTATTTAATAGCCACACCTTGTATTGTTGCTTAAAAAGTAGCACAATTATTTTCATAGCATGCTAGGGAAGAACTAAACGATTTATTAGAAGTTACAAGCAAATTAAAAAATAAGCTAGATTAATAAAAAAACTACTAAATATACTTGTGGGCAAGAAGAATGCTAATACAGATCGATGCAGAACTTAATTCTACATCGTTCACTGTTAAGTAAAATATGGGGCAATGTAAAATATGTGGCAAAAATTTGAGTTTCGAAGGTTCGAAATTACGCTAAAAGGTAGTTTTATTTTAAACACTCTCTACATAATTGAGAAATCATAAAAGTACAGTTTCAAAGCTTTAGGGTTCCATCAACCACAATGCCAATACAGATAATTTATTGTTAAAAACGACCACTACAGATAGTTTTAAATTAATGTTAAAAGGTACAAGGTTGTATTTATGAACAAAATTTCAAAAAACTCGAAGTTATTCAAAAAGGTATACTATATTTATGTTAAAAAGTATATATGTATTTATTAAATTATTATGAAAATTATTATTAAGAAAATCCGATGAAAATCTACACAGAATAACGTGTAGAATCGATACATGTATGCAATAAAAAAATCACCATTTCATGTACAATAAAATAAGGACGTTGATGCTGACTTCCAGTATAACCGGAAGTGCAACTATCTTAAAAATATTTTCTACAAGTTCGTCATAATACCCAAAGTCCAAATTTTCAAAATCAGTAATTTCTTAAAGTTCTAATATTTTCAATGAATGGTTTCAATCTCCCTCTTCTGAAGCCTCCATATACATATGGAGGCTTCAGAAACCAGTCAATGTTAAATCAATAAACGATAGAAACGTGATAAATTGGTAAATCAACTAACTGTTTTATAAGTATAACATTGAAAAGAGTTTGTTACATTTAAAAATATAACGAAGAAAAAAATGTATGATTTTGGGTTGTGTTTATAGTTATTGGCGATTCCAATTTTCCACTTCCATGTCGGTAACCAATTTCTTTGTGAATGCTAAGACCTCTGGATACATTTGAATGGTTCAATCAATAATTATATACAGGGTTTGTCCGGAAAATAATGTCAGTGAATTTTTTTTTCCCGAGACTATACGCGCCAGCCCGCGCTTTACGTGCTGGGATTGTGGTGGGGGGGATCCTGCAACAAGATCCAACAAGCGTCAGTTGGCTACCGGTCGTTGTAGCGGTCGCATCACTCGTTCTTTGAGAGTCGTTACAGTGACCCGGTGCAAGAAAAATGCAACGTTCGCTTCAGCAACGGATGGCGATCAAGTTTTGTGTGAAACTGGAGAAGAGTGCTGCGGAAACCATTCCAATGTTGAGGAACTTTCGGCGTCGATGTTCTTTCGGACAGGCAAATTTTCCGGTGGCACAAGGCCTTCGCAGAAGGTCGGGAATATGTCAACGACGAGAACGGTGGACGGCCATCAACCTCCAGTTCCGACGACAATGTGAAACGTGTGCGTGACTTGTTGAACACTGACCGTCGTCTAAGTGTCCGTTTAATTTCCGAAACATTAGATATTACGAAAACCATTGTTCACGATATTGTGTCGGATTCTTTAGGAATGAGGAACGTGTGCGCGAAGCTCGTGCCAAAAGTGCTAACGGACGATCAAAAAGCGAGACGCGTCGAAACCTGCCAAGAACTTTTGGACACCTGCGAAGACAACCCCGCTTTCCTTGATGACATAATTACCGGGGACGAAAGTTGGGTCTTTGAATACGATCCGGAGACAAAGAGGCAAAGTGCGGAATGGCATACGTCGAACTCCTCTCGCCTCAAGACGGCCAGGATGTCCAAGTCAAAGATCAAGACAATGCTGATTGTCTTTTTTGATTGCCGGGGATTGGTCCATCATGAGTTCGTTCAGCAGGGGATAACCGTAACCGGAAAGTTTTACGTCGAGGTGCTGAAGCGGCTGAAATGCAGAGTGAATCGCGTCCGCCCAAACATCTCAAAATCCTGAAAGCTTCACCACGACAATGCGCCTTCGCACACCTGCTTCCTCGTGGCCGATTACCTCGTCAAGGCAGGCATCACCGTTGTGGCCCCCCAGACTATTTTCTGTTTCCGCGCCTCAAAACCCCAATGAAAGGACAGCATTTTGGGTTGATGAAAAACATTCAGAAGGCTTGCACCGACGCTTTAAAGGCGATTCCGGAAAACGACTACCGTGGGGCTTTTGATGCGTGGAAGACCCGCTGGAACCGATGTGTGGACGCAGGAGGAATGTATTTTGAAAGTTTCTAAAGATTTATACACATAGAACCAATAAAAACCGTTTTTCAAAGCTCACTGACATTGCTTTCCGGACAAACCCTGTATATGTGAATTTAGTTAAATTTTTCATTGTGTACCAATATTAAATATTTTAATGGTCAATGAGTTATTGTCTAAAAAAATATCTAAACGCCAAACGAACACATAAGAAGCCGAACTTGATCGGCTTAAGCTTGAATGCCTTAACAAATATGCAACTGTTAAAAAAGTCGTCCACTGACACGAGCCCTTATGAGCCCCCTTTAGCTCAGGGCCATGAAGTAGTGCTGATGTTTGCTTAGGTGTATATCTCCACCACTGCACACAGACAAATAAACTTCGAGGATGTCGGTGTAAATTTGTCTTCAATAACTTAATAAAGCTTCCAAAAGAATTAATATCTCAGAAAGTCCTTAGTAGGGAGATCGATGTGGCACTCGCAATAAAATATGAACTAATCCGTATCGTACAAACTCGACATTTATCAAGTTATCATTCCATCTATCTCTGCGCCAATGTGAGGAGAAAAAAAATCCCCATTCAGTCCGGCACTACGGCTTAACATAAATCACCAAAGAGAGCGTTCTACCTTATGGCTACAATAAACAATGTACGGCAGGTCCCTCTATTAAAAACATTGTATAGCGTCATCTACTGTGTAAATTTGTACCAATATCAACGTCGGTAAATTTAAATAGATCCATAGGTTCTCCATCACAAAGTATCAACAAAAAATTCTTTAGTTCATTTAATAGCTTACACCTAATAATTGCTGAAATATTGGTTAATCTCTGTTAATAAACCAATTTTATGGAGAATGTCTTATATTTTAGTAAATCTTACCTGGGCACACACTGGATGCATAAACGTGCTAATGTGCGAATGTTAATTACTGCATCAAAACGCGCTAATGATAGTAACGATTCCAACCTACTAATGTAAATACAAGCTCATACACTACTGGCAGGTTGATTCGTACGCATACGAGGTGTGGCTATTAAATAACAGAACTGCTGTCATAACACTTTTTATTCGTTACCAATTACAGGAGCAACTTTTTCGCCTTCAATGTACTCCTCTTGGCGATCTCTACACCGCTCCATACGACTTTTCCATTATTGAATACAGTGCCGGAAGTCCGCTTCTGTCAGCTGGTTCAGAACCACTGTCGCATTCGCTTTAACCGCTTCCACACTTTCGTATCTTGTCCCCTTCAGTGTCACCGTATCTAACAAGTCTGGATCAGTGTCAATGTTGTTTAGAATGTCAGCGCAAATATTAATTCTTGATTCCTTTTGCTCGGGAGTGAGGAGTTTTTTTCACCATTTTTGCGCAAACTTTGTGCATGTTGAACGATTCATGCAAAATCTGGCGAACACATACTTTGTCGATTTATGTTATTTCAGCAAGCCCTCGGATGCTTAGTCGATGTTCTTCGCAGATTAATTTACCAGTTTGTTCAATGTTTTCGTCTGTTTTTGACGTTGAGGGCCGTCCGGGTCGTGAATCGTCCTCGGTCGTTTCACGTCCCTGCTTAAACCGTTTAACCCATTCCAAAACTTATGTGCGTGATAAACATTCATTCCCGTACACTTCTTTTAACATTGCATAAGCTTCTGTAAAAGTTCTCCCCAGTTTAACAAGAAACTTGAAATTAACCCGTTGCTCCATCTGAATACTTAACATTTTTTCGGTACGTCACTGGTGGGTAGACTAATTCAAACGACTGCTACAGTCAAACTGAGCGACCCACTGGCTTGTTCAGCAAGCTCAGGGTGGGGAAAGTATAACCAGACACAGTTCTGTACAAATTTGTCGCGACACGTTCGCATCACGCTGATAGCAGCGTGATCAGTTCGGTTATTTAATAGCCAAACCTCGTACATGCGTATATTTTCGTGCGTTTGAAAAATTCGTGCATTTCTGCATTCAAATTCGATTCAATAGGCATATAGTGACTGCACTCAGCAGATAAAAACTACTACTGATATAGTCACACTGCATTACTGTTTTAAACCTTTTTAATTTAAGAAATATAAGAACCGCTAGGCAAAGCTGCTGAATACGCTTTTATCTAGAGGTAATCTTTTGCAAGCCATCATCTCGTGGTCTATTCAAATACTAACATATATTATATGTACATATGTACCTTCGGTATAGTTAGTAAGTCCATTACTAAAAAAAATGGACGTTTTCCACGAAACACCGAACTACTGTATTTTCTTCCAGTGTTTTGTTTCTATGCCGAAGGTTCCAGTACCAAGAACTCCATTACTGATCTCGAAGGGCTAGACCAACTTACCAGGAGGCTTCTGACTAAATACCAACTCATATCCAATACGACAGTAATCACTTTACTTGCCGCAAAGACGAGGTGAGTGGGTCTAAATAGCTTACTGACGGTTTTCTGTACACCGAAATCAAAGGCTTCTTGACAGCTATTGAGGAAAACCAGAAACTACCAGAAGCGACGACGTCGAAGATGTATGCGAGAAATGTGGATCTACAGGGAAATCTAGAGGAAAGTGTTCTGCGCTAGCGGAGTCAGCGCATCTTGACTTGTACAATCAGCTATCCACCAACAACTGGCGCTCACGCATGGTCCTTGTGTCATATTATAAATATATTCCTGAAGCTGGGCTGAACTCACAAGTAGCAGTGATGTACTGTGATAGGCTAGTACCACCGATCGAACAGTGAGCGACCAATGAACGGACCAGATATACGAAGAGGGATCATCATTGACATCGCAATACCACTTACCCAGAACATTCGGAAGGCTGGACGAGAACCGATCGCTAAATTTGAAAACCTAGCAATCGAGCTGCAGAGCCTGAAGGTCGAGATATGCCTACGTGATATTGTCTTTTTTTTGCCAAAATTAGTTACAGCACGAAAATATACATACAGAATCGGAAAAATTCCGTATAATTGAATCAACTACGTTTCCCGAGCCGAATTTCGCCTCGTCATATTCAAAATGGCGTCCAAAATTGGCCATCAATATTTTTTTCGTTAAAAAAAAAACTACGCGTCCTACAAAAAAAAAGTTTCAAATAAAAGTTATAGAACTTATTAAAACAAAAAACTTAAGCCTAATCCGACTTTAATAAATAAATAATTTTTTTATTGCAAAAAAAAAATCGCGATTTTTTCAATTGATTATATCTTTGAAAAATAATGAAAGGGGAATGTATAGTCCTCGACAAGAGAGAGAGAGAGAGAGACGCCGTTAGTTAGCCGCAAGTTAGTGAGTCGGCTTCTGTCTCTCCGACCACCACGCGCATGGACGAACATCAAGCGGAGGCAGCATTTTGTATAGAGGTCAATACCATGCAGTCTACAGATCAGGAAATGACAATGACTTCCATAAAATAATATATACAGGGTTTGTCCAGAAAGTAATGTCAGTGAATTTTTTTCCCGAGACTGTACGCGAAAGTCCGCTCTTTACGTGCTGGGATTGTGGTGGGGGGGATCTGGCAACAAGATCCAACAAGCGTCAGTTGGCTACCGGTCGTTGTAGCGGTCGCATCACTCGTTTTTTGAGAGTCGTTACAGTGACCCGGTGCAAGAAAAATGCAACGTTCGCTTGAGCAACGGATGGCGATCAAGTTTTGTGTGAAACTGGAGAAGAGTGCTGCGGAAACCATTCCAATGTTGAAGAAGACTTTCGGCGTCGATTGTCTTTCGGACAGGCAAATTTTCCGGTGGCATAAGGCCTTCGCAGAAGGTCGGGAAGATGCCAACGACGAGAACCGCACTGGACGGCCATCAACCTCCAGTTCCAACGACAATGTGAAACGTGTGCGTGACTTGTTGAACACTGAACGTCGTCTAAGTGTCCATTTAATTTCCGAAACATTAGACATTACGAAAACCATTGTTCACGAAATTGTGTCGGAGTCTTTAGGAATGAGGAAGGTGTGCGCGAAGCTCGTGCTAACGGACGATAAAAAAGCGAGGCGCGTCGAAACCTGCCAAGAACTTTTGGACACCTGCGAAGACAACCCCGCTTTCCTTGATGACGTCATTACCGGGGACGAAAGTTGGGTCTTTGAATACGACCCGGAGACGAAGAGGCAAAGTGCGGAATGGCACACGTCGAACTCCCTCGCCCCAAGAAGGCCAGGATGTCCAGGTCAAAGATCAAGACAATGCTGATTGTCTTTTTTGATTGTCGGGGATTGGTCCATCATGAGTTCGTTCCGCAGGGGACAACCGTAATCGGAAAGTTTTACGTCGAGGTGCTGAAGCGGCTGAAACGCAGGGTGAATCGCGTCCGCTCAGACATCTCAAAATCCTGGAAGCTTCACCACGACAATGCGCCTTCGCACACCTGCTTCCTCGTGGCCGATTACCTCGTCAAGGCAGGCATCACCGTTGTTCCCCAGCCTCCCGTACAGCCCCGATGTGGCCCCCCAGACTTTTTTCTGTTTCAGCGCCTCAAAACCCCAATGAAAGGACAACATTTTGGGTCGGTGATAAACATTCAGAAGGCTTGCACCGACGCTTTAAAGGAGATTCCGGAAAACGACTACCGTGCGGCTTTTGATGCGTGGAAGACCCGCTGGAACCGATGTGTGGACGCAGGAGGAATGTATTCTGAAAGTTTCTAAAGATTTGTACACATAGAACCAATAAAAACCATTTTTCAAAGCTCAGTGACATTACTTTCCGGACAAACCCTGTATATATGAAAGTAAAAGTATCTAACTACGATCTGTGCAAATATCAGCCCTTAATATTAAGAAATGAGGCAGTGGCGATTTTTCGAAAACAAAAATTATCTCGGCTCCAGAAGGTCGTAGGGTTAAGTTTTTTTTTAATTTGTAAAAAAATGGCAGCTATCGAATGGCAATAACGCGATTTCGATATAATTTAAACTTTTTGAAAAAAATTAAATTTTTTTCGGTAAAAAAAATGGCGACTTTTGCGCGGTTATTTTAGAATTTTAAGAATCATATTACGATTCGCGCTTTATTTGTACACGAAAGTACAAGTCTTGAAGAAACTTTCAAGCCCTAACTGAACTCTCTAAGTGCATTTGTGTATGAATTATTGGAGTTTAAAAAAAACATTTTTTTGCGAAAAATGCCATTTTTGCAAAAAACTATCAGGAATTTTGCAATGTTAAAAATATCAGCTTATTCTACTTATCGAGGACTATACATTCCCTAAGTTTCATGAAAAAATATTATCCCTTTGCGCGCCGCAGCCGATTCCCTAGGAAGCGCTTGAAAATTTAGCGTCATTTCGTAGCGGTGGCAGGCTGAGTCACGCAGTAAGCGGTCTGTCGCTTGAAAATGTTTTGTTTTTGAAGCTATTGACTTCATTTTTTTATTTAAAGGTTAGAAGATGACTTTTAATTTGGTGTAACTTTCAACTTGTTGGTATAACTTTTTCTGTTTCAAAAGCTTTGTGTATATATGAGGCTAAAATTTTAGCTCAGTTACGCACCGCGAAAGTACGGCAGAAAGCCTATCTTTCGAAGGAACAAACGGGACTCGAGTAGGAGTAACATTTTTCCCACTTATATTTTTCCATCCACCTCCTGTGCCATTTCCATCACCACCCCCTTGCGCATTACCTTTACCCCCATCACCACTATCATCACCACTTTCACTATCACTCAATCCATGGTTACCAATATTGTCCACAACTTCGTCATCGCTTTCAAACATACTTCCGTCACTATCACTTTCAGGTAAATCCCATTCCTCGTCACTATCACCGGGGCTTCACCGACAAGCCTCGAGCGCCACGGCTAGATCAGTCGGGGCTTCACCGACAAGCCTCCGGCGCGCAAAGTGTTATAGATTTTTCAAAGATATAAGCAATTGAAAAAATCGCAAATTTTAACTGTTTTTGCAATAAAAAATGTATTAATGTATTTATTAAAGTCGGATTAGGCTTATATTGTTTGTTTTAATAAGTTCTACACCTTTTATTTGAAACTTTTTTTTGTAGGACGCATACTTTTTTTTAAACGAAAAAAAAGCGTTTTTGGCCAATTTTGGACGCCATTTTGAATATGACGCGGCGAAATTCAGCTCGGGAAAAGTAGTTTATTTAATTCTACGGAATATTTCCGATTTTTTTATGTATATTTTCGTGCCGTTACTAATCATTAGAACTGCCAGAAGGCAGTTGTATTACAAACCTGCCATTCTGTTTTGTAATAACGACTGACAGACTGGGCTAAAATGCACCATCTCTTGCTGACATCAGTACCATTTTCAACGCGATTTCTCTAGGGCTACATCATCCGAACGCCCCTGCTGCACACACTGAATTTATGCCCGTCGTAGAGTGCAACATTATTACATCGTAATTAACAGAATTACAATTTCCGACTGTCATATAATTTTTGTCGAGCGCGCGGCCAAACTTTAATGCAGATAAACTGGGCGCGATGCATAAAAGATAAGTAGAAAATGTAGCGGTATAACCGCAGCGCTACTTTATTCGATAATATGGAGGTTATATAGCATCATGATATTCGAAGTTAGCTAGTCCCGAACGCTTAAATGAACCATGCATGCTTTATAGTGTAAGTTATTTTTAATGAGGTTAATATATTCCGCAATGCAGTTCGTATGATATATCGTCGCCGTAACTAAGACTCGTGAATTGAATTAAATTTATGCGGTTATGGCGCTTGCCGAGAGGGAGAGGAATAGGGTAGAAAATTGTTAATTAACTATACTTTGAGGGGACTATCTCAAGTAACATGTTTGATAGTAGCACCCCATGTTGTAATGTTGATGTCGATGACGCTGATGATGATAGTGATGATGATGACGCTGTAAGAATGGAAATAATGGGTCAAACTGTTCGAACTAAATTAAATTAATAGTTAAACTTGTTCTAAACACTGGAGTTTTTCGCGCTAATTCCACGTATTCAGCCGGTTATCTGTCCGCCGTGGTGTAGAGTGTACCACGTATAGGTTGTGTGCGTATTTTTGTCATAAATAAAAGAAATAGTTCTATGGAAACTTTAATAACAGAGTCATTCTATAACCGATCTTTGCCAGACAAAATTGACACGGAAAAGTTTGAGAGACCTATTATAGATTTAAATATTGTGCAGATAATGTTTGTATACCGCAGTATCCTAGCACCAGATGAGTAGGGAAAAAGGAAACGTTGAAACTTTAAATGGGAGTCCCAATTTTTTTATTCCATCTTTGGATTGCTAATAAAAAAATTTCATTTTAAACATTTTTATTCAAGAAATAGGTATTTAAAAAGTACACAGAAAGAAATATCTGTAAAAATACATAATATTGGCCACTGTGGTTTGGTTATGTAAAATTACGTGGATTATATTATTCCTTTTAAAAAAATATGTAATATAAATAAAAGTTTCCAGTTTTGTAATTCAGTACATAGTTATAAATGTATTGATTATCATATAATTTAACACTATATTTATAGCCTGATATTTACAATACCAATTTTACACAACCAAACGTAGATCCGTTGTAACCAACGTTGTGTTATGCATTTAACAGAGTCCAGTCGTATTTGGAAGGCTATGTAGGAAATTCCTTTTTACAAAGTATGTATGTAATATAAATAAATGTTTCAAGTTTTGTAATTCAGTACGTAGTTAGAAATGTATTGATAATCACATAATTTAATACTGTATTTATACCTTGATCTTTACAATTCTAATTTTACACAACCAAAGTAGGTCCGTTGGGGCCAACATTATGTTATGCATTGGACTGGACATACAGAGTCCAGTCGTATTCGGAAGGCTATGTAGGAAATAGAATGGTAGTTAGACCCGACAAGTGCGGCTAAACGCTTTTCACTTGTTTGTGATATATTTAGGTCACGCCCAGATACATCCCTTAAAATTATACGACTAATGTTAGTGGGGAATTACTTAGATCAGAGAAGGATGATGTGAAAGTACTACTTTTTTATAAGTCCTCGGCCCACCCATTTAGAAGGAATTGGGTCGTTAATTTTGGCTTCTTTGAGTTTATTACTCATCGAAATATTAGACCTATATCAAACAAAAAATTATATCCGATTTCATGTATATTTTCTAAAATGTTTCGGGCCTTGGACAAGTCTGTATTAATAAACTAACGCTTCATTTTTAACAACTAACATTAGTTGACATTTGTATGTATTGCCCAATGTAAATATTCGACAAAACAGAGACCCGAACTTTCTGTAAACAAAACCTGACCTCTGAATTCCACATTAGAGTCAGACTCCGTTATTATCTGCCCTCAGGGCGTGCAGTAAAAAGGGACAATAAAACCTCAATGTCAATAAAACATTTAGAAAGTTTTTATGGTACGATTTATTTAGGGAGAACATGAAAACAGATTGACGGCGTTTCAACTCGGCAGTTTATGGTCTAGGACCACGGCACTTTCGGTAATTTGACCCACCAGAGGGGTCGACGCTAAGCGGTGAGCATTTTCTTGATTGCGGAAAATTTTTAGTAATAAAATTTCCAACTTCCCACTACCTCCACGAGTCCGCACGGCTGATAAGGGAATACAATCACGTTTTTTTCTCGCGAACTTTGTTCTGTTTCTTAATAATTTAAAATTTTTGTCGTCGAAATTATTTTAATGTCTGCACGGCGTTATTTATTCTGTTTCTTTATGCAGTATGGTTCATTATGAACCAGACCTTGTATATGTTTCATCTATTTTTCGAGTTAAAAGTCTTTGTGTCAATTTTTAAAAAGGATTATTCTTTTGATATATTCTAGTCAAGGCCTACTGTAATACATTTCAATTGGTTGAAGACTAGGAAAAAAAGTGTTTTTTTTTTTGCCCAAGGACAGAACGTAGCTGTTTTACCTCATCTGTCATTTTTCATTTATTTGTATTTAAATTTGACAGTAATCTTGCTAATCTGCAAATAATCGAGTGTGACATTGTTACTTCTGTGTTACTGTGAAAATAAACATATATTATTCAATGCGTATCGAAAGTTTTAAGAAAGTACCATTAGTGAAAATGAGTGATAGTAGTGATGCCTCAAATGATTTCGATACACACAATCTTCATACATACCACCAGAGTTAAGAAGTGAAGTTAAACATAGAAATTAATTACCACCACTTCAAATAACTTATATAACTGATTTTAATACTATTATAAAAAAAAATAAAGTCTTGGTAAATAAACAATGACTATTAAATATTATAAAAAAAATAAATTTGTAAATCGAGTAGACCAAATTTATTATTCTGATTTAAAAAGGATTATATTTCATATTTCTGTTTGATTTATTTGAGAGCAGACGAAAAACTGTTGTACATCACACTGGGATAAGGCATTAGCAACCCTTGGCTTAATTTGCTTCACCAGCAGACACAACAGCTTTGAGCTGCTAATGCCTACTTCCTGTCTTTGTGACGTAATATACTCTATTGCTATTTTTAACATTTGTCGATGTAACGTTATTAACAGAGTGTTCCTTAAAAGTGAGATTTATTATTGTAATTTTATGGGAATGCAATATTTTGTACATGTTGTAACACTTCTTGTTCCAATTTTGGAACTCTAACAGTGATGACGGAGAAAATACATTTTAAAGCCGTATCAAAGCAAGTATTTCTTTTAACAATTTGAGCCCATAGAGACTTTTGATAGAGTGACGATGAGCGACAAAATCGGAGGGGCAAATTTCACCGCGGGACATTTTCCATAAGAAATGTACGAAGTATTTTGTCTACTAGATCTGTAATATAGTCCTTAATATTATATGTGTTTAAAGATTGGAACAGTTTGAACAAATAATACTTGTATGAGGACTTTTTGTGCATTGTTCTCGTGTTCAAGCAATATTTTAAAGAAACTTACACACTATTTTTAAACAATGTCCGATGACAATAACGTCGTTCTTTTTTGCCCAATAATCTTTAAAGATTGTCTTGTCTTTTTCTTCAACGATTCTTTTATTACTTGTCGTAAGCAAGCTATGGTTATCTTTTTCTTATCTGTAACATTAAAAAATATATATAGTATTCTGTTAATTTAACTAAAATACTAACAAATTTAATTTTGTTCCATGGTAAAAGAGAAAAAGATAATTTATTAGAGTTTACGTTTCCAGAATTTTTGAATATAACTCTTACATTGTATTTTTACAACTCTAGTACCCTCAGGGAGATGACTGATGAATATTTTAAAGCTTTATACACTGTGTAATTACAAAGTGGAAGGTCGATCTCGAGAGCTCTTAAAAAATCCTTCCCTTAAATCTTATAAATTTAATTATTAAATCCAAATAACATGTTAACCATACGTATTAGTTATTTATGAAAACGGATATTTATGTTAAAGATTTTATTTGACCTATTTTTAATACCTAACCTTCAATTCCCTGAACCTCCACCCTATTCAGATAAGAAACCGTTACATTTGCAGTTGTTGTACATGCATATCAAATTTGAAGTGCATATCTTGTACAGTTTGCACTAAATTGTATGCTCAAAAGCGTAGCTTATTAAGCTTAGCTTAATCAATCTATCATTTATGTTAATCAGTGTAACATTTACATATGTAAGTTTCATATTTCAAGTTAATATAGCAAAGCTTTTTCGAATTACTGTGTTTGCAAAAACGCTTAACAGATAGACAGACATAATTTATTTTCTCTTAAGCTCAAAATCTCGACGTTTCAGAACAATTGAGGACTATTTAGGCAATAATAATTTTATTTTTTTTTTAATAAAAACTGTATTTCCAGTATTTACGTAGATGTGCAAGTAATTAATTCGTGAGAAACAAGGCCTATATAAATATTTTTTATAATAAGGTCACAATTCAAATACGTTTGTAAGCATAGAACACAGAATCCGAACAAGTGTTAGAGATTGTGAATACAAGTTTTAAAGAATTTGTTGCAACAACATTCCCTATCTGCCTTCCTATATAATAAACAAGTGATTTATCTGATGTAGGATTTAAATGGTTTTTATACCATTTCGTTATATTTTCTCAAGGCAATTTCATTTTCAAATAAAATTGTCTTAAACTAGTATCTCTCGAGGATCTCAATTTATTTTCATTAGCTCTCGGATTCTTCGTAAAACATTAAGTATAAAGATCCGGCCCGGCGACTAACAAGGCGACTGCTAATCACGTTGCGTACCATAAATCCGTGTACACAATGTCCTTTCTGTGCGTTCCACCAGATAGGAATCTTCTATCGCAAATTAAGTTACGATTCTGCGATTTATTGCAGTCATAGAGCGGCGTCCCTTTGTGTAAAAAATCGCGAGGATGAATAGAACATCGACTTCAGAGGCGTAACAATATTCCGAGAATGGTGTGCAAAATATACAGGAGCTGAAAAGTTATATGTGAATATACATGGTGCATAGTTGGCCTAGAGAATCGCTGCTTCATAAAATAACCAATGACAAACAACCTCATATACATATTAATGTGCGAATTCCGTCTGGATAGCTGGACACCTCCTGACATGCGACAATTCTTTTTTGCATTCAGTTGATCGTAGAATAATGAGTGATCAGGTAGTTCCTTCTTCTGTTGCGCAACGCATTGTTATAAAATTTCTGTCTATTGAAGGTGTGCGACCTTCTAAAATTTTGACGCGTCTTCATGCCCAATTCGGGGATAAAACCCTTTCTAAAACGCAAGTATATGAGTGGCATAAACATTTGGCAGCGAGACAAGAAAGGGTGGAAAGTGGATCACATGATCGTCGTCCTCCATCACGGAAGAGAACATCTGTGCAGGACGTGAAATTTTGGAGGGTGACCGTCGCCTTTCACTTGAAGAAATTGCTGGACCAGTGGGAATTCATGGGAATGTTAATTCAATAATCCATAACAAACTTGATTTCAGGACGGACTCAAAAGAGTGCGTTTTTAGAGGCATGAGATTAAAGGTTTGAAAGGCACGCAAGAGGTTTGTCAGAACCTTTTGGCTCGTTATGAAGATGAAGGAGAGGGTTTAGATAACCCATCTCCTTCATCGCACAGCCACTTGTGATGAAATATGAGTTCACCACTATACGCCAGAATCCAAACAAACTGGAGTGGCTGCAAAAAGGGGGAGCATCAGTGAAGGCGAAAACAAGGTTGTCTGCAGGAAAAGTGCTTCGACTTTTTTTTGGAATAGGAAAGGTATTCTTTTCGTTGACTTTCTCCATGAACGCCGAACATTCAGTGCATATTATTGTCAGCTTTTGGATAGGACAAAAACTGCCTATCGCACCAAAAGGCGTCGTTCTCTCATCAGGAACGTCGTTCTTCTCCATGACAACGCCAGATCGCACACTGCAGTCATAACTCAGATCAAGCCGGAGGAAATCCACTGGAAGCAGCTGGAACATCCTCCTTACAGTCCAGACTTCAACAGACTTCATATAGTCGCACATCACCGTGCGCTATAAAAAGCTCTGGTAGGCGAGAGATTTGAACATGATGAAGAAGTTAACAGTAGTGCTGCGACATCGAGAGAAACATCGATATTCAGCATCGATGTTGACGTCGAAAACAATCATCGATATAGACAAAACATCGCTAATATACTATCGATGTTCAAAGAACATCGATGTTGCTGTTATTTATTGTACCGTGTACGTTGTACATAAATTGAAAATGCTAATAATAAGTAATATAAGTATATATTACATGTAAGAATTGTATTATAATATATAATCCATTAATCCAGTATCAAAATGCAACACAACTTATGTAATTTTAAAATTACCGAATTGATCACTTTTAATATTCGGAATGAGCTGTAACAGAAGGAGCGCTCGGGTTTCAATCCATTTAATTTTCTTATTAAAATTAACAGAGGGTCAAACATTTATTACACAATAAATATAAGTATGTTTTATGTATATGTACAGTGAGGTCCATAAGTAACTGATAAATGCAGTATCTACGTAATTTACGATTTATGAGTAAAATCCTGAAACACGTCAATTTTTAATTCTAGAATTTCTTTAAATTTTTTAAATGGAACGAGGGTGCGTGTGATAGCTCATTTGAAAGGGTTCTTAATTATCTATTCAGCAATATAAGTTTTTTGAATTTTGTATATTTTTCATCAAGAAAATTTAATTTGATAATTTCAAAAGTATTATTATTACGAAATGTATCAAATGCCTAAGTACCAAATATCTGTCAAATTTGACGTTTTGAGTTAATTTTGTGTCAACATTGAACTTAAATGTATCGGTTTCCCTGATACGCTGCGCAAAATACCCAACAAAAAGAAAGAAGTAAAAAGGGTTTCTTTTTACATACCAGAAAAAATTATACATTTAAATTTCTTTATTTGCTACATCTGTGAATTTCATAATAATGCTTTATAATGATCTTGTATATTGAT
This sequence comes from Aromia moschata, assembly GCA_029963805.1. Lineage (NCBI taxonomy): Eukaryota > Metazoa > Arthropoda > Insecta > Coleoptera > Cerambycidae > Aromia > Aromia moschata. The sequence goes on along the minus strand of JAPWTK010000209.1, from coordinate 298,194 downwards.
ATAAATTAAGTTGTAAGTAAAGTATCTATACAATTCAGTAATGACAATGACTGGCAAACAGTTAGTGTGAACAATGGCCTTGCATCTCATTCGAAAGTTTGGATAAGTTAGGTTTGTATGTTGTTTTTCATTTTAGGCACGAATCCAGGTTCTCATCAGTAAGACGACTTCTTGATTTACTCTTGATGAGGTTCACAGTCAAAAAAGATTGTTTGCATGAATATGTAGAACAGAAAAGGGAAAGAACACCAAACCCATAGGAAAGCCAACATAGCGTACGCACTTCGTTAAGTAATGTTCATATTATTATGTCGTACACGATATTAACCATCATAAGCGGCCGCACATGGTCTTTTACGGCAGAACCACACTTAAGGGGCCAAAGAGCCACATGTGGCTCGCGAGCCACGGTTTGCCGACCACTGCCCTAGGCTATTTATTGGCTTATGGGTTTAAGGGTTAGAGAGATGTGTAATTCACCTTTAATTTCACTTGGCACCTAAATGATATCTTATGACATATGAAATATGAATATCACAATTTTAAACAATTTTTTGAGGTTATGGGCGAGGTTAACTATGAGGTTATGGGCGACCTATGACATGATGGATTTAAACAAATATGTGATATGTGAGTATGGTTAGGTAGTCTACTGTATATTCCACTTATTCTTTTATGTACTAGTGTAATTGTCCCACAAAATATGATGTGGGTCCATGCTTTTTTACGAAAATACGAGAATGAGAATCTAGGTTCTACAATCACTGGTAAATTCCTCCTCCACTGGTTTCTCCTTGATTTTGACAAATTATTACCTTTCAGGCATTTTTAAGAATACCAGTCCAAGCAGGCTTGCTACCATCTTGCCACCAGCTTATCACTTGCTGCTTACTATCGGTTTACTATCAGCGGCGGCGGAAGGGGGGTATTCGCCCCTTTCGCCTCCACCCAGTTACGCCGCTGTGGCGCCCTCGGCGTGGCCGCGCGGACCTCATTTACCCGGGCCTGTGCCGCATAAATTTCCATTTGGGAAGTCCGCCGAAGAAGCGGCGCATTGTGTGCCACAGGAAAATTAATGAAAATGAAATACGCACACGCCGTTTCGGCCCCCGTTTCGGAACGGGCTCGCGGAGCCGCAAACACGTCGCCGGCCGACTTCCATTAATTCCGGCATTAAGTTATGACGTATGATGGGATCCTAATTTAGAGCCGGCAAGAAGGACCGTATTAAGCTAATATTTGGACCGGGCGCAGTGCGGTCATGGGCGTCCGTCATCGGACTTACACAGTGAAAGCCCAATAATGCCAAATACACACGCATAATAAAATATAAACATATGAAACAAATACTAGATATAGAAACTACTGCTTAAGGAATCACTACTTTTTCCGTATTTAATTTTTCTGTATTTAATCAGACTAAATCTCTAAAGTCATTCGTTTGTGTTTGTAAATTTGGATATAGCCTTGATGGACTTTATGACTTTTGTATTCTTTATGACCTGATAGACCTTTGCGATCTATGTGGCCTTTATGACTAATGAGACCTTTATGATTTCTATGGATATCATAACCTTTATAACAGATTTTTATGACCTGGACGTTTATGACCTATATGACTTTTATGACCCATACGATTGTTATGAAATTTATGATCTATGTACATGATCCATATGCCCTTTATGCCTTTTATGACTTGTATAACTTTTGTGACTCATATGACTAATATGATCTTTATGGCCTATATTACCTTTACAACTCATCTATAGTCATATAGTGAAACTCATCATAGTGTGGGTCATATGACCTACACGAACTTTGTGACCAATATACTATTTACAACCATTAAAACTAGTATGACCTTTATGACAAATTTAACTAGTATGTCTCTTATGACCAATATGGCCTTTAGACATTTTATGATCTCTATAACCATTATGATTGTATGACCTTAATGACCTTTCTGACCAAAATTACTTTTATAACCCATATGAATTTTATAAGCTAATGTAATTTATGAAATAATATTATATTTTACATATAGGTCACAATTATTGTATTGGAAATAGGCGTATTAGGAATAATGAGAGTAAAGGCTTTTTAATGTGTTTTATGAACCTCCACCGCTATCATAGGACAACAAATAACATCATCAGCTAAATAAAAATAAATGTATCATGTACATATCAAAACAAATGTACATGCAGGTACATTTTCAGAAATTTTTAATAATCACCTTATATTTTATATTAGTTACCCCTATATTCCCGGGGGTGGAGAGGGTGCAGCAAGAGTAGGACTTTTTTAGAGCTCCGTCCACTGCAATTATTAAAATTAATGTTAAAAATATTTATTTGACTTATTTAAAATACCCCTCCTTCAACCCCATCTTCACACCGTAGGCCCATATATCTCAAAGTTGAAGGGCATGTGTTGCATCGCTTGCGAAATTTCCTCGAAATTGGTGACTCGCTGTGATTGGTCAAATATATATAAAGTTAAAAAACTGGACGTTTTCAAAGAAACACCGAACTATTACACTTTTCTCAACGCGCGTTTCGCCAACCAAATTAGCATCTTCAGGAGAAGATTAAAACTGTTTTTTCATCTTCAGTTTTAATCTTCTCCTGAAGATGCCAACTTGGTTGGCGAAACGCGCGTCGAGAAAATTGTAGTAGTTCGGTGTTTCGTGGAAAACGTCCAGTTTTTTGTTTCTACGCCGAAGGTTCCAGTACCCACTCCATATATAAAGTTATATATTTGAAATAAAGGTATATAATACTTATATTACCATTTTGGAATCTGCACAACATAGATGCGCCTACTTTTAAGAGTTGTAAATTCCATGTAGTACATTTTAGCATAAAGCTGTATTACGTTGTAGAACATAGGGTAAATAGGCAAAGTTGGGCGATGATAATAGCCAAAACCTTAAAAATTAAATTCTACTTGTCACAGTTTATTCAAATAGCGTGTTATTCAGCTCAATATAACAAAAACTGTCGGCTTGACGTTGACGATTTTTGGGACACCCTGTAAAAATGAAAGAAAATGAGTATATTCCATTCTTAAGCACCCTCCGTTGAGCTACAAAGCACCGCCCTTGAATATGGCGGGATAATCTATTTGTATGTACGACATAATTTCATAGTGCAATATAAGGTAATAAATTATATCTGGAATTCTGCTCGATTCATGAAATCTTAAGAGCCATGTGTCATGTAAACTGTAGGGAGGGAAAGTAGATGGAGTATGTTGAATAACAACTATAAAATACAAACGAACTATTTCATTTGTGAATGGGGTGCGTTTAAAATGAAAATAATACGAATTCCGGATCCTTTGTATCCGAATTCATTTTTATTATAAATTAATCAATTTGTTATAAATTAAATACAAGTATATTATTGTTTATTAATTTCGTGAATTGGATGCACGTACACAGGACTTAAATCAAAGTTCAAAGTTCGTTTAAAAATAGTTAAACTGTATTTGAAGTTTTAGTAATTAAAATTTAATTATTACTCATATTTTTTTACTCGATATGTTTCAGTTGTCACTAACTCATGATGTAAATATAAAATGTAAATACTCATTTATATAGACGGTAAAAAAATACTGGAAATACATTTTTAAACTGGACAAAAAAAGAAAAATAATCAAATTGCTCTTTAAATTTATTTCTGATTTTATATTGTTCTCATACCTGTAACAGGATTTTTATAATTTTGGTAACTTTCGTAAGTTTAAATCAATTAATAGTGTTTTTTAACGACTTAAGAATCTGGGGTCTTCGAAAATATATAGAGACATCCAAAAAAAAAAGTCAACAAAGTTGGCCAAGAAAAAAAACGTATTTCTATTCTTAATTGAATTTATAACCTTATTTAATTGTCAAGGCTGTCACATTATATGACAGCCATTGTTAATTTTAAAAATTGTGACAGTCACTTGTCAAAAGTTTGACATAACCAAAAAGCTTAGACATGACCGCTATTTCCATTTCTCTCGTTCATAGCCAGAGTTGACTTTTTTTTTGGATGTCTATATCATTTTTTACGTATACAGTTTGTGTAAATACAACATCCGCCAGTTGTGAAAAAGGACAAATGCTACACTTCTCGTTCTAACAACAAGCACAGGTGGTGAAAGGGTCGGTCTTATTCCCTCCTACCTTCGATGCGGGTGCCGGTGTGCGGTTGCCTATTATCTGTCGTCTCACTTCTGTTTGTCCTTTTTCATAACTGGCCGATGCCGGCTTTACACACACGGTATATTGTGTTAATTTTACCAGTACCTACATTATCAAAAATGTCAAGTCGTTTGAAGGAAATTTTTTATCACAGACACAGGAGTACTGGGTACACAGGATCATGTTTCTCAGGTACTTCATTTTTTTTAATTTAAGACAAAGTTTATAGTTTATAGTAAAGTTTATAGTATTCATCTCTTACTAGCACGAAATCCGACCGCATGATTTCTGTCTTCATAGTATTATAGAATTTATTAAATTATAGAATGCGAGATGTTGGTAATTAAAAGTCTGATATATGCTTAACCAAAGAGCCAAGGGTGCCTCATTTCTTTCGGCCACAAGTACCCGAAATATTGCTTTAATTATTTATTTAGAAAAGAACAATGTTAAAAAAATGGCTTTTTTTGGCCCCTCAAGACAAAAGCATGAAACTAGTATTTTTATACTAATTTTTGAGTGCTGAATATGAATCATTTATTCATTTTCCCCAAAAAATTACGGGAGCACCCTCTAACCAACCCCTGTATGGGGGTGAAATAACTAAATAGTAAAACGAGCTTGAATAATTATATGAAATGAGCATTAACAATTTTAGATTCAGTACTAAAATATTTTCTTTACAAAATTAAAACAAAAAATTTTTTTTTTACTGAAAAATAAACAGAACTTGTTTGAATTAGAAATAATTCAAACAAGTTCAAATCATTAAAAAACCCAGTTTTCTAATGATTTATTTGGTTACGCATCTCTTATATAGACCTAAAAAGTCATTTCATTTGCGAGAATAATTTCACCATTCAATAAAAAAGCTAAGTGTTAGTTAAAGTTGATTAAAGGTGTTTCAAAAAAAAATAAGTCATATTATTCAAACTAGTACACAAATAATAAGTTGCACGAACAAACCATTTATCCCTTTTTCACCCCCCATACAGGGGTTGGTTAGAGGGTGTTCCCTTTCACTTTTGGGCAAAAATGAATAAATGATTCGTATTCAGCACCCAAAAATTAGTATTAGAATACTGGTTTCATGGTTTTGTCTTGAGGGGCCAAAAAAGACCTTTTTTTAACATTGTTCTTTACCTTCACCATCTTATATTCAATATGTCGAAGACAACTTTCATTGGTTATCAAAATAAGCGCCATTGCGAAGGAAGTGAATCAAGGATGCAATAATAAAATGAGTTGCTGCATCCCAGTCCACGACAATCCTTGCTCGCCCTTCCACTTACCTATATACAGTAAGCGGCAGCCTAATGCGTACATAGGTGGATATTAAATATATATTAAATGATACATTTTTATGTCATAGTTAGGCGAATTTACTTGGGCCAGGGAGGGGGCTTAGTTATACATAAAACTAAGAGGGAGTTTTAGCGGAAATCTAAAGAGCAACGTTGCCAGAACTAACTGTAACTCTTAACTCTGCATAATAAGTCTTTATAAAAACCCTATATTTACAAAATGCATTGATGTACAATCAATTAATATAAGCCAATTCGAAATTTCGAAAATTTCTAAAGACTATAGGGGTAGATATAAAGTTCACAAATTATTTGACAACCTTTCTCCGAGATTTTCTGTTTGAAGTTTTTTTTTTTTACTACTATAGCCTTCAATTTGGATCAAGAAATTACCTCCTTAAACTTGATGTTTGTCCTTACGAAAATCTGCCGCCACTAGAGGTACCCAGTGAAAAAACTTATACTTTACAGTGTGAAAGAGCCAAATAGAATAAATTCAGTAGCTCCATTATTATGCATTTTTTTAGAAAATCCTGAGACACGTCAATTTCTAATTCTAAAATGACAATTTGCGACGTAAAAATGTCATCCCTAAATTCAACCCCCTTCAGGTGACAGCTATAACCCCTAAATTTTCAAATTGGAAGTAGGGGCTTGTGATACTTCATTTGAAAGGTCTTTTCATTCTCTATTCAAAACTGCTATGGTTTTTTATTGCAGAAATTAACAAGAAAAAAAAAAAAGGTTCTCCAGCGTAGGAAATTCGTTACATTAAAATAAAAAACAAATCATTATTAATGCATCAGATGTTCAAAATGCATGCCTCCAGCATCTTGGCAGCATCCTAGACGTAAATAGAAATGTCTTCTAACATTAGTTAACATCTGCGGGGTAATCGACCTAATTGCAAGTGTTATTGTTCTTATGCCAACTAAATCGTCGGGTTTGGTTTTGTAGACCATACTTTTTACATATCCCCATAGGAAGAAGTCTAAAGGCGTGAGATCAGGTGATCCTGCAGGCCATTCTACAGAACTACGTCTCCCTATCCAACGATTTGGAAAGATTGTGTGGAGATATTGCCGGACATTGACTTCGTAATGTGCTGGTGCACCATCCTGCTGGAACCATATTGCATTACTTGGAAGTTGTGGGTTTCCTTCAGCTGAATACAAGTTTGCCATCGTTGATACAACATTATTTTGCAGCAGTGCTAAATGAGTTTCTCCATTCAAATTGCCGTCAATGAAGAAGGGACCAATGATATTTGCTCCAATTATTCCTGTCCAAACATTAACTTTCTCAGGGTTTTGCGTGTGTAGTTCCCTTATCCAGTGAGGATTTTCTGTCGACCAGTAACGACAGTTTTGGCGATTAACATGGCCGTGAAGTGTAAATGTAGGTTCATGCGAAAATAAAACATTTTCTATTTGTAAAGTATTGTCATCTATCATTTGCATCATTTGTTCACAAAAGAGAATCCGTCTATCAAAATCGTCTTCCGCGAGCTAATTAGTTGGCACCAGTTTACACGGGTGCATCTGATTTTCTGTCAATACGCGGAGAATCGAGGAATGGCAAATATTTAATGCCGAAGCTGTTTGACGACTCGACGTATGTGGATTTTCTTCAAGCATTACATCCAATTTCTGACCATCACTGAGTTTATTGGGAGGATTTTTCTTTAGCTGCCGTACATGTAGACGTTCCCGAAACTGCTTTTCTATTTTACTTACGGTACCTAGAGATATCGGCGGAAACTCCGGATATTTTTCTTGAAATAGGCGAACAACTTGCCTGCGTTCGTGTTCTGTCTCCATAACTAATCATCTGCAGAATCGTTATCTTATGCATTTCTGTTAGGTAAATTGCAACACGAAAGCTAAAGCAAAAGTTTAACACTGACAACTGTTAACTACTGTTACAATGACAAGCACGTTTCTAGGTAATTTCACTAAAGCTGATAATGGCCAACTTCTTAAATTTCAGGTTTGTTTTTTTGCTGTTTGCTCCTTTTTGTCGTTCGATTTTCAAGTACAAAATTGTACGTACTTATTAGTAAGTTTTTATCTTGTAGTAGGGAATGTCGGCAATTACAGACATTTATATTTTGTTATTATTAACATTTCAGAACCTAAAATTGACAAATAGTGTTACTTATAAAAGTTTTATTTTAATGTAACGAATTGCCTAAGCTGGAGAAACTTATCTTTTTTTCTTGTTAATTTCTTCAATAAAGTTTAAAACTATAGCAGTTTTGAATAGAGAACGAAAATACTTTTCAAGTGAAGTATAACAAGCTCCTACTTATAGTTTGAAAAGTGTAGGGTAGTTTGAAAGTGTAGCTGTCACCCGAAGGGGTTGAATTTAGGGACCACATTTTTACATCGCAAGATGTCATTTTAGAATTAGAAATCATCATGTCTCAGGATTTTCTAAAAAAAAATGCATAATAATGGAGCTACTGAAATTATTCCATTTGGCTGTTCCACACTGTATATATAACAGCATCATAAATAGGTTATTGAAACAAAACTGCTTTAGGAACGGATAGAATTACGCCTTTCCGGCTCCACTAATCGAGTCTACAATCTTTAGATGGGGAGCAAAGGCATCCTCAGCATCACCACATGGGATACCGATACTCCCGATATTTTAACTATCCGTCGTCTCTCAGGAGGAGTATCCCTCCACGGTGGACCGATATCTAATACCCAAATGAACGGCTAAGCAATAGTTATTCAGGACGAGTTTCACGGGCTAAGCCAGCTAGGGTGCAGAGATTTCCTCTCGAGGGGTAGTCCATAAATTAGGTATGTCGTCGTGAAAAGAGCGGTGTGGGCATTCAGATATTGGGGCGCCTCTTCTTCGTAACCGGTTGTACAGGTTGGGGAATACGAAAGTTGGTAAATAGAGTAAGTTGAATGATTGATAAGGATACGATGAGCGATAGCGTATGCTGAAAAAGAGACGGAACAGAAAGACAGGTAGGGGAGACAGGGGTACAGAGGACTAGCGGGGCACAGAGGATTATTAGCATATTAATAGTGCTACGATATATGCGTATATGTTTGAAATGTGTGTATTAAACGTGTTTCTATCGTGTATATAGAAGTTAAGAGCTTCCAGTGAAAAACTCTTGTTTTTTCAGTGAATAATCAAAATTTATGGTAAGTGATGTAATTTTATACAAAATGTTTAAAAGTCGCATTGTTGTTGTTGAGTAGATATGTCATTTGTAATGCTAATCATGTGTGATTGAGAAATAAAAGTTATAGCGTGCAAAAATGGCGGGCTGTTTAAAATAAATACAAGAATGAGGGGCAGAGCGGTCCGACGATGATCCTGTGTGCTTGGATAATCGCATAATCACAGAACGCTAGCAGTTGTGAATAAAGCTAGGGGAAAAGAACATTGTTATGGTGTCATTACTCCAACACACCAGTCAATCGTCTACAACCCCTTGACTGCTCTGTATATGGTCCACTAAAGAATCAGTATTCTCGGGAATGTGATTTATTTCATACAAATCACCTTGGTCAGTGGATAACAGTGTGTCTCTTTGGAAAAGATTTTTTTCACATTGCAACTATGGAAAAAGCTATTAACAGGTTTCAGAAAACAGGCATCTGCCCGTTCAATCCCGAAATATTTTCTGTTGAAGACTTTCTGCCATCTCAGGTTCTGTTGAAGACTTTCTGCCTTCAACCACTGTAACTGATGAGGTTCCAGTTGTGAAATATACTGTTGCTAATGATAATAACAGCTTTCAAGAATCAGCTACAAGCATTCCAACTGCCAAACAGTTGCAACCAGGCTGTTCTTCCCACCTGTCTGAGAAAAACCTTCCATTTGAAGAGCTTATTAACACTTTGTCACCAAAACCAAAAAATCTCGTTCGAAGAAAGAAAAGCAAACAAGCTCAATACGCAGAAAAGTTAACTGGTTCTCCTTTCAAAAATCAGCTAAGAGATAAAGAGGATATAACAGCAAAGACAATTGAATGTATCAAACCTAAAATAACAGCTCAGACGAACACAGGAAAAGAAAATAAAAAAACTCATATTATTAAAAAGAAAATAAAAAAAAAACGAATAAAAACAGTGAAGGTACAGACAGTGAAGATAGTGACGACGTAAGATTATTGCCCAAGCAGATGGCATGAATCTAAATCGAAGGAAGGCTGGGTTCAAAGTAGGAACTGCAAACAAGGGGCACATGATGCTTGCGCTGGAGTTGAAGACGATGATGATTATATATGTTTAAACTGTTGCTAATAATGTAATATTTAAATAAAACATTATAATATACAATAGTGTTACTTTATTATCTAATGTTTAACTTCTAAAATGGTCCTATGTGCCGGTTGATAAGGTCACGTAGGCTCATTTGCATCGGTCAACAAAATAAGTAACCATATAGTTAATTAGTGGGATGAGGTCAAATGTTTGGAAACATTTGACCTCATCCCACTAATTAACTATATGGTTATATGGAAACAGGTCACTAATCCTACATTACAAAATAAGTAACAACAAAAAAATGCGGTCCAAATATAAAGTTATCTTATGTAATTCATAATGTATATGCGTAGGTCCATGTTGATACTTTACCGATCTTTATTCATAGCTTACTTACAAGATATCATTAAAACTTTCTTAAACGGTTCCCTGTGCCCCACTCTCCCCTAAATTTACAATACTTGTTACTAGTGAGGTATAGGTAGTTGTGCAGATTTTGCTGAGCGTTACAATAAGTGGCAGATCAGTCTAACTTCGTTAAACTGATCTATGAATGAAATAATGAAATAATTTAAAAGAAAGCTGGATTATACAGTGAAAGGTAAAAGTCTACAATATAATTCGTTATGGCTGATTTTTTTTAAAACACCGGGAAAAAAAGTCGACATCAAACTTAGTATGTTGCATAAGCTTTCAACATGTTTTTATTTTAGAATTATGACCTGATCGATATGCTTTTAAAATTGTAACCCCTTCTTTTCGAGCAGGAAATACAAAATACGATTTTTTTCTAAATATATTGTGTACACTGTGAGTGTAACGATTGTACCCAACTCCATAGCCTGGCGTATGCGAGTATGTCTGTATATCTATCTATGGCAAAAACCAGAGGCGATAGGGTTAAACAAAGCTCAGTTTCGTGTTAAGGAGGTCTACTTGAGCCTAAAAATCATTTTACTGAACTACTGCTCTTACTAGCGCGCTGCGAGCGTGTCGCGACAAGTTTGAACAGAACTGTGTCTGGTGATACTTTCCTCACCTGCGCTCGCTGGACAAGCCAGTGTGTCGCTCAGTTTGACTGTAGCAGTCGTTTGAAATAGTCTACGCACCAGTGACGCATCGAAAAAATGTTAAGTGTTGATGGAGCAACGGGTTAATCTCAAGTTTCTTGTTAAACTGGGAAATACTTTTACAGAAGCTTATGCAATGTTAAAAGAAGTGTACGGGAATGAATGTTTATCCCGCACACAAATTTTTGAATGGTTTAAACTGTTTAAAGACGACGTTTACGTGAAATGACCGAAGACGATCCGCGTTCCGGACGGCCTTCAACGTCAAAAATGGATGAAAACGTTGAAAAAATTGGTTAATTAATCCGCGAAAATCGTCGTCTAAGCATCCGAGGGCTTGCTAAAATAACAGGAATCGACAAAGAATGAGTTCGCCAGATTTTACATGAATCGTTCAACATGCGCAAAGTTTGCGCAAGAATGGTGCCAAAACTCCTTCCAAAGACTCCTGCCAAAGCTCACTCACGAGCAAAAGGAGTCAAGAATGAGCATTTGCGCTAACATTCTAAACAACATCGATCCTGATCCAGGCTTTTTAGATACGCTGACGAATCGTGTTTTTTTTACTTCGAAAGTGTGGAAGCGGTTAAAGCAAAAGCGACAGAGGTTTCGAACCAGCTGACAGAAGCGGAGTTCCAGCACTGCTTATAACAATAGAAAAGTCGTACGGGGCAGTGTAGAGATCGCCAAAGGGAGTCCATTGAAGGCGAAAAATTTGTTATTGTACCTAGTTGGTAACGAATAAAAAGTGTTATGACAGCAGTTGGGTTATTTAAGGGGTTAGGTGGGTTTGAAAATTTTAAAAAACCGATATTTTTTTGTCTTATTAAATAGTACAATATGTTTAAAATATTCTTCTAAAATTTCAAATCCATCCGAGTATAATTCTAAGAGATAACCTTTCGGAAGTTCCGCCCATCAGGCCACGTCAGTGCAGCGCAGGTATTGGCGATTTCAGATAAGAATGCGCCCCCTAGGCGGAATTCGTCACAGGCAATAGCAAAATGATGCCCTGGATATTGCCGCAGCAGCAGGTACTTTGCTTTATGGTGCCGGAATCGATGATTCTATGTAAGTTAAAAAAAATTTTTTTTGCATGTTATTTCAATTTAAAACTTTAAACGCGTTTATCTCAAAACTCAATTTTTTAAGTCGGTGGACACGATTTCTCGAAAAGTTATGAAGCGATTTTGTTCAAATTTTGCACACATCTTTGAAATAACATTATCTAGTCATTGAACGAAGGATTTTTTTTATTACAACTAATTTTTTCGAGCCAATACATGGCGAAAATTTGACCAAAAAAATGTGTTTTTTTGTTCAAAGTCTGTCAAAAATTCAAATTTTATTTTATTTTTTTTCCTTCGTCCAATAACGAGATTTATCCATGTTCTAACGAAATATTTTTGGTTTTTTGATTTTAGATGAACCAATAATGAGTTATGCTGTCCACGGCAAGAGCATTTTTTTTTGAGACGTCAAGGGAGATGAGGTACCAATGGCTGAGTTTTCGGAATTTTTTAAATAAAAATTTCACAAAATACTGTTTAAATATGTATCTTTGACATGCTGAATTGTTTAAATAAAATATATATTATGATTGTATATATTTAAAAAAAATAGTAAAAATATCCTTTTTTTGAACTTCTGAAACCCACCTAACCCCTTAATAGCCACACCTCGTATACGATTGTACTTTGTGAACTTCCATTATCAAAGACCAATAAGCGTGGGTTGCTCACAATAGGCCTAGAGGCCTCAGTGAGCGGCTTTCCTTGTAAAGACTCCTCAAACATGAAAAAATCCTCTTTATTCTGTAATGTACGTAGAAGCGTAAACAAATCTGTATGTAAACGCTTTGTAAATAAGTTCAAAATGTACAAAATTTTAAAGTGGTATATCGAGCGCTATTCGGTGGAACTGGGTCCCCTATACCTGCTGTTTTAGTTTTAGTCAATTACATCGTATTAGTGTGTCACACCTTTACGCATTTTTCAAAACGTTTTACCGCCTACTATTAAATAAGCGGGCGGGTGGGCGTTATTATTAAATAATGCGGAGTTGCTTCAAATTAAATTTCTCACTTCACTAGAACACGAGTAGGTGCGAACTTCTGGAGAAAACTGGTGCGCGTCCCTTTCATAGCCCAGTGCAATTAGATTTCGGCCCGGACATTTGGAAAAAAGGTTGAAAATTGTTGGAGGTAGGGGAAACAAAACTAATTAATATATCCAACGTTTTAATTGATATCTCGACGAGGCCGATATAGTTGGTGAAAGTCGTCGATAAAAAAGTCTCGGTGTTAGCGGAAAAAGTTTGTGTTGATACCCAAAGTGTCAAAAATCCCATTAGCGATATATCTTACGTCCACATTATATTTATAGTTTAATTTTGATATACAATGAGGTGCAAAAATCTGGCATAGAATTCATAATTTCATTATAGCTGATTTTTGAAAAAAAAACAAACGTCAAAACAAGTCGATTTTCTTCTATTTTTTTTTTTGCATATGTTTTCAAAAATTTTCCATCACCGTTAATTTTCGAGCAGGAAATAAAATATTTATTTATTATGCTGAGCTATAAAATAATATTTAAAGTATAAATTAAATACTCGTATAATTAAATATTGTATCGTCGTGTATATTATATTTTTCTGTTATGAAAAATTGATATTTTCTTCTGAGTATGACCAGTATGACCTGTTGGACCGATAACATCTCTATGACTTACATGACCTTTATGACCCATATAACCTTCATCACCTGTTATATCACTTTTATCGCTACTACGACCGATATGATCTTGATTGACTTTTATAACCTTTATTACCAATGACCTTTATGATCTCTATGACTAATATGACCTTTATGGCCTATTTAACCTAAGCCTTTATAACCTATATAACTTTTATGACTTACATCACATATATTTTTGATATGGCTATGGCAATAAAATTGAAAGTAGAGACTTAATAACATGACATTTAATAAAATAATTGGCCCTCCCTTCACTTGTGCAACAAAAACACCATCATCTAATTGAACACAATTCAATATTTGGTCAGGCCTCCCATATGTTTTCACAAATGTTATAATTTCTCTTATATTTTATTTTATATAGTTCATCTAATTCATGAATGCTATACTTCCACTCCACTAATTGTAAGTGGATGTGAAAGTAATTAAGTATTATTGAGTTTATGTGTATCAACTATGTACAAATATTCATTGCCATGAACAAACAAATCACTTCGTTTTAAAATTTGCATTTCTCCTGGTAATATAACCAAAAGCTTAGACTAAATTGTAGAACAAAAAGATAGTCGTGGTGAATTTGACGATTTGATTTTTCTTTTTTTATTAATTTTTAGTTTGCTGGAAGTTCGTAACTTACCACCTTATTTGACAGTAATAACAACATTGATTAAGCTCCGAGGAAGAAAATTCCCGGAAATTTTGCCAAAAATCAGTTGTTGTTTATTCCCGAACCTAAAATCCAACAAACAAAAAATTAATCTAAGATAGTGATGACTGTGTCCGGAAAATGTGCCACAACGCAGGTTTAAACTGCATTTACGTATTCTGTCTACCCGCACGGGACTGACGTCCTAAAGCCTCAGTGCGCGTTACTAGGCACGGTCAGTGGCGTACGTATGCACGGGCAAGAGATACACGCGTGTATTTACAGGGCGCTTAAAAAATACGATTTATACTTTATCATAGAGTTGTATAGTGCCGACCCTGCGTTATGGCACACTCTCCGGACCCTAATGATGACTTATAACATTAAAATTGTCTTCGAAATAGAATTTGTTAAGACTTTTGCATCTTTTTGGGAGATTTCCATCAATTTTCATCTCATTTTCCCAAATATCCGGGTTGTGGCCGTTTTTTTTTTGTCTAAAAGCACTAGACTACCAGTATTTCGGGAACATATTTCTGAGGCAAGTCGTCCATTTATTATGCTTTGGTTTTTTTAGTGGCACGTCTGGCCGTATCTGCCTCTATGCGACTGTAATATTAATATGCTAACAAAATCATAACTCAAAATGTCGTGCCACTATATATCACGGGGAATCCATTAAGATTTTAGAAAAAAAGTACATAAATTCGCGAACATAAAGAGAATTATAGACGGCTTATCGCATTGACGTTTCTTTCCATTGTTTTCGGTGTGTTTTTTATATAAAAAAAACTTATTTAAACTGAACAGACAAGATGATGGATCAAGTTTGTTGTATACATAGAAAAAAAAACATGTTTTCAAATACCCTCATAACTGTTGCATATTATTACATCATTTTGTTGTAGAAAAGCTACATCGTATTTTATTGTTTTAATTATTTTTTTAAACAATAATATTGTTGTACAAAATGTATTAGAGCGTTAGTAATAATCCTTGGATATTAACGCTGCATTTCTATGTCAAATGGGATCAATTTACGCACAACCCAGATCAACTCTAACTAGAATGATATGCCTTGCTTTACTGTATGTTAAATGTTTATTTTTAAAATCGTTACATTTTTTTTGCCGATCATGATGTTTAACCGAAAAGTCTAATGACTGTTTTACACACACCAATTTTTCTCACAATAAATTGTACAAGTTGATCTTCAATTTATTGGAATACGTGTAAAACAGAAATTGCGTCCAATTTAATATCCACAATAAATTGTACAATAAATTGTAGAAATTAGAACTTGCTCTAATTTATTGGCCAATTTTAGGGATTTTTAGTAACTTTTTACATTTATTTCGTTGTACCAACCTAAAAAGCGATTGGTACCAACATAATAAGCGGTTTTTCTTAGGAACAAACCTATGATAACTCTTAGGTTTTAGTCATTGAGAGTTGGCAGTGTTGAAATTGACAAATAAAGTGTTACAAATATATTGCAAAGTGTAATCAGTTACTAAAATTGGACAATTTATTGAAGAATACATTCTACAATTTATTGTGCAATAAATTGGTATGTGTAAAACAGTCTTAAGAACACAAGTGACTTTAATGGTAAGATATGCTAAAAATACGAGACAGGTTTGTATATTATCATAATTATTAGCAATCATCGATTAAATTCAGCGATTATTCATCATTAGATGAATGTTAGATACCTAGTGAAACTGAAACGTATTTATAAAAATGAGATGATGAATCAATAATTAATTTAGGCTAATTTAAAATTTTAGAGATTAACTTTATGATTTTCGTTTGGACGTAATCAATATTTATGCACAAAACAGGGAGAAGTTGAACATTCCATCAACCTAAAAAAGAAAGCGCAAATAATGTACGAGCAATCACAAGCAAACGAAGAGCAACGATTTGGGCAAAGAGAATTATGAAATTGAACAACGGAGGATCGGGGTTTGATAAGCATTAAACCCCCTCTCTGTTTTGTATTTAACCCTGCTGTCATGTTCGGGGCTATTTGACCCGAAATATTGTTGGGTTTACACAGTGTAACTGAGTATTCTAAAGTTTATTGACTTGATTTCAGAATTCAAGAACGTTATTTTAACTAAGAAAATTTTATGATCTTTTGTTAATTAATTAGAAATTAATAATATTTACAATTACAACTTTCAAATTTAGAGAGAGTAATTGTCTTACATATCAGTGCGTGAAAATGAATTTAACTGTCTCATTTAGGTATCGTAACTCATATATCAGGTAATTAAGACAAATTAAAATTTCATTTACGAAGGCGTGAATGTTAGGCATTTTATATTGTCATATCGTTGCATGCACAGCCTGTTAGCGTTGAAGTACCTAACTGCAATATGGTACATGCTGACAAATGATTACAAGAGCTCGGAGGTTAATAATATAATAGATCCGTGTTTTATCAGGGGCGGCTCCAGGATACCACTATCAGCGCGAAAAAATATGGTCCAATGATTCTTGTTTCCAAAATGCCGCACCATACATTAATTTTCTAGGAATACTGCCTCTTACAGTTTATAACACAGTGGGGATTCTCCTCAGCCCAATGTCTTATGTTTTGAGACGACACTACGCCGTTTGTCGTAAACATGGCCTCATCAGAGAACAAAATATTTCTTAGAAAATATCTGTCATTTAAACATTGTCTTTCAGTCCAAAGACAATATCTGACCCGCCTCTCTGCATCGCCATTTTCCAACGTATGTAAAAATTTGGGCTTGAAAGGGTGTATTTTATTATATTTTAATAATGCGCAGTCGATGATTTTGACCTGGGTAAATTTATTTCTGCGTTCCGCAAACTTGTATATGGATTCTCCCTCACAAAATTTACTATAGCCTCATCTTCGTGGCCATATCGTCTGTTATTTACAGGCTTTTTTAAAACCTTCTTAGAAACCGCTCTCGATTCATTAAAAAATAAATTAATTTTGACCACTACGCTGTGGGTAATTGGTCTCCGGCGATCTGGAAGATCTGTTCTCACCTGTCAGCCTAATAATTTCCGCTTTTTCTCTGATACTTAAGGACATTGTTTCACAATAAGATTACACCTTACTGCCTAATGCACAATAAATTGACATCATTATACTTAAAACTTTGTTTGACAGTTTCATATTTAGTTTGTTTTTCATAGGCTGATTTGTGAAAACAGATCGTCTTGAAAATAAGCCGTCATTATAATTTTACTTTATCCTGATAGTAAATTTTAAAAAAAGCCTGTAAATAACAGACGAGAGGAGGGTAAGGGTCCAAGAAGATGAGGGTATAGTAAATTTTATGAGGGAGAATCCACATGATATCAATTATTCAATTATTAAATCCACATCAATTATTGTCTTTGGGCTGAAAGACGATGTTTAAATGAAAGATATTTTATAAGAAAAATGTCTTCTGATGAGGCCACATTTACGACAAATGGCGTAGTGTCGTCGCAAAACATAAGACATTGGGTTGAGGAGAATCGTCACCGGGTTACAAACTGTAAAAGGCAATATTCCCAGAAATTCAATTTTGGGAACAAGAATCATTGGACCATATTTTTATTATCTATCATTTATTTTTTGTTATCGTTTTATTATTTGTTTGTTATTAATATTTTTTTATTTATTTTTTGTTTGCGATATTGTTAATTAATTGCCTTCTTTATCTGTTTTATAAATTAATAATTGCAATTTTCATTTTTTAAATATTAGTTTTTTAATTAACAGTTAGGTGTAAGGTTTGCTGGATCATGTCTAAATACATATCTAAAAAAGCAAGTGATACATTTTGAGCCTGAAGTTACGTTAGTATTTTCAGTAAGTACATGGGATAGGTTCGTAAATAATATGATATTTTGAAACACGTGAAACGTGTTAGCGTTATGATTAATAATAGTCTTGTCTTATTTAACAAGAATTAAAATAAATTTGATTTGGTTTGAGAAAGGGGGTCGTTACCAAAAAAATCACAGGATAGGCTATTAATTTACATAATTTTAAATTATCCTTTTACTGACCTATTAGAACTTAATGAACTTCATTTTACATTGTTTTAATATTACACTTTCTATTTTTTTAGTGATTGTTTGCCAAACTTTCAAGTTGATCTGACTTCTACAGTCTGCCTCGTGAAAGTTCAACAACGACGTATGAGGGGGAAGGGCCACAAAATGTGCAAAAAAAGTTTCTCTGGACGTCAGAGCATAGGCGTGCGCAATATTACTTTGTAAAATAACTAATAGGACAAAAATAAGATAGGAACCATCCATAAGAACCATAAGAGGGTCCAAAAAAAAAACAACAGACACATTGTATCTCGATAACTAGTAACGGTAGGTACTTGAATTTTTGCACCAAAGGGTTTATTCTAGTGCTGAATAAGAATATGTCATTGGATTTCATCCACTCCAATCGCTCATGTTAGTTGTTAAAAAAAGTGACCCTTAAAGTGCCCTAGAGCGCACACCTTTGGAGTAATTTTGTGACCAACTTACCTAATTATGCATGTAGCAGGGATTAATTATTTGCCGAGATTTCAAGATTTCAAATGGGTCCGACTTCTGGTTCCAAAGATATAGAAGTGGCCCCCAAAAAACAAACACACTGTATCTCGATAACTAGTACGGTAAATTTTGATGACCTCATTACCGGGGACGAAAGTTGGGTTTTTGAATACCATCCGGAGACGAAGAGGCAAAGTGCGGAATGGCACACGTCGAACTGCCCTCGCTCCAAGAAGGCCAGGATGTCCAGGTCAAAGATCAAGACAATGCTGATTGTCTTTTTTGATTGCCGCGGATTGGTCCATCATGAGTTCGTTCCGCAGGGGACAACCGTAACCGGAAAGTTTTACGTCGAGGTGCTGAAGCGGCTGAAACGCAGGGTGAATTGCGTCAGCCCAGACATCTCAAAATCCTGGAAGATTCACCACGACAATGCGCCTTCGCACACCTGCTTCCTCGTGGCCGATTACCTCGTCAAGGCAGGTATCACCGTTGTTCCCCAGCCTCCCTACAGCCTCGATGCTCCTGTGCCCCCCTCCCCCCCCCCAGACTTTTTTCTGTTTCCGCGCCTCAAAACCCCAATGAAAAGACAACATTTTGGGTCGGTGAAAAACATTCAGAAGGCTTGCACCGACGCTTTAAAGGCGATTCCGGAAAACGACTACCGTGCAGCTTTTGATGGGTGGAAGACCCGCTGGAACCGATGTGTGGACGCAGGAGGAATGTATTTTGAAAGTTTCTAAAGATTTGTACACATAGAACCAATAAAAACCATTTTTCAAAGCTCACTGACATTACTTTCCGGACAAACCCTGTATAATCTATTTTCCTAAAAAAGTTGACACAGAAATCCCATTTATCGATTAATATATCAATGTACATTATAGTATATTGTATACTATAGTAATATATATTAGTTCAATAATATTTATTAGGTATATCTGTTTTATCAGTTCGGTATAAGCAGTAAGTACACCTATATCCAGAGGTTATAAAAGACGGGAATCATTTTGTATTAAATTGGGCAGACTTCGGTTTTTCAGTTAAAACTTTTTTCTCCCGCCTGGAAAATGAAAACTTTATAGTGATTCATCCATTAGCCTTATTTGTCGATTACTAATAACAAATGATTGATAGCCTAACGCCTGCGTAACTTGAAAGACCTGAAAAATCATTTCCGGCTGGGTACAAAGATTGAGCAGCGAGAATGGAGGCCGCTACCAGTGGCGTAGGTAAAACTTTATATTCAATTTTTTTTATTCAATATAGGCAATCTGCCAACACGAGAACAAGATACAGAACTAGTTTTAGAACGATCGAATTATTTTTTGGCATTAACGTACAGCTCATTCTTTTTGAACTTTGAGTTCTTGAATAATACATCAAAATTGTTAACCGGTTTTTCCCAATGTAGGCTCATCATTAATGAGCCTACAAAAAATACTTCCATTCAATTGCAAAACCTTCTTCCATCATCAAAAACTTCCTTCTTTCATCAAAAACTTCCATTGTGTTGCAGAACTCGGCAAGAGAGTTTGTATATAGATCGTTTGACGTTAGTTTCATAATGTGTATTGAGGTGGACGCGACAACGTTGTCCAATATATAAGTAACCGAGGCGGGAAAGAGATTGATTTTGTAATTGACGGATTCGCGTTGTTTTGAATTCGAATCTGCTCGGCGAAAATTGTTTTTTTTTTCTTTAAAAAATTTTTTTGATTTTTTTGATTTTGACAGCCACACAAAACAAATTTAGTTTGGCCCAGGGGTCTGACTATGTTTAGTGCATGTTTTCGGGGTCGCTGAATCCGAATCCAAGGTAAGATTGACCCCATCACGTCAGGATTTCGCCATAACCTCAAAAAACCCTTAATCAACGCTGTTTATTCCTGTAACGTTGTTACTCAAGCTTTAAACAAAAAAACCAATCTGTTAATCCATATAAACCCATAACCCTATAACCACATAACTCCATAACCACTAACCCTATAACCCCGTAACCCCATAACCCCGATTCTAAAGAAAATAAATCAGCAAAGTCAATCTGCATTATATCAATGTTACAAAACAAGAACCCATAACCTTATACCTCCATAACCACTAACCCTATAACCCTATAACCCCAAAACCCCGTAAGACATAACTCCGTAACCCTGTAACCAAAAAAAAGAAATAAATCATCACAGGCAATCTGCTTTATGGCAATTTCTCAGGTGTTTCATTTTATTAAACCAAAAAACCCCATAACCCCAATAACTCCATAACAGCGTTTATAGGTTCGCTTTTTTACTCTATTCATCCATCGGATAACATCGATGCTGACAGTTTTACAAATATTAAGGGGGGATTCCCGTTTGTTGGATCAAAAAAACTATTTTTTTCCGACGGATTCATGTACTTTAAGGTCATAATGATAAGTGTACCAAACTTGAAATGACAATTCTTAAAATTGCCGAAGTTATAAGTCATAAACCGACTCGGTGGGCAGCTAGAATTTTGAGCGCTCCAAATGATCACATATGATTAGACTGATCGTAATGCTAAGGTAGTGAGTGCATTAACAAAAGAAAAAGAGGAGGAAGGTGTATTGTATGGACCTAGTACAGCCGATTAACAAATAAATACGGTTAAGTATTTGATATGCCTTTATAAATTGTATATACTTACTAAAAACTTCGCGTTTCTCTCGTAACAAATTTTTCATGACTGGTTGGTACGATATCTCAAAAACTAATGAAGAGATCGACTTGAAATTTTCACTGTATGTCGAACAAACATTATTTTATCGTATGATGAACAATAAAAACTATAAGTGCTACCAATTTTTTTAAACTACAAAAAATATAAAAAACTGTAAGAGCAAAATTGACAATTTCTGTTTGACAAGTCATCATTTCCTCAATTATTGTTATAAATTTATTTTGGTTCGTCATACGATAGCCATATTTACGTAAAGTAAAAAGCCGTTTCAATTGTTTGTTTCAGATGATTTATAGTCTTTAGACATTACGCCAACCAGCAACCGAGGGAGTCCGAAGGGCGTTATGGTCGAGGACGAGCAGCGAGCGTAATTTCTCACAAAAACACTTCAAAAAATTACTGTAATTAGACTAATCACGTAGGTATGGACATTTGTGTAAAATATAAGAAAAATTTAAACAATTGTTACATTAATCAAAAATATTTTTTTAAAGAGCAGTGTTTTTATTGTTAGAAAATGGAATCCCCCCTTAAATATATTTACAGTTGAGTCCGATACTTTAGGGATGTGATATTTTTTAATTAGAATTTATCGGGTTATGAGATTATAGGGTTTAACAGCTTTAGTTTTGAGGAATATATGCCACGATAGTTGTTTTTCTATGAGAGATTGAGTATGACGATTTTAGTAACATGGTTATGGGGTTATGGGGTTACGGGATGATAGGGTTAGTGGTAATGGGGTTACGTGGTTTTGGGGTTACGGGGTTATACAGTTAGTGGTTATGGAGTGATAGAGTTATATGGTTATGGGTTCTTGTTTTGTAACATTGATATAATACTGATTGACTTTGCTGATATATCTTCTTTAGTATCGTGGTTACAGGGTTATAGGGTTAGTGGTTATGGGGTTATGGGTTTACGTTTTGGTTATAAACCAAAACAGATTGGTTTTTTAGTTTAAAGCTTGGGTAACAACGTTACAGGACTAAAGAGCGTTGATTAAAGGGTTTTTTGAGGTTATGGAGAAATCCTGACGTGATGGGGTCAATCTGACCGTGGATTCGGATTCATCGCCCCCGAAAACATACAGTAAACACAGTCAGACCCCTGGGCCAAACATTTTTTTTTGTGTGGCTGTGTAATGAAGTGACAATTTATAGTAGGTACTTATTGTTAATTTTGATTAATCTAAAATTGATTTTCCAAAAATTTAAATTCTTGAATTCAACAAAATCTTGAAACAAATTATTGAATTCATGCAAGCAAAATATGAGGCAGGATAACGATCTTTTTTTTTTTTAAGATGCGTGTTTATTAAAATGTTATATTTTTCATACCAAGTAGTACAAACTGTATTAATATTTCTTTAAGAAAAATCTGCCGTTTGACTCGAACTCACAACATGCGAATCCGTCGAATACAAAATCAACGCTGAATACTCGTTCGATTTACGCTTTGTGAAATTTACGTCAAATGCTACACAGACGGAATACGCTTTTTGCAACATCAATTGAATGGAAAACGAATATTTTCCGTTTTTATGTCTAATGAGCTATCTGGTTGCAAAGGCTCAACGTTGGCCAATTGATACGTTTAATTTTTGTTTGCAATATTTATTTACCAGGAAGATGCAATTTGAACGTTATTTTCATTTAAACACACTTTTATGACTTTCCATACTTTCATTCAACGTTTAAAATAGGTTTTATGCTTGGTCAAATTATACATTTTTAAGTATATTTTGCAACAGTTAGGGCCTTACCGCTGAGATCAGGAATTAGGTTATTTTGGAAGACTAACGGTTTAATCATATATGGGGTTTTCATATATGGTATAAAACAATGCATTACTAGCTTTAGACAAATAATGCGCTGATTTCTGTCGCTACCTTCTTGGCTATTAGTCCGCAAATAACTCGCAATCGCTGTCGGTCCATGTATTCAGTCTCATAGGTTTTTATTAGTCTCATTTGTTAATTTGCTGTTGGCATGTTTAAAGTCACATGAGATCGTTATACTAAATGCCTAATTAATAAATTATATCTAAAGTAAAACACTAAACTTTATATACACGATGCACGACCCGCTGCTTATGAGTTATTTAAGAAGACTGCAAAATTCAGTCTACTATCTCTATCTATATCAGACTCTATCACCATACTGGCGAAATAGGTTGGGGGTCGGATGAACTCGTGCGTTCGACGCCGTTTTTATTTGTAGCCCGTGAGAAGCTCTACTCATCATTGTCGTGCGTTTATTAATTGCCCATAACTAGACATGGACATAAGAACACAAAAACTTACAAGTGAAATTTTGTAATAAAGTAAAAACAAAACAAATAACTTTGTAGTCCAGATACGTCACTGGTTTCTCTGTTGTTAAACACTTGCTACAAGGGCTGCTTTCGTTTGTCTAAGTGATCCCGTGGGTCAATAAAAATATTAAAACGTAACTCGATTTTTTTACCTCTCTTGGCGCCAATTCTTTTCTTCCTCTTTGACATCAGATTAACTTGAAAGCATTTTGGTTTCTAATTCATCATTAAAATTTTAGTAAGTCGACACGGCTTTCTAGAAATTACCTTTTTGGAGTCCCTAGCTGTTTTCATACCTTGGGATTTATTTTAAATCTCTTAGCTAAAAACAACATTATAGTTTTTAACATTAATGAATAGACAACAAATTATAATTCACTTCCATAGTCGTGCATATAGAGCACGATGTGCATGTAGAGGAAAGCGCGCTGACGACATATTTCATCAACATATAAGTACTCGAGCAGAACTACCTGCAGGAATAAGAGGCAAAAACCTTCGTCCGTGATTCTAATTATTTTTAATTATCAACCACAACAATAAAAAGTAAAGCACTTTATTTTCAGAATTTAATAAACACAATATAAAATAATACAGTCTGTCCCAAATTGGTTATGCATGCATTGGTATCTCGGTTATTTTTGGAGGTGGTTAAATAGGGAAAGTTTTAGAGGATTTTATTACCCCTTCAACTTTTTTTTCTCAAATTCGATTTATCTGTAAGCGGTCTCGAGATAATTCCAAACAACTGAGAATGCGCGTTTTAAAAATCGTCCCGTACCTTTTTAATTATCTCGTTAACCCGTTAACGCCCAAGAAAACGTAATTTTTAGCTCTTATTCGAGCTCTGTTTTCAATAGTAAAAAGGAAGAATATTCCCAGCAAACCTACGTACTTCAGTATTTTTAGGTGTGATCTTTCGATTTCCGTGGTCAAAATTTCGTTTCTGGTTCTCAGAAAAAAAAATATGGCGGCTCTAAAATTGAAAAGCAGCAAAATTTCGAGGATATTTTTTTAACATTTTTTTTCGAGCCAATAGAGCTTTAGAATTAGATTCACATTGTGATCTAGATAGTTGAAATAAGATAAGAAATTTTTTTCCGTACCTCGAGACAACCTAACCTCTCCAAAATGACGAAATAACGTGAAGTTTTGTGAAATACGGATTTTTCTTGGATTTCTTCGGGCGGATCAAATAATATCGAACTATATATATTCCATTCGATATGGAATTTTAACATATGTTGAAATAAATATACCTGAATGTGTTTATCGCAACTACTGAACATCGACTGTAGAAACACGCATCTTTTATCAACGTTTCAATTTTTATGTTGCGTGAGTTGTTTTTTCATCAGTAGAATAGAAAATCATTTTTTTCTATTCTATTCTGAATAGAATACTTTTTTTCTGAATTGTTTCCGCAAAAACAAATTATTCAGCATAAAAATTGCTGAGAATACTTCATTCACAAATTTAGGCAGAATACCACAGAATTGTTTGCATCAACCAATTTTGATATTTTTGATATCGTACTATATAATATATTGAATTCGCAATCTCGAATTTCAATCACTCGTTACCGGCTTTTAATCCACGGGTGTTCGAGACATGGGAAAACTTCAGGACTCAATAATTTCATACCAAATCAAAAAATCATAATATTGGGTTTATCGTTAGTGTGAATATTGATATTGATAAAACACTTTCAGGTATATTCATTTCAACATAAAATTCCGTATCGAATGGAATATAGTTCTTTAAAATATAAGAATTATTTGATCCGCTCGAAGAAGTCCAAGAAAAATTCGTATTTCACAACATTTCACGTCATTTTGTCATTTGGGAGAGGTTAGGTTGACTCGAGGTACGGAAAAAATTCTTATCTTATATGAACTATCTAGATCACCACTGATGGGGAATGTAATTCTAAAGCTCTATTGGCTCGAAAAAAAAAATGATGTAAAAAAAATATCCTCGAAATTTCTGTGCTTTTCATTTTTAAAGCCGCCATATTTTTTTTCTGAAACTAGAAACCAAAGTTCAGTGCTGACTGGGAAACAACTTGGACCCTCTTCAGTGAGGACGGAAACAAAACAGCCTTGGTCTCACTCCTGTGCTAATGAAAAAAGAAGCGGCACCCCAGTTACGGCTGCAACTGGTGTACTAATTGTTATAACATATGTCTAAGTTGATGTAAAAACTTCCGTAGAATACGAAATTTGACAGCATTGCATTTTGCAGAAAATTTTGTCTACTTTAATTTCCAAACGTATAAAACTTTCTGTAGCATGCGGCATTTAGCGTAGTTTAGTATTCAGCATGCGGCGTTTAGTTATAAGCAAAAAACTAAAAAAAGTTCGAAAACTTCGATTCTTTTCGAACGATTTCGAACGATTTTTCGCCTGCCAAAAGTTCTCCCCCCGGCTTTCGAGGTCGAAAACTTAGTTTCACCTTACACCAAACAGTCCTAAAAAAATCCTCTGCCCTAATTAATGCAAGATGGAGTATTTTTATCGATTGGACTATAATTACTGTTTGCACATGCTCAGATATTATTATGAGTGTGTAACCGATTATAAATTATGTCAAACAAAACTGATAAATGTGGAATCTATTAGATGTTCATCGTATGCTTGGTATTGGGTGAACGCTGAATTTTTATTGGTTATGAATTTGTTGCTTAATGACAGTTTGTCAATTTTAATAAAGAACCTCATCAGTATGCAGTTAATGAAGGAGTGTTTTAAAATATGAGAGTAGAAAAAATAATAGCGCTCGATTTCTTAACACTTTCTTCAGCACAATCATCTTTTAATTCAGTATAGTTTATAATAAATATTTTAAAATTGATTGAACTGAAGCACTTGAACCGTATAAAATGCTTAACGACCTTTGGTAGTGATTATATAACAAAAAATAAAAAAAAGTCTAATTAAAATCGATGGTTAAATCAGTTTAACGAATCCATTTCAAAACTTCTCTCGTACGCTGTAACTAGATAAAAGGCGAAAGCTTTGTGATAAATGGACGCAGTGAATTATTAACAGGCTAACGAAGGTATTTTCATTTAAACAAAAAAGTACAGGGTACTTCATTCTCTTTTAGATCGGAATTTTCAAGTAATGAATAATATATTTTCATGGATTCAGAGCCGTATTTACTGAAATATATCGATACCTTATTTCTAACAGGGCGTATCCCACATTTTATTGAAATTTGGTTTATGGTGAAAGCTAATTCAATAGGCCCATACGCACAAAGTTCTAAATATCGTAACTAACACGCAAGTGCTCGCAGCCCTGTGCACTTAAGCCGATGCTAATTGTGCCCCCACAGGCTAGTCATTCCATTAGTCCTATTTGTTTAAGAAATTTAAGGGCAGGTTCTAGAGGAGCGTCTGTTACTTATTTTGGTTCTATTGTTGTAGCCCCAATGTTCGAATGCCCAATAGCTGCCGGTGCTGGGCATTCGCATAATATGTGGGAGGAGGTTTCTTCCTCATCTCCACACCTCCTGCAATCGGGATCATTTTTCATCCCAATTGTGGTGAAATGTCGCACGAGTGGGCAGTGTCCTTGTGAGAACAAGGTGAACAACAAAGTGAACTGTCCTACTATCCATCTCAGGTAGTTCTACCTAGATTTATAAGGTTCATTGACTTATTCCAAATTTTATTCTGATTCTAAAAATACATGCTAATATCTTACCCAACGAAATCATGCATGTCATCGCCAATTTCCAACCGACCTTCTGAAGATAACGTATGAAACTGCAACAAAAATAAATCCATATTAGACAGCATAAAATACGGTAGGCTTGTTGAAATAACATTCATTCATTATTCATTATTCCCGTTGTATTCTCTTTTGTCTCTGGAGCTGCGAAAACTGAAATAATATTGAAATGTATTAATAGATGTTGATACAGTATTAATAGCTGTGTGATTATAGTTGATACAGTATTAATAGCATTATGATTACAAATGGTTATAAATATATAGAACCAACGCTCGCAAGGTAATCTCAGAGGTCAGGTTTTCAGCTTGAATAATTTTGACTTTTAGAGGCACTAACAGGTTTCACCACCAGTAGTGACATAGCTAATATATTCATGGAAGCATTTAAAGAGAGAGATTGCAATACAAGTCATACATCTATGTCTATTTTCTTGGACCATTTGAACAGTTAACATTTGAATACTCAAATGCTCATTTTTGAAAGGACTATACTCGGCATCAGGGAAACATGGTGTTGTGAGATGGCATTCGTTCACATCCAGAAGGTTTGCCATTTTAGTTACAATGCAGCGGTTGGTCGGTAGAATACCGCATCTTTACGTACGACGCAAATATCATATTAAAAATGACAAAGAAAGAAGACATATTGTTATCTACACGCTACATATCATCACCATCAACAACAGGAGAAATTCCTCATCAGAATACAGAGCCAAGACAATATGCGATGGGGGGGGATTAACCCGAAGAAATGAGGATGGTTCAAGATGGGTTAGAGAGAAGGCTAGTCATTCCATTAGTCCTATTTGTTTAAGAAATTTAAGGGCAGTTTCTAGAAGAGCGTCTGTTACTTATTTTGGTTATATTGTTGTAGCCCCAATGTTCGGATGCCCAATAGCTGCCAGTGCTGGGCATTCCAATAATATGTGAGAGGGGTTTCTTCCTCTTCTCCACACCTGCAATAGAGATCATTTTTCACCCCAATTGTGGTGAAATGTCGCACGAGTGGGCAGTGTCCTTGTGTGAACAAGGTGAACAACAAAGTGAACAGTCCTACTATCCATCTCAGCTGGTTTCTACCTAGATTTATAAGGTTTATTGACTTATTCTAGGATAGTTCGCCAATGAGCATACGCGATTGTCTTAACTCTGGGACTTCCACCGAGTGAGAAATATGTTTTTCTCTTAATAGGTCCTTTATGGCCCTCCTGGCTGTCCGATAGGCCAGACCGCAGTTAGGTTCAGGCCCTATCAGTGGAACCTCAGCCCTTTTATTTGCGAGAAAGAGTGCTTTTTCGTTCCCTTTGTGGCCTTGGTGTCCTCTCACCCACTTGAGAGTGATACTGTTGTGTTCCACTTGTTGTATTGTTAAGTTAAATAATTGATAATAATAATAATAATAATAATAATACCACAGCACCACAAAAAAAATAAGTGAAATGTACCTCTAACCAAACTTGGTGGATTATTTGTTTTTTGGGGGTCGCTGATTCCGAATCCGAAGCCCGTTTTGCCCCATCACGTCACAATTTTTTTTCCTCAATAAGCTGCGGCAAAATGGCAAAAAATGACAAAAAATACTCTAGAACCCAATCAAACCTCATAACCCAATACTTCAATAACTTCATACCTCTAATCCCATAGCCCTCACAATCAATAAGCCCCAAAGACCCTAATTAACCATATAACCTCAATCCAAAGTTGTGCAGTCATCCAAAACGGGTATTTTAGCCATAAATGGCCAAAAAATGGTAGAAAAATCGCTTCATAAATTGTCGAAAAATGGAGAATTTCTACCAGGGCAAACTGCAGGCCAGACCCCTAATAACCCAATACCCCAATGGCCCCATTTTATAAGTTAATAGCTTCGAAATAATAATAACTATTGTTATTAGTATATCGAGTTACTAGTATTAGGTAACTAATAGTTATTATAATAATAACTATTGGTTCGATCGCGACCAAATTCAATAGCACTTGAAATCACATTAATTGTAATACGCATGTCAATTTTCATCGAAATCCGATGAATAAAAATGCACTTATGGTGGGCCAAACGAAATTTAAGTTTTAAATCCTAACTACTCCGTAATCAGGTCAGTCCTAAAATTTAACTGTAAGGAGTACTTACGAGCATCAATATTTATGCAAAATTTCATCTCAATCCGATCAGTACAACGCGAGGTATAATGCGTTAAAATCTGCGTACACTCGAACGTACATACCTATGTATGTACATACGTACATACAAACGTACGTACATACATATGTACATAGTGCGTGTAATATGGCTGGTATTTACTAAATCTTCTAGCAAATTCAGAAGTCGTGTAAGGCTGAAGTTCGAACGAAGTACTTCGAGCTGTGACAGAATAAAGAACTCACGTTAATCGAGAATTCCGAAACTTAAGAGGAAAAGGGATTCACAAGAATCAAGCACTATAATGTTGTAATGTTATTGTGGGTTAATGGGGTTCTGGCCTTTGGTTTGACTCAAGTACCTAATTCCAGGCATGGATGAGTCTGAGATTCGGGGTGTCAGTCTCCCCGTGCGGCATTTCGAAGTTATTAACTTATAAAATGGGGTCATTGGGTTATTGGGTTACTAGGAGTCTGGCCTGCAGTTTGCCCTGGTAGAAATACTCCATTTTTCAACCATTCATGAAGCGATTTTTCCACCATTTTTCGACCATAAAATACCCATTTTGGCTCACTGCACAACTTTGGTTTGAGGTTATATATTTAAATGAGGTCTTTGGGTCTTATCGATTGTGAAGGCTATGGGATTAGATGTATGAAGTTAGTGAAGTTGGTTATGAGGTATAGTATAGGGGTAAGAATATGAAGTTGGTTATGATGTTTGATTGGGTTCTAGAATATTTTTTGTCGTTTTTTGCCATTTTCCGCAGCTTATTGAGGATAAAAAAAATTGTGACGTGATGGGGCAAAACGGGCTTCGGATTCGGATTCAGCGAACCCAAAAACATGTAATCCACTAAGTTTGGTCAGAGGTACATTTCACTTTTTTTTGTGGTGCTGTGAATCAAAAACGCCTTCAACAATTTGTGGCTGATGGATACATTCCAATGCCAAAAATAAAAAAAAAAAAAATGGAATCATCGAATTTGAAGGTGCTAGATTCGGACCTGGATTTTCTGTACATCACGCTGCCGATTTTATATTATTCTCTACATGTTCTCTCGATTTTAATAAGGGCATTTGATTCCGACATCACTTTTAATCGTTGGATTTGTATGACCCCTATAGGTGGCTTCCAATCCACAGCTAATCCAGTCTTCCAGTTCGTTGATAATCCATTACAAACGTTCTGCGTTTTATATTACTGATATGAGCAACCTAATTATTATTTTTTTCGTTTCATGAAATACGTTTGTTAATCCGCCATCGTTAAATGTTTTTTGAGGGATTCGTTTTCTAATTGCTTTCGCGCTCGTTTCGAGCAAATGAGGGAAATTTTTTTTACCGTTATGTAATTTATACTATCTACTTTATACAGGGTCCGGAAAAAGTCTATTATAACTACTATAAATTTCTAAGTATTTGTTTCATTGAAAACTTTTTTCAAATAAAAGTTATTTTTAACTTATTTTTTTGGCTAGATCTGACACTATTCGTTTTTTTAATTTCTTCAGTAGTTTTCCAGCTGTGTGAAGCGTGTTTGTTTTTTTCACAGCTCGATGTTATGTATTGTTTATTTGTTCTGCTTTAGGATCAGTCCACTATTCTGCGTAAGAAAAAAATCGGTGAGGTTACATAACGACTATTTCGAAAAAAAAAGTTTCTTGGCAAGTTTGTCAATTTGGTAAATTTTGTTAATTTCCACAATACAGCGAATAATTTAATATTTGATGACAACCGACAATATATAATAGTACCTAATTCAATCTTGGTCTTTAATATAACCCAATAAAAAAAGCCACAGGGAGTTAGATCAGATGGCCGGCATAGTCACCTGATTTTACATTCTGTGCCTTTTTATTATTGGAATATGTTAAAGATCAAGTATAAAAAGGATTAACGAAATAATATGTATATATGTAATTGGTAATAACTACTACTACTACTACTACTACTACTACTACTACTACTGCTACTACTACTACTAAAACTAAAAATTATACTGTGGGTTTTCATCAAATGTTGAATTATTTGTTGTACTGGGAGTAGGCGCCTTCCAAAATTCACCAAAGAAAACTTATTTTTTTCGAAATACTCTATAATTACTCGTTACGTAACTTAATGAAAATTGTATATGGTCACACGCAGAATAGTAGATTAAAAGCATATAGTACTATTTAGGCGGTTAAAAAAGATACGAGTGTAAATTCAGTAATGAGACTGGCAACGTAGCGGCCGATCTAGCAACACTGCGAAGAC
The DNA here is from genome assembly GCA_029963805.1 of Aromia moschata. Lineage (NCBI taxonomy): Eukaryota > Metazoa > Arthropoda > Insecta > Coleoptera > Cerambycidae > Aromia > Aromia moschata. The sequence continues at coordinate 266,297 of JAPWTK010000209.1, read as the reverse complement.
GGGACTTGGACACAGCGCAGCGGATATTTTTGAAAATCTTCAACACACCTACGGAGACAGTGTTTTTCCAAAAGCCTAGCTGTTTCGGTGGTTTGCTATTTTTGGAATCGATTGAAAATGATTTCCATTGTATGAAACGTGTCATTATCGGTGATGAGACTTGGGTATTTGAGTATCACCCGGCAACCAAGCGCCAAAGCTTGGAACGGCACACTTCAAGCTCTCCAAGGCCCAAAAAAGCAAGAATAAGAATGAGAAAGTCGAAGATTAAATGCATGCTTATTTGCTTTTTTTGATAGCCAGGGAATTGTCCACAAATAGTTTGTGCCTCGAAGACAAAGAAGTAAATCAGCACTTTTAAAGAGTGGTTCTTGAAAAACTTCGAAAAAGGGTCATGCGTGCGAGGCCACAACTGTGCACGCACAGATCAAGAACAATTGGATATTGCATCACGACAATGCGCCTTGTTATACAGCCATTTCAGTAAACTAGTTTTTAGCCAGTAAAAACATTCCTGTGGTTCCTCAATCTTCTCAATCTCCTTATTCGCCTGACTTGAGCCCTTGTGACTTTTTTCTCTTCGCGAGATTGAAAAATCACCTCAAGAGACGTCACTTTGGGACCATAGAAAATATTCAAACGGCTGTAACCGACCAGCTGAAGGCTATTCCAGTATAAGAGTTCCAACACTGCTATGAGGAATGGAAGAACCGTTTCCAACGCTATGTGCTTCCCAATGAAGTTATTTTGAAGGAGACAGTACTGAATTGTAATTCTATTCGAATTAAAAATGTAAAAAAAAACAGTCTCATTACTTAATTTACACACCTCATACTTGTATATGCATTATATCTGACTGTTTCCGAAATCTGCATATTCATGTTCATGTCTGTGTAGTGTTCTAAACTTCAGTTAGGTTTCTATTGTTTTCTTCTATGTTTTTGCTCATCATTCTGATGAAAAACTATGATATAGTTTCTGTAAATCTACAGTGTAACCGATGTAAAATCCGGACACACATTGTTTATCGATTTTTATTGATTTTTTTAAATGTAGTGTGACAAATACTGATAGTAGACTGATTTTTCTGTGATTATACTTCCTAATGGTATTTCCACATCTTCTTCTACATCACTTGGTAAATCTGAACTAGATTCAGACATTTTTTTCATAAAGCATGAAATGAACAGTAGGTACAATAAGTTCCAAATATAAAATAATCCCTTTCAATGTCAATCATGAAATCAACAATAGTAACTGTGGACTAATAAATTCCGTATTTTGAAACTTTTGAGACAGACAAAATTAGAAAAACAAACGTGAAGCACAAAACAAAACATTTCTCAACTCGTTCCACAAATATCGCAAGACAAAAAAAATCAAAAGTCAGTACGCCGTGAAATCGATCCCGCAAGTCTTGAACTATTACTTTTAGAACTGTCAAGTTCTGAAGTTGTTCCCTGAAGTTGTGACTATTTACAAAACTAATTATGGTGATCAAGGGTAGAACAAAAAGCTCTTATGATTGAAAGTTATGATAAAATGAAAGTTATGAAAGTTATGAAAAACTGAAGAAGGGTTCATGGAAAGTGGGGCCTTTCAGGATTTTAACATAGATTTCCACATATAGTCATGGATTTCGACTAGTTTCGATTAGAACTATGACTTTCTTTAGAGAGACAGGAGTGTGAATAAAGAGAAAGGCAGTGGGAGACTTAAAGTCCGCATTGCACAGAAAGTCGAAGATGTGATGTAAATTGTTAATAGACACCTCCTCTATTCGGTACTTAAGCCAACAAGTAAATATGTCCTACTGTAATACAATCCTAAAATGTGACCTGCGTATGCACGCTTATCATCTAAGTTCAGTCCAAGAATTCTTGCCAAATGACCAAGCGCAGCGGATGCAATTTTCAGAGTGGTTTATGGGTAGTTTGCATAATAATGAAAACGTCATTCAAAAAAAGTTTTTTCACTGACATGGTTTAACCCTCTGGTTTTGTTAATTTTCAACAAATGAGAATGTGGGGCTCTTGCAAATTCACATTTATTTGTAGAAAAGCCGCTATATTCTCAAAAAGTTGAAGTATGGGCGACCATATCGAAAATGTAAATTGGACCGATTTTTTAAGGGGCTCTTAATTCGGCGCTATGCCGTAATAAAAATTTTTAATGTCTGTAAACGCATTAGATGATGAAGAATGCAACAAGGCTCCTTCCAGCTGGATGGTGCACCAATTCATGTACCTCTTGATTATTTAAATTTTTTTGAAGAATTTTTAGAAATTTCATTAGTCGTAATATCACAGTTAGGTGGCTAACACGGTAATATGAACTCGCACCAGGCCACTTCTTTTTATTATTAAAAACTCCCCCCAAACGCTAACCAACCTTTTTTAATTCTGTGGAAAGAGGGATGAAAACGTGTTTGTAAGTAGAAGGTGGACACGTCACTCATTTAGTTTTAATATACAATTTTTAGGTTCTTCGTTCTATATCTCGTATGTTCTTTAATTATGTATGTACTAGATAATGACAATGGCACTAATGTAATTTTCTATACAGTGCGCTCCTAAAGTATGCAATAAATTCAGTAAATGTGAAACAAAAATTTTTTGGAAAAAATCCTCGAACAGGTCTATTTTCAGATGTCATTGGTTTTTTAGTAATGACGTCATCAACTCAACAGGAGGTATGCAATTTATTTAATGCAAAATATCCAGATAACCCTATCACCCAATCCACAGTTAGTAAGATTGAGCCCAAATTTAGAGAAACTGGTGATGTTAAAGATCTACCAAAAACAGGACGTCCAAAAATTGTGTTAAGTATGGAAGAGAACCCTCAGAGTACCTCTACACTAGTTGCCTCAGAAAGTGAAGTTAGTCAGACGACAGTTCTACGTATCCTGAGGAAAGAAAACTATCATCCCTACAAATTTCAGCTTGTGCAAGAACTCAACGAAGACGACCTCGACCGGCGACTGCTGAAACTGTGATGAATCTTTGTCAAACAAATCATGTGAACCATCAAAATTGCGGGTATTGGAGTCAGACGAATCCTCATTGGATCATCGAAGCACATACTCAACATCCACAGAAATTAAATGTGTTGGCCGGAATAGTCGCAAACAGAATAATAGGGCCTTTCTTCGTTGAAGAAACTCTCACAGAAAGATATCTGGAGTTCCTACAAAATGATCTAGTTCCAGCGCTTGCAGTAATTTTCCCAAACGAGAATTAATCCTGACATTCCAGATAACACACTCTGGTTTCAGCACGACGGAGCACCCCCGCATTATGCGTGGTCAGTTAGTGAATATTTAGACGTCATCTTTCTAGGTGGATTTGCAGACGAAGACCGATAGCATGGCCCGCGAGATCCCCAGATCTTACACCACTTGATTATTTCTTATGAGGCTATTTAAAATCAAAAGTTTACTGCAGAAGACCACACAATTTAGCCGAACTACGAGATCGCATTAGAGATGAAAGGGGATCCATTTCCCCGGAAGTCATTCAGAACGTACAAGAAGTATTTGATAACAGGCTTGCATATTGCCAAGAAGTTGATGGACGTCATTTAGAACACTTAATTTAAAATTGTATTTGCTTATTAAAGAAATGTTCGTTTATTTATTTTGAAAAATATATTTTTCATTTTGTAACATTCTATTGTCATTTACTCAAAAAGGTTGTCATGTAAGGTGGCAACATTTTTATACCGTTAAATCGACAATGAAAAGGCCTCTAAAATTAAATTCAAATGGGGGGTTGCCATTTGAAAAATAAGTTGTTGACGTCATTACTCAGAAACAAATGACATCTGAAAATAGATGTTCCCTCAAAAATGTGTGTTTTTATTAAACAAAATCGACCTGTTCGAGGATTTTTTCCAAAAATTTTTTGTTTCACATTTACTGAATTTATTCCATACTTTAGGCGCGCACTGTATATTCTATAATAAAAACTTCAGAACTTGACAGTTATAAGAGTAATAATTCAAGATATGCGGGATTGATTCTAAGGCCTACTTTGAGGAAGTTTTTTGTTATCTTGTGGTAGTTAGTACGATAGCTAGTATTTCCCCACATGTAGCGAACATTATGGCGGGCACTGTATGTGTTTTCATACAGACGATTCATCGAGGCACTCCCGTTTAACCCTGATAAAACTTTATTAACATGCGTCTCATGGAGACCCCGACATGATATCCATTTATCGGTATTAGGAATATTATGGCGAAGGAAAGTTGCCCTTAAGTGGCGGAGTATGGCCCATATAGGAGTCTAGAGCCCTGGAGATGCCGCGAATTACCTCTTCCGTTTATATAAGACTCCATCCGAATTTCTGGGGATTACCGAGTATCAAAAGATTAAGCTGAACTGCACACAATTTCGCTTAATTTCGTTGATAATAAGTGGGCGAGGGGTGCGGCATTGTGTTTTAATCGAGAGTGACATCTTAAGGAGGCATCGCGGCACACACGGAGAGAAGAGCGGCGGGTTTAGTTAATAATTAGGCCCAGGTGGCGCGCGGAGCTGCCTGCGAATAAATTCAGAAGTTCTGGAACTCGGTGGGTTGCCAAGGGATCCGAAGTTAATAGAGATTCAATCAACAGTCCCGATTTTAATTAACAATGAATTCCTTTCTCGTCTGTCTACAGTAGAGGAGAAAGCCAGACGACGACATAACATTTCTTCTGCAGCGCGTTTTAGTTTTATCAATAGCGTCGCGACGTGTGATCCATCTATTGTAAAATACTTGTAATTTTCAATGAACTTTTTCAATATATTCACAAATGGTGATGACTGTGTCATTATTGTAAAAATCTACAAAAAAAAATCAGATAATATATAAATACAGTACACGAACTCTAAAAAAATACGTACACGGTGCACACAATAAAATATGTACACATGTTTATTAGTTAGTCACTCACGACACATAAAATTATTTCAAACTCGGCGTTAGCGTCAGTCCGCTCGTATCCATCTAATGTAACATGCTAAAGTTCGACAACGTAATCGTCGCCAGATAGATATAGATAAGTTGTATCTAGATAAATTGTATCTAGCTGAACCTTCACGCAGCGGACGGACACGGAGTCCCAGCGGTTGTTATCAGGCACGTTCAGTGGCGTACGTATGTACGGACAAGAAATACACGACTACATAATTTACAAGACGCTTAAAAATACTGTTTATACTTTAATTATTATAGAGTTGTATAGTGGCACACTTTCCGAACCCTAGTAATAAAACTAATTGGGGAATACTTGTATTTCAGAAGGGATTAGATCAACCAATAGATCTAAAATGATCATTAAAAATACCTGCATATTTTGAACCTGCGGTAACTAACCTCACCAAGAGAAAACAGGGAGCAGCCTAGGCAGCAACTCCTGAATGACTTTGAAAAGCCCTAGGCACCAATTCCGCTAATATGAGATATTAATGGTGAGAAGACGAGATATAACCGAAAAAGCACATGCATTTGGTGAATTTTGGCATTTGGAATCAACGCCTGAAGAGAGCAATGAAATAAAGAGAGTACTAGATGAACCATTATATATCTACATATCCAGAAATGTACATACAACGAAATTATTACATACAACCAAATCATAATGAAAGAGATCGATCCAAAAAAATCCCCCCGCTAAGATTTGACACCTGACTGGATACTACAAAAATTAACAAAAAAAAAATGGAATAACTAACTACAGTATTAAAAATCTTTAATACAATAACACCTATAAATACTTTCCATCAACAGTGAAAAGTAGCAGTAAAAAATTATGATACATAAACCAGGTAAAAATTAGAAGAATTAACATCTTAGTAGTCAAACAAATTAAAAGAGATCTTGAAAATAAATAATGTTACTGTTCAGAGGCCCTCCTTGTTATGAGCCAGGCTTTCGATAATGTCTAATACAAAGAACTCCGATAAATATCCGATAAATAATTTTAGTACTCTAAATCGGAATACATGCATAGACTTATACCCAATTAAATCAGGAGTAACTACCTCAAGGGAGTGTGTTGCGCCCAATGCTTTATCAGTTATTCCAGTTATGATTTTATCGAAATTAAGGACCAGATTTTTTGTTTAACGTCCCTACGTCACAATGTTTCAAAAATTATTTCGACCAACACTTGTAAAAGTAAATATTGATATGCTCAGCGCCCCAGAAATTATGGCAGCGTTAAAAGCGTGCCTTTTGTGTATTGTTTTTACTTAAAACGTAGGTTTTTGGTGCTAGTCCTGTTTTTATTTTTTTTAGTGATATGAATAACAGATGCATGAATATAAGACGCCATACATATCTGTGTGAATGTTGATGAATTTTCTACTTATGCTCAACTTTTTATATTATAGTATTCTATATTACGAGTATAATACAGATTTTATTTTCCCATAAAACTGTAGACTTTATTTTTATTTTTTCATTTAAAATTGGCGGACGTCATTTTAGTTAATTTATCAAAAAAAGAAACATATTCGTCGCCGGCTTCCAATTATTATAAAGGCTATTGTGTCGTATATTGTACGTGTAATAAAGCCATAGGAGTTCCATGTCGAAATGATAAAAATATCACAATCAAAACATATAAAAAGAGGTAGCAAACAGTGAAAAAACCTTACAAAGCAAAATATACTCGCGCTATTAGGAGATAATGACTAAAAGTCTAGTTTTTTATGATTTCCTACGTAAGATGTTGCCTCCGATGTGAAAAAGTCAAGTAAACCAAGTAAACAAGTTTACTTCAGTTATTCCGCTCGTAACTAAAGAGACGTGTCAGTTGATCAGAAGCCTTGAAATATGTTATTAGCAAAACATGCAGTTATTATTTGAAGCGAAACAAAAAATAATTGTGCCCCAGTTTCTTAGTCTTCTCTAGAATGTATGCTGTCGAAAAAGTTTTACAAACTGTTCTAAACGATGTCAAAGTATGATAAGTAAAATGTTAGTATTATGAGGAACCCTCTAATATATACTTTCAAAATGTTTTGTTATCGATCGAGAAGGTAGTACAACACATTTGACATTCACAGAATCTCAATAATTACAGACATGTATTGTCTTCAGCAGAATGTCAGAACTGTAGTCAGGCCACCCTGAAATTGTACGTATTATGGAGTTTTTGTCTGAAGGTTTGCGAGGTCATTAAACTAGTTTTAAAATCTACGAAAGTTTGAAATCTTACGGTTCACAAAAAGAGTTTTTTCTTGTCTATTTCTTCTGTAGAAGTGTTTAAAACATTTTTAAAAAAAGATCAACGGAGGCAATGGAATAATAAAATAAAATCCAAATGGCTTTCTGAACTTGACTATGTTGCAAGAAGTGTTACATTTTAGTAAGGTGTTAACATATCACACAGGTGTTGTGTGATACGTTGAAAAATGCCCTTCTTTGTTACCAAATTTTTCACGAAGTTATTAAAACCAATCACATGAAAGTAAACTATTTCTACACGATACAGTTTATGCACAATGCCTTTACCCGCTGAAAGCTGTACACCCTGAATACATCCACCTCTACAGCCTCAAGTGGTCGTCATATTTAATAATGCAAGGCCCTCGCTGCTTCCTTTAGAGCATATCCAAGGAGGTCCATTCCCGATTCTATTAACTGTATTATTAAACATACTTACCTATGTGCTTCAAGGATTGTCTATCCATTAATACTAATCGATAGATAAATCCACATTTTAATATAATAAATGTATGTCTAAGTTCATCTGAGAAGTTATTGACTTCAGCTTTATATTCATATGACTGGGTTAAAGTAAGACGTGAAAAATAGTGAGTCAAGAAACGAGTGTATTTAAACTACTAGCACTGAAATTACTATCAATATTTGTAATACAAAAACATGGACTCATCGATAAGTATACTAGAACCTACTAGCATTTTATTTATTTTTTCTTAGTATATTTCAAAGTTTATCTCAAGTTTCTTGTTCAACTGGGGAAAACTGTTACTGAAGCTTAAACAATGTTAAAAGAAGCGTACGAGAATACATGTTTATCCCACACGCAAGTCTTTGAATGGTCTAGATGGTTTAAAAGAGGGAGGTGGAACCACCGAAGATAATCCGCGCCTCGGACGGCCCTCAACGTTAAAAACGGTAGAAAAAATTGGTAAATTAATCTGCGAAGATCATCATATGAGCATCCAAGGGCTTGCTGAAATAACAGGACAGAAAAATGTGTTCGCCAATGCTTGCATGAATCGTTCAACATGTGCAAAGTTTGCGCAAAAATGGTACCAAAACTCCTCACCCCAGAGCAAAAGGAACCAAGAATGAATAATTGCGCTGACATTCTAAACAACATTGACACTGATTCAGGCTTGTTAGACACATGAAGGGGACAAGATTAGAAAATGTGGAAGCGGGTAAAGCAAAAGCGACGGAGGTTCTGAACCAGCTGACAGAAGCGGACTTCCAGCACTGCTTTCAACAATGGAAAAATCCTGTCGAACGCTGTGTAGAAATCGCCAAGGGGAGTACATTGAAGGCGAAAAAGTTGCTACTGTAACTGGTAACCAATAAAAAGTGTTATGACACCAGTTCGGTTATTTAGTAGCCACACCTCGTATCATAGAGTCGTATAGTGTCGACCTTGCGTTGTAGCACACTTTTCGGACCCTAGTGATTCTTAGGCAGCTGTTTTTTTGCGAGCGTCTTTGTATTTGACAAATACAAGTTTGAAACAGTACCCCCCACTGAGTTATTGATTCTTGTGCAAACAGTGGAGTAAAGAGTGAATGAATCAATATCAAAACATATTGAATTTATCTACAGTATTATTACGTTAAGCACGCTGGAAACTATATGAAAATTCATAAAGTAAAGCCTATTATCGAAAAATTGACCTTTCTGTTGTCTAAACTTGTTTCAAATTTTATCAGCAGGAGAAGTTTACGACCCATTAAGTTCCGACTGATTTTTTAGGCGGGCCACTTGGAGCGACAAGTGAGGGCACGAAACGGGGTCCATTTCGCGAGGGATTTAACAAGCGTCGAACCCCACGAAACGTCCGCTCTCCCGATTTTTCGGGATCGTAACACTCCGATTAACCGGACCCTCATTTAAAATGTGGACCAGCGGTCATTTCATACGCGCTATCCGAATTTCTAATTAACACCGAACAGAACAGTTTCACCTGTTACGACTTGCTACCGTTTTACGGGGGTTGGCCGAAATAATGGCAACACTAAATAATTCACTAGCTAAAATTGTTTGCTATTGTTTACTTTATACCCATTTATTACATCTAAATATAATTAGGAAATATTAACATTTTGTTGATGTTTTTATTTTAAACTAGTGGAAAAAAATTAAGAGATAAAAAAAATCAAATTTTTAGGTGATTTTCAACAGGCCGTAACTTGGAGATCAATGGTCGCACAGAAAATTAAAAAAAAATAAATTGTAGTTCCAAGTATCTAGTTGTTGGATCTGAACTTTTTTGGCGTCAGCGATTTTCGAGTAATCCTAAGAAAACCACAGACAAAAAATTTTCTAATTTTGTTTGGTTCTTTTTTGTGGTCTACGAATTTGAAAAATTTTTTGTTGACAACCACCATATGGACCAGATAACTTGTTTATTCAGCTTCAATTGCTTTTTTAAAAATTTTGATACGATCATTTCTCACAAATATATAGGTCTTTGAATGGAAAAGGATCATTTTGTGTTTGATTGTATCGATATCTCAGCAACCAATGATCGCATAAAAAGTTAAAGGTGGGTTTTCGAGAACTTGAATAAATTCTCTACAAGAATTAGCCATTGGTTTTTCGAAAAAAAAAACAATGGCTCATTTCCAATGGCTCAAAAATCAAAATTTCACTTTCTTGCAATTGGATATTTTTGATATTGTCAATGAACTTACTAGAATGCATTTCTAGTCATTCATTTTTAAAACGCTATAGAAAAAAACCGGTTTACGAAAACAGTCACAAAAGAACCAACAAATGAATCTAATATTCAGAACTTGTACTGAAGGTGCATTACATGTTAACCTACCACCCTTCCAATGCCCATGTCCGCAGTGTTGCTAAATCGGGGTCGACGTTGCCAGTCTCATTACTTAATTTACACACCTCGTATATCGAGAAATTTGGATATTTCTAAAATAGAGGGGTTAACTTCTCAGAAGGTATAAAATTCTCTTAGATGCTATGTAGTTTTATATTTGTCGATTTCACGTAGGGTACATAATGTAGTAAAAGTCAACGGCGGTCTAACACGACACTGATAAACGTTATCATCCGCAGGTGTTTGCATTATTTTGTCCAACCCCTGTATCGCCCAACGCGTTATTTCGGCAAACGGAGGCGCCCGTGCGGAAAGTTATAATTAATTTCTCCTCTGGATAAAATCGTTTGAATACGGAAATGGAAACGGGGAAATCCGAAATAACGCCGGAGAACTGTGATGGGTTTAAGTCGATGCACGTACTCTTTTTATTATGGAAGTTATGTAATTTACAAGTAAATGACATTTGCTGTTTATCGAAATTGTGTGTAGAGGCTGGCTAACTATATCATCACTTTCGGTACATGAAGTTCGGTACATAATAGAATGCGATGTGTCGAGAATTAAAGGTCGTGTATACAGGGTATCTACTTTTGTGAGGTATGATGGGTGTATGTTGTGTGTACATTAAGTAATGAGACTGATTTCTTTTTTTTTTTATAATAAACGAATATAATTACAAATCAGTATTGTCTCATTCAAAATAACTTCCTTGGGAAGCCACATAGAGCTGGAGATGGTTCTTCCATTCCTCATAGCAGTGACGAAACTCATCTTCAACCTCAAAATGGCGTCCCTTGATGTGATTCGGGATCTCGGGGAGGGAAAAAAGTCGCAAGGACATAAGTTAGGCTAATAAAGAGGCTGAGGAGCCACATAAATATTTTTACTGGCTAAAAACTCGTTTACTAGAAAAGGTTGTGTGAAAAGGCGCATTGTCTTGATGCAACATCCAGTTGTTCTTGATTTACTGCTTGGCCTGGAGGCACAAACTTTTTTGTAGACAATTCCCTGGCTATTAAAAATGCAAGTTAGCATACATTCGATCTTCGACTTGCTCATACTTGCTTTTTTAGGTCTTGGGGAGCTTGAAGAGTGTCATTCCATGCTTTAGCGCTTGGTTTCCGGGTCGTACTCAACACCCAAGTCTTCCCTGATCATTCTTGTCGTCAACCGACGATCTGGACGCAGAAGGTCTCATATTCTATGGATATTTTCGTCGGTTCTTGAAGATGAAGGCCTTCCGCTGAGTGGTTCAACTTCAGTCAACTCACTTCCTTCTGAGAATGCCATAAATCACCGGAAAAACTATACGGACGACTATTGAAAAAACACTCTCTGTAGGCGTGTTGAAGTTTTGCAAAAGTATCCCTTGCGCTGTGTCGAAGTCTGAAGCAAAACCTGATAGCACACCGTTGCCCAAAATTAATGTCACTCATTTTTGAAACGCTTCAGAAAAAAAACAGTTTAAGAAAACAGTCACAACTAACAAACATAAGGTGCATTACATGTTAACCAACCACCCTTCCCTACCAAGTTCCGTCTCCACAGTGTTGCTAGATCGGGCGCTAGGTTGCCAGTCGCATTACTTAATTTACATACCTCGTATTATTGTACAAATCCATAAAATTCTCATTTTTCGAGAGCAATGATTACTTTTTTTTTTTTTATTTAAGGGGCTTCGAAAATTGCTTCTTTTGACCCTACCTCGACATTTACGATTCATCCCCATATCCTGCTACGAATTTTTTTAAACCCCGGAAATTCAATAACACCATTTAGCGATTTTTTAATCGAAATCTGAATATATAGCGTTAATTAGGACTCGTCAAAACCTCCATACTTATGTGAAATTTGAACAAAAAATATACAAGGTGTTTCTTTCTATACGATCTCAAAGTTGAGCAAAACATCATGTTTGATAGCCGCTAGACGAATCAAGTTCATGGAATTATATCAAGACAATTGAATATAATCTAGAATCAAACAATAACATTACATTTTTCCAACTGTATTGCTCGTTCAACATGTACATAAGTAAATGTGTTTTCATTTATAACAAAACATAAATTAAACCTAGGATTTAATACCTGAAACATTTATAATTTATAATAAACACATTTTTTGAGATACATAAACAATAAACAATATACATACAAATTATCTAACTGAAATCTTTACAAATAGGTAAATAAAATAACAACAAGTAAAATGAAAAGTTATTTAATAACTGTTCAATATGGACACCATTGTTATTTAAAACAACTTGTAACGATTTCCTTCATTAAAAGTTTACTTTTTTGAAAATAGTTCCACCTATCAGCACAGGCAGCAGTGATTTTTTTAGTTCAAATCTAAACACAAATTGTTGTTATTCTAATTCAAAGAATAATAATAATTACTTTAATAAATAGGTATGTATTCACTTCATTTTTTACCAGAAAGTTAGAGACGTTTGTGCTAACTTTTGGTTATGCTCAACAACAGGTAAACGGTAAAAATTAAAGGACGGCAATTTGAACATTGCTCAAATTATGTAAGAATTTGTTTTTAATTTTGCATTCGTCGTACACTTTTGTAAATTAATACTTTATAATGAAACAGTTCTTCAACAATATAACATCCTTTTCCGTAATTCGATTTCAGAGTAAAACAGCAGCAAATAGACAATTAGATAGGCTAGATTGAAGCCATCGGTTTCACTACAAATGACTGAGAACTAACTCGTAACCAATATACACTTACAGCTTAATCATTCAGGCCACGGATTCTGTATATTTCACTTACTGGCTAAATGAAATAGCTTTGTAAAACCATCTCCGTTGATCCAACTTTCCATAATACGAACGTTATAACTAGATCAGTTTTCGTCTGAAATATGATAGCTCAAAAATTAGTTTCTCAGAACACATCTTAGAGCGATATGTAAGTTATATCTTACTAGTTAGTTTAATGTTCAAGTTATTCGGTGATCGAAGCGTGGATGTAATTATTTCTCGCATTTGATGAACTGAATAACCTTTAAATTATTATTAAAAACGTAAAATATTTTTTAAGAATGATTATTGTAGAAAGAAAGTCCAAAATTACTATATTTTAATCTAATTTTATTTTATATGGAATTAAGTTGACATAATTCTAATCCAATATTGATTATTTTTATTCGCGACATATACAACAAAAAACCGTTGCCTAAGGAATAACTACTTGCACATCCAATTTTTCCACATCTAAGCAGACTAAATCTTTACAAATATTGAGTTATACTCTTAAAAATGTTATATTTATATTATTTGTATGGTTTTGATGACCTAGTAGAAGGTCATGGCTTCTACGACAATTTTATATACAGGGTGTTCCACCTAAGGCGGATTCATCCATAACTCTGTAATTAGAAATTTAACAAAAAAGTGATTTGGGTGGTAGTTGTCTGGAATAATTGTGCATATGAGGAAAATATTTTCAATTATATAGGGTGCTCCGTTTATTCTGCACGCCACCTAACTTTGTTATTTTAAATGGAACACCCTGTATATTTTTACATTTTTTGATTCCCCGTTTAGTTCTAGTTCGACTTTGTTAAGGGTTCCCTATACCTATCTCTTATAGTTTTTGAGATATTCAACTGTCTTTGAAAAAAATGACGATTTCAGCTCTTTGAATGAGGTCCAATAGCATTTAAACCATAAAAGATAGAAACCTGCGGTTTGGACGATTAGATTTAGCACGAAGTATAAGTATAATCTATAGTTTTCACTACGGGCAACATGGATACGTTATTCAGAGCCGGAAATATCGGACCCTACATTTGACAATTTTAAAACGTGAATACTATTTTTTTTCAAATGGCATGACCCATATTAAATAGTGCCGTAGGATTCGAAATTAAATGCCCTTTCTACTGATATCGGGTTATCAATAATTATCTCCAACAGTTTTCCAAGAATATTCGATTCTTTATAAAGTTTGCAAAAATCGGATGTCTACAGCGTCACGTAGGCGTTGCAAAATCACTTTTTCTTCACATTTTGTCAGGCTTGGGACTGGCAGTAATAATACTTACTGGCATGTTTAAAAAGTGGTTTAGCAAACAAAAATAAATCACTAACAACAATTAATAGAACGCAAATGGAACGAAACTCCACAATCAAGAAAAAACGACATAAACTTAGCCTACTGAATAACAACAACTGCTCAAAATGATGTTTAAAAAAGTGGTTTATCAAACAAAACTAAACCACTAACAACAACTAAAATAGAACACAAGTGAAACGAAATTCAAACAAAGGCAGGGTACACAATCAAGAAAAAGGCTACATAAACTTAGCCTGTTGATTTACAACGACTGCTCAAAATATTCTCCATTTTGGTTAATACACACGTGGATTCGTTTTTGAAAAGAATGTCCGGATAGCGTTGTGCATAAACTCTTGATGCCAATAACGGATTTCGGTGGCAAGCACCAAGAACAAAAACCATATCAGCCATTTCTTCCTGCGTCAGCGACATTGATACACAAATGTTGTGATACACTGAATACACTACACGTATTCACAGTAAAATAACAAATCAAATCTAGTCAACCCTAAAGTGACGTTTAGTTTGGCTTATACGTCAAATAGTGCAATAAGCAACGCAATTGCAACGCCTACGTGACGCTGTAGATATCCGATTTTTGCAAACTTTAGAAAGAATCGAATATTCTTGGAAAACTGTTGGAGATAAGTATTGATAACCCGATATCAGTATAAAAAGGGCATTTAATTTCGCATCCAACGGCACTCTTTAATATGGGTCATGCCATTTGAAAAAAAAAATAGTATTCACGTTTTAAAATTGTCAAATGTAGGGTCCTATATTTCCGGCTCTGAATAACGTATTTATTTTGCCCATAGTGAAAAAGATAAGGTAATTCCTGCTAAATCTAATCGTCCAAACCGCAGGTTTCTATCTTTTATGGTTTAAATGCTATTGGGCCTCATTCAAAGAGCTGAAATCGTCATTTTTTTCAAAGACAGTTGAATATCTCAAAAATTATAAGAGATAGGTATAGGGAACCCTTAGCAAAGTCGCCCTAGAATTAAACGGGGAATCAAAAAATGTAAAAATATATAGGGTGTTCCATTTAAAATAACAAAGTTAGGTGGCGTGCAGAATAAACGGAGCACCCTATATAATTGAGAAATATTTTCCTCATATGCACAATTATTCCAAACAACTACCACCCAAAGCACTTTTTTGTTAAATTTCTAATAACAGAGTTATGGATGAATCCGCCTTAGGTGGAACACCCTGTATAGAGTACAACCTCGATCATGCTGAACTGTTCTGCATTTTGAATTTTTTTGTCGCCCTATGATATTTTTTAGGTTTTTTTGTATCTACTGTAAAGTGCGGAATTCATATATGAGCTCGGTTTTTACTTATCTTATTACCCACAAGTTTTTAGGGAAGGAATAGGGTTTATAAAAAAAAAAACAAAATCAAATTATTTTTTTAAAAACATGCTTCATTTTGTATCGAAAAAGTATAATGCAATCAATAAATTATATGGGTGCCTTGTATTCACCAGGATCGGTTTTACGTATTAGGGCCCAACAGTAGCCTGCTAAAATGTTTGGGATTCATTTTCCACTATACCGCTTCTTCATTTGCGCAATTTGCTGATGAAATCTTTCACCGTGTTCGTCTGAAACTGCACCTAAATTGTCAGGAAGAATTCCAAATGGGAGTGAAGAAAATGCAACTTCAACTAGATCTTTGTAATTATTCGATTTATTCTTACCTAGGAAGTTGCTACATACATTTTGAAGGCAGTCCACGCCGGATTTTCTTCTCTAGAAGGTGGTTTCAAAATTTTCTTCTTTAAAGAAAGTTCTCGTATTTGCGGCCCAATGAACATTCCTTTTTTTAAGCTTTGCCTCACTTATACGCGCGAATTTCTGTCTCATATAAAAAAAGCATTTCTTAATGCATTTAAGACTTTAACAATTTTTTTTATATGCCCCAGTTTTATGTGCAAAGGAGGTAAATAAATTGTCTGCTGCTCTACTAAGGGTTCAGTAAGGACGTTTTCAGGACCGGGAACGGGAAGAATGGCCGTTACGTGAAAATATTTTTTCACGTAACGGCCATTCTTCAACGACATAATGTTGGTTTCTGGCTCTGCTATTCCATTCTCTAAACAAACAGCGATATATGGGGTAGCCACTCTGCAGCCCTGTAAGTAGTGCAACAATTTTTAGATCGACACAGGTATTCCATTTATGATCTTCGTATTTTATGCTTTGAAATAATACAAGCATATTCTCGTACGTTTCTTTCATATTTTCCATTAAACAATAAAAGTGCCTTCAGATTTGTCCCCGAACAGTCAATAAACAGTCGCCACTCGGTAGGTTTATAAGAAAGCCCAAAACATGTTGTTGATGTTCTTTAGATTTTGCTACATGATACGACAATTTACATACATAATTTACATAAGTTTTATTTATTAAACAAAACAAGAACACAAACCTGTTTTGAATAGTTACCTATCTTCCCTCCCCCCAAATAGACTCTAAAAATATTTGTCACAGAGTTTTACAGGTATGGCACCTAAATTGCTGGGTTTTAGGTACCATGTATATTTAAAAAAGTAACCGAAACTTTAGTAGGTATCCAAAAATGTAAAATATACAGGGTGTTTCATTTAAAATTACGAAATTGAGTGGCGGCCACATGAAATAGAGCATCCTGTATGATTAGAAATATTTTACTTACATGTACCGCATAATTCTGGGTAACTTTTGTTTGAAATACTTTTTTCTTAACTCTACAACAGAGATCTATGAAAGACATCGTCTTATGTGGAACATCCTGTGTACTCAGTGTATGACCCTCAAAGCACCCCAACGTCACATCGATACATGCATGCAAAAACATTGTAAGTCACAAATCTCCACTTTACAGGAGAGCATTTTGAAATTTCTCGATCACTAAAACGTCAATATTTTTGAAAGAAATAAACATTTCGACATGCGGTTTCTAACAAGTTTTTCTATACATGACTGAAGAAGTATGATAAACCTTTTTTTATGTAGGTATTGTATTTTTGATATTTATAGCACTTACAATTCTGAATTTTGTAAGAAGTTAGCGGTAAAATGATAGTAATGGTATGTACAATGGTTTTGCCTGGAACTTTTACAAACTTGTTATTGTTACGGTAAGTTACAATGTACTGAAATATTCTAAATAACATTAAGAAAATTGTAATATCCATTACAATCCACCGTATTTTTTATATTGAATATAGTCAATTACTTAGAGCATAGAGAAAAACCAACAACAGTGATATTACTCACTTTTTATTTAAACAAATAAAAAACAAACAAAATAAAACAAAAAATATTTCAATGAAATATAAAAATAAATGTTAATCTGACTCAAAAACTTTCCGTTCAAAAACATTGTATCTGTTGATTCCATAATTAATCTTGGTGTAAAAGCATTGTAAAATTTTGTACAATTCGTATTCCGATTAAGTTTTACGTGCAATAACATTGTAACGTATTTTACAATATTTTAACCATTTACTTATCATCACACATAATTGGAAATGCCACTACAATGCCACATTAGCGAATTTTTAAAATTGTATATGTTTTTACAATATTTTTACCGCTGAAGATCCATATTTTTACAGATACAATGATACAACATATTTAAAAATGTAATAAAGACTTAGTATATTGCAAAATTTTTCAATGTTTTCTTGAAATATTACATCTGTAGACCTCAAAAATGGGAAAAAGTAAAAATGTCAAAATTGCCACTTACAATGTTTTTGCATGCGTGTATCGACATGTCGTTAAGTGCAAGAATCCGGGTCTTTTTTAAGCTAATTTTGCCGGACCACTAGCCTTCTTTTTCTAACAAATTGTCTCAGAGATTCGCGTGATTTTATCTGCTAAAGGGAAAATCGTAATCTATGAAACGTCAACTTGTCCTCGAAGATGAAATTTAAAGTATTTCGCAAAAATGAGCCCGAGGATTTCGTATATCCTAGGAATTCATCGCATTAAGTGTCGTAACAAGGCGCAGGGATGAGGCGAATCTTAGAGACACAACTGTCACGTCAACAAGATATCCATTAGGGCGGCCGGCGGCATTGTGCCGCTCCCCGTGACGTCATCGCCGCGCGGCGGGCGCCATCTATTACCTTAAGTGACAGACTAATGCCGCGAATTTCAATCCGTTTTTTGTTCGCCGCCATTGTGTCTCCATCCTCGATGGCACTTAGTGCCTTCAACGTAAACGGGTTTCATTTTAATACGACGTAACTGGTACATTTTACACTGCGCCGTCTAATGAATTTATTTGTTGTTCTTCAGAGATTACGACACTCTTAAATATCTGTCATATTTTTGAGTTGAGCGATTTTCCGGCGCATTATCGATTATTATTTTTGTGAAAATCATCGACACACCCAGTATCGAGGTTCAAATTCTTTCGATTCTTAATTTTTTTATTAGAAATCATAGTTATGCCATATTCTCGCTATCTCAGACAATACTTGATCTAGAAGGCTAAATATCCGCAGAAGAAATACTAAGGCTTTATAGAAGATCAGACATAGGCATTCATTACTGTACATTATACAGAGAGTTAAATACTAAGTCATCAATTGTGATAACTTCCAAGCTCAGTAACTCGCTTAGTTTAAATTGAACACCCTGTGTTTTATGATGCCTTTTGATGCAACTTTTTATTCTCTTTCGGTCTGTACTAACATTCCTTGTACCTAAATCTAACTGAATCATCTCATAGAAAATTGTTTTGGTTCTGCCAGAACTATACTGGTGGCCATTTTTCAATGGCCACCATTATAGTTCTGATGCCAATGCAACACTCTGAAGGAGTTGAGTAAAATAACTCAAACTGCATTTAATGAATGTATTTATATTAATAGAACACCTGATTATTGTTACAAGCTTATGTGATAAGTTGTACTGATAATATTTAATAGGATACTTGTCCCTCACGTACTCTTATAGCAGCTTCTAGACGCCTCGGCAGTGAACCAAACAGCGTTCGAATGGTCCCTTGAGGTATAGCATTTCACGTAGCTTGTACCTTCGTCCATAATTCCTCGGTTCCACTTGCTGGTCTAGCATATGTTTGAGTCTTCTTCCTACCATATTCTAAACATTTTCTATGGGGGGTAAATCAGGAGAATGCGCAGACCAAGGAAGACGTTAAACTGCATGCTCATTCAGAAACTGTGACACATTTGCTACTGCATGTGGTCTGGCATTATCGTGCTGAAATATGGCACCTTTATGGCTCTGCAGATAAGGTTTGGTCTAACTAACAAACTACTGCTGGTCGTAGTACTTCATCGATGTACCTCTGGCTGTTTAAGGTACTATGAATTCGAATTAGACGTGACCTGTCGTTATAACCAACCGCGCATTATACTAGAATCCCTTGTGTTGGGGCCGTACGTTCCATTTTTAAATCTCGAAAGCGTCAAAACTTTTAGTCGAAAAATCTTATTGATGTAACATTAAAATCCTGAAAGTTTGGATACACATCCAAAGAGATCACTGAAAACAGAGATTTTCAAATATTTTGAAAGCATATTGTACCCGGAATATTTTCATTTGAAAAAAGTTAAAAGACCTTGAAATTAAAAGTGCTCCTAGATTTACAGTTTTAATTAAAATCGGTTTTAAACATTTTTCTGATACATATGCTATGATGTTTTTTTACTTCATCCACAGAACTTTAGATTAAATAATGAAAACTATGGAAAAAGATATAAAAAAACAGTTATTTTGATGTTTTCTTACCTGCAACGACTTATATTATCAACGATTATAGAAGAATTGACATGGTGTTCGATTTAAAAGTAAAAGTTCCTATTTATTTGACGGACCTGGTTGATAATGGAAAAACAAGGATAATGGCAAAAGACTTTTGCAACAGTGAAAATCTGAAATGCTTCTTAGTTATTGAGAGACCCTCTCTTCGTAGACACCCGGTATAATGTAAAATATTTCCATTTTTTCGAATTTTTCAATAAGTATTAATTTAAAAAAGAACGAAGAATTAATTGTAAATGTACTTTTAATGTTAAATGTATAAAATAACATTTAATACAATAGAACAACAACGCTAAAAGGTCAACGTTTAATAGTATTTGTAGAAAAAATACTGCCCTTTAAAAACCTGTCGTTCACCGTACTTTAAGGCGGGCATTCAACTGTTTTGTTAAACGCGAGAAGGGTTACGTTCAATGACTCCGGTACCCGGACACCTTCTAAATTCCGGCAGCTTCCGACGGTTATCAGCCACGGCGAGGCGACACGGTTTACACATTTAAATACTGTCGCTTTAATCCAATTCCATTTGCGCCGCGTTTAAACAATTAGAATCCAGCAGTCATCTCGTGAAAATTATAGAAACGCTCTGTTAATTATATTCAGCGCAGAATTGGAAGCGGGCAAGACCACAAGTGGACTCTGCCTTCCCCCACATATCACTGCCTGACATTTAATATTTCCTCGGCGTATGTTACGCAAACTGAAATTTATCGAGTGAAATGCGAAGGGAAACACCAAGAAACGGGGACAATGCATTGTTTATTCATAAATAACCAACCGTCTAAAAACAAAATAGTCAAAGTGTGACAGAACACATGAAAAAGACGTTTATCTTTTCTTAATTTCAAAATATTTACGTCTCATATCAATTTTTGTTTCATACCTAATGTTTTATTCGAAGTATTGTCCATCGCTTGCCACTACTTTTTCCCATCTTTCTGGTAGCATACGGATACCGGGTCGGAAGTATGCTTCATATTTTGAGGCTATCCACGAATCGACCCAATTTTTTGGTATCTTCATTTGATGTGAAGTGTTAGCTCACACAGGTCATGCGCCATCGATCGAAACAAGTGGAAATCAGAAGGAGCAATGTCTGGTGAATACGGCGGGTGGGGTAAAACTTCCCAATTAAGTGTTTCCGAATAGGTTTTTGACCGGCGCCGCAACATGTGGATGAGCATTATCATGCAGGAGAATAACTTTGTCGTGGCTCGAGTAGTAGTGGGCGCGCTTTTCCTTGAGTGCTCCACTCAATCTCATCAATTGTGTTCTGTAGACAGCTCCCGTAATTGTTTCGTTCGGTTTGAGCAATTCATAATACACCCACACCAAGCTGATCCCATCAAATACATAACAAGAGTTTTTTCCATGAATATTTGGCTTAGCTGTATATGTTGAAGCATGGCCAGGTGGTCCCCATGATTTCTTCCTTTTTGGATTATCATAGTGGATTCATTTTTTATCACCAGTGACTATGCGGTGTAGAAAACCCTTTCGTTTATGCCTGGCAAACAGCAAACTTCACATTTGAAAAATAGGAGTTCATTGTTTCTCGGCGTCAGTTCATATGGAACCCAATTTCCTTGTTTTGAATCATTCCCAATGATTTCAAGCGATGTGAAATTGCTTGCCGAATCCTCTAATGTAAGTGCAAGTTCTTCTCGCGTTTTGGCACAAATCTTGATCCAATAATGCTTCTAATTCCGCGTCTTCGTCACTTTCGACCTTCCGCTACGTTCTTTGTCTTTGATCTCAAATTCACGGTTTTTCAAACTTTTTTGAAACCACTCACGACAACTTCTCTCACTTAAGGCAACCTCACCATGTGCTTCTACAAGCAATCGATACGCCTCAGCTGCAGATTTCTTCAAATTGAAGAAGTAAATCAAAAAGTTCCATCAAATGACACTTATTCGGCTCCAAACTCATTTTCGCACACAAAAGAATATATTACACTGATAAAAAATCACCTAATATTTTAAGGTTATGTTGTTGCCTTATGCCTAACCCTTACGATAATGACGTTTACATCTGACAATTTTAACCATTCCTTACTGGTGGCGCCAACTTTTGTCAAACGGCGGAAACATATATATACATTTTATTTTTAAAAACAAAAAAGTAATGTGGATGAGCGAAAAAGTTATGTGGATGTGATGTGCCATTGTTTTGGTGTGACACGGTAATTATTTTGTATTGATAACCCCATTTGATTTCTAAATGATTAAAGGACAATTTGTTCTACAAAAAATATTACGTTATTACCAGCTGAGACTGAATTTTGGTATGTATAAAAGAAACAAAGCTGCACAATGCCAGGCGTCGCGATGCTTCGATTTTTTTCAGAAAACATACTGGTTTTATAGCATCGTTGGAAAGGTCTCCAAATGTAGAATTATTTTCTACGGTTGTTACAAAAGAAACGTCGGACTTTTCAAGCGTTATTCAGCAAATTCAGCAAAATAGCCGTTAGCATCATTTCTTCTTTGCCAACGTTAATTTTCCCGCTGACAAAGTCTTCAAAGGCACCTATTACTGCATCCCTGTTTGCAAAGCACCTGTTTCGCAAATAATTCTCTAAGCTCTGGAAACAATGGAAATATGTGGGGGAAAGGTCAGGTGAGTAAGGTGGATGAGACAGAACCTCATGCCCTAATTCTGAAATTTTTTGGACGGTCCGTTGTGCAACATGGGGTCTTACATTGTCGTGAAGATTGGCCCGCGTCGGGTGACTGCAGGCTGTAAGCAACAGGAATCTGCAGTGATGGTTTCAGCAATTGGCATACAAGTAACGCACGATGCCTTCACCATGTAAATAAATATATAGAACTACAGTAATAAAACTAATGTCTTGAAAAGGTAAAGGTTATGAAAGGCTTCGGAAGCTGTCCACCTTTACGGTCTTTATTTTCTCAAGGTATATTTAAAAAATCATTGCTAGGTAGTCAAATAGTATATGTATTCGGTAGTACAATCAAGCGAAATACAACTGCATCATTATCAGATGGGAATTGAGCAGAAAACGTTATTAACCTAGGAACAAACTAAGATGGAGAGTGGGACTATTCACAGGGCACTGTGAACTTATACGATACTTGACTACAATTTCAGATAAAGATAATATTAATTGTTTTAGGTGTGTAGAGGAGGAAGAAACCTCCCTTCACATATTTTGCGAATTTCCAGCCTTGGTTGCTGTAAGGCATTCGATATTAAGGGGCTGCAACAATATAACCAAATGAGATAACAGACGATTGGAAATTGTGATTAAATTCCTTAGAACTGAATAGAATGAAGTCTGTGGGGCCTCAATAAACATCAACTTTAGAGCACAAGGCTTGTACCTACCCCATAAACATCTGGATTATTTGTATAAGCTCCTTTTTTTCAGGCATTAACCGTAACAAAATATTTGACATTCAAAATAAACACAATTTGTTTACTACCAAAACAAAATACATTTTCCCGATAATGAAAATTGCGTTTTTTCATCTAGAACTGTTGTTAGTCCTGGAGTCACGAACAAACAAAATAGCAGGTAGGTAGAACTCGGCAGCGTTTTGCGGTGAATGCGGTTGAACGCCCCGAGCAAAAGCGAATTCTACAAATGAGCAATTCATTAAATCCATTTTCTGTTCGGAAAGTTTTCACATTAAAAATACTTTGTTGACCCCCTAAAAATGCCGCGTGTCAGCGATATTTCAAAGTTCGTATTGATTGCAATCGGCCTTGACATGTTCACCTAAAAAGTTGGAAATGAAAAGGGTACAAATGGGAAAAATTAAGTTCATGACTACAATGTCGAATGTGGCCTTGACACGCCCTGGTCCTATTTTGCAAATAAGTGAAAAAAGAAATAGTGGCCTAGGAAAAATAACAACAAAGCAAGAAAATACATCCACATCCACATCCACATCCACATCCACATCCACATCCACATCACATCCACTCAAAATAGTGGAAGTATATATTTTTTAATTCATGGCTTCGATATATCTAAATTGTTTTGAAACGTCGATATTTTTAGGTGTTATCTGTCGGCCTGTTCAAATTCCAAGCATATACATATACACCATAGGAAATTGCACCATTACATATTGGCGATACATGTGTAGAAGAGAATAAGTTAAAAGACACCAGTAAGGACAGACATTAGACAGTTAGATGCACCAGTGTTTCACGCTTGTGTACGTATTAGAAACGTATGATGTAAAACGTTACCTGCGCGTTAACAGAAACTGGAATGTGGAGATGGAGAGACACCGCCCATCACCTAACGAATTTGAGTGTATCGGACTCAGTACTTTTTCGCAGCAATGAGGGTGTACATCGACTTATCTGTATGAAACCGAAATATTCTTACGTAATTCTCACTTAAAATTATCCCATACACTTAAAAGAAGTGTACGAACATAATTGTATTTATTTTAAAATTTTTGTATTCCTTAACTAACCGGTCTGCAAGTAAATAAAATTGAAGTTCTATAAAAAATAAAAAGATATAAATATAAATCAACCCGGTTATAAGACGAAAGAAAGAAAAAAATGCCTATTGAATAAGTGGTTCAAAATGTCGCTCCTTTGTTCTTCGCAAAACCCTGGTCTATCGTAAAACTCAGTTCTTACGCGTTCTAACATTTCTTAAGCGTAACAATTTAGGACTTGTACAATTCTGGCCCGTAAATCATTTAAATTTCGTGGTATTTCATGTTCATGTCCGTAAACAGTTTGGAACCGTTTATAAAAAATGGCCCAACGATGGAATCGCCTAAAATACGAACTGCGTACGCAAGGAATACTCAAGTGCTTTTTTCCGTAGACCAATAACGATGTAATAATTCAATTCACACGTGCGCATTATAATTTATGGGCGGGGCGTCCCGCCTACATATTTTATTGCTACCCTATCACGAAAGACAGAGAATAACGCCCATAGAGTTTTAAAATGACATGTCAGTCTGGCAACTATGGATATAATATTTCTCTGTCAGTTCCTCTATCTGTCAGAGTTTATTCTTTTCTCATTTATTAATGCTCGGCTTTGAAATCTTGCACTTTCCTAACCGTATACGCGGCAACTACATGTCGATGCTGCGTATTTGCTCCTTAAATGCAGATACCGCGTTCTACCGTGAACACTTAAACAGGACACTTCACATTCGGATCGGTTGCGCCGCGTCGAAAAACAATTAAATATTCATGCGTTCCGGGCGAAATCCGCAAAAAAATACGCGCGCTGCGTCCGAAAAACCCCTCTTAATGGTTATTGATGAGCTGTTCAATATTTAAAGTGATTTCGTTCGGGAGCATCTGGCGGACGTACGTGTAACACGGTGACAAGCCGCAGTCGCGTTGACGAGCGCTCATACGCGGTAAAGCCGTCAGTGTTTTTTACATCGTGCAATCTCAAGTTGTCTGTTTGGCCACGAGCCAAACACAGTTAATTATTTACGGCCAGGATAATCATAAGCATAATCCTTGTACCTTTTTAATAACCTTATATGTATATGAAGAAATGTCCTGAATAAAAGTGTTTCATCATGTTTCTGTAAACAAGAAATAAGTTAGTCTCTTCGCATTTTTACGATTTATAAATAAATAAAGGACTGCTTGAGTGAGAGAATTTAACTTTTAATGAGGGGGTTTGGAGACGTGGAGAGATCCCAGGACTAACAATAAGTTTATATCAGGGCGAGGTACTCCAGATCCCGTTAGGAAACTTGGCCCTGTTTAATGGAGTTACCTTAAATTTAAAAATTTTTTTAATATTTAATACAAGAAAAATGAACACTCACCTTTTTGTACCTATTTATTTTACTCGTTAGAAAAAATATCTAAGTATCGTTGCTTTGAACAATATGATACACAATTAAATATTAGAATAAACAAGATATGCCTTTATATGTTACCAAATGCAATTGCAGTGAGTGCATGTTTGCTTTCCAGCATGTCTTAACTATTAACAAATATAATAGGTATTCCGAAATTAATTGTTCAACTAAGTTATAAGGTATTCGTAAAGTTAACGAGTGAATTTAATCATTAACAAATTAATAATTACTGTAGAATACTCATATAATTAAATATAAATCTAAATATCAATTAAATCTAACAAAAAATATACATATATATACGAAGATGATAATTATTATTTAATCAAAATGTTACTTTTACACTCAATTACTTATCTTATACACCAGGTATTAGGTGTTAGTGATCTAAATCCTAGTTACATTCCCTGCTAGTTCAAAATTTGCTTCGAATTGAAAGAATCCCAAATCGATCTAGCTTTCGTCCTTAAGTTGATGATATCCTCCAAGTCTCAAGAATCCAAAATCCTGAACACAGTAAATCACGAATCAAGCAAGGTACCAGGAAAAGAATCTAAATACAGAATAGAAGTCTGACACACACACAAATCGTCTGGTAATAAAACTGGTAACTAAACCTATTAACTAAAAACGCCTTGCCAATAAAACTCCCAGTAATAAAAATGACTGGTACCAAAAAAGACTAAAATGGTCATTGAACAATGCATATCTACAACAATAATTATTAGCCTTAAGAAACTCTTACCCTCTAAGGACTTGGTTACAATCCAGCATCCGTTGATTAAAAATACACCAGAAGTATTTACAATAATGCACTGAAGAACTAATCTTCCATCACCATAAACCTTCATGGATTAAAATCTTCCAATAAATGGGAATAACGAAATGTTCCTTAATGTCCCAACAGCACAGTAAATTACGTAGGCTTAGATGTTTGATGCGTACTCTTCGACGGCTTAACGGAAAAGGGAAGAAGGAATGAAAGAACTCCTAGAAACCTAACAAGCAACAGATGTGTGTGTCTGCGTGCACCCTATCTTTTACGGAAAAGTCACCTAGTCAGAAGTGAATTTCTATTCAATGGATAATTAAGTGATTTCGATTCAGTGAAATAAACTAGAGTAAGTATATTCCACGCTTGATTTCACAAATACCTGAGAACTGATAATCACTCTCGAAATACATCCCTAAATCTCCATCTTTATTATTACCTAAATTATCCGGAAAATGTTCCGAAACTAATATCGTTTCGCAAGGAAATGTAAAGAAACTTGTGAATATGTGTTTAAGGGTGAATACATAAAGATGAATACAATACTAGATGCATCTACACTGGTCGTTTCTCTGGTGATATGATCCTCAGGGATATGTAGCTATTAGATTTGGTCACTGTTAAAATAATTCCAACATACGTCGTTTCTAATTTTATATACAAGGCTTTAGGGTTACTGGGTTCAGGGGTATGGGGTTATGGCGTTATTGTGTGAGAATTCTGACTCGCACACCCTCAGGGCTATAGGGTTTGGGGCTACCTGCTCACAAACTCCCCAGATATGTGGTTTCTAGTTTCATGCATAACAGATCTCTGAGCTCTTGGGTTATTGAATTTGAGGGTAAGGGATTACAGCTTTGTGGGATTTCTTGTGGGATATCACTCTGGGTTTCTGTATGACGCTTAAATAGTATCTTATGACAAAAGAGTCACCACATCTCTCTCTTTATTCATTTTCGATTTAACCTTAACAATGGCAATGGAAAATCAATAATTTTCGACAATCTTTTGAGATTAGGAACGAACTATGATGGGACGAATTTCAACCAACTTCAGTGACCCAAAACATATTTATAATGGTGTAGTCTACTGTCAACTCCTTTTCATTTATTGCCAAAGTAATACATTTCCTTGCAGAGGTGTAATATGACGATATTGGATTATTTTAATCTGTTACGTCTTGTCCACAAACAGCTGCTTCAAAAGGCGTCATAAAATCCATGCAAATTAGAAACTTCATACAAAAAAGCGTAAGTTTTATTTAAATACATGCATTGAAATAAAAAAAATAGTTTAATTTAATAGAGGTCGTCCCAACTTGCATAAAATTCCAAACTAGATCTTAGGAAATATAAAAATTTACATAGCAAATGTGATGGAATCACAAGATCCCAATACAGATCCTCTCTCTACTGCTTAATGCAACTCTTCCTGTTTTACTGTTACTAAGAAAAAAAAAAGTAAATTGAAGCAGAAGGATTGCCGCAGCGCAGTGAATATATTATGATCACTTTGGATGCCAGGCGGAAAATTACGATCTATGTCGGAGCTTTGGAAATGTTGATTACCCCGGTTCCTTATACCGTCGAGTAAACTAAATAAAATAAGGGACATATTCATCAGCTAATTTATATTCCACCGGTGGCTTGTGGCCGTTTGATGTTGTATTCATGAAAAAATTTGTAACGGATGCAAGCCAAACGTTCTCGTAATGAGAATGATGGAAATATATTAATACACAAAACCGCCATACAACAACAAAAAAACAATAAATGGACGCCAACGAATGGAAGCTATTCATGTGAATCTAAAACATCGCAATATCATGATTAATATTTCAAATATAAATGGTTGTACATATGTTCGTATGGATCTGTTTTAAATTTTAAATATGTTCATAACTAGCTATTAAAGTTTTAATAATTACTGAAGACATGTATTGGAGGAAAATTAATTATTTATCTACATATTTTCATTTTTCACATCTCATGAGCGCTATTGCAATATAATTGGAGTTTCTATATGCTGTAATACTACGTAATTTGCTTTGCCTTTGCTGCACACGGTGCATCATACTATTCAAGCCTGCTGCAATCAACGCACCACGGTGTTTCAAGATTGCTGCAAGCTTGTACAGATGCCTCGTATTGTGTACTCCAACTTACGTAATTTTCGACTTCTGTTATGCTTCTCAGTCCCACCAATTACGTAACACCAGGGTATTACTTACTAGAATCTCCAATTCATTTAGTTCATCCATTAGTCCAATTCACATAGTGACTAGGGCAAAATCGGTTCATAGTGTCGATTTTTGTTTGCATATTTGCAAGTATTTACCATGACAAATAAGTAAGTGAAATTATTTTTTCCCATTATTAACCATAGGAAGACCTAGGTTTTCATTTTGTTCTTAGTTGGATTAACGTGGTTATTTGACATCCACACTCAAAATTATTGCACAAAGTTTATTTACTGTGTGAACAATACAAACACAAGTTATAACTAAGAGCTTAAAAGTATAAACTAAAATTAAAATGTAACAAGTTTAGTAAAACGCCATTTTCAAACAGATCCTTCAGCAAACTGGAACTTTCTGGAACGTCATGAGTTATGCCTACGATTGAACGTGTCTGCTACATTTGGATCATGTAATTACAAGTATTGTTTTACTAACTTATTTGTCTTCTCCTTTTTTGTTTTAGATATTGCAAGTTTGCAACGAAAATTATACATGCGTTGATAAAAACTTACACATGTTAAAACTTACATATAATGTCCATCTGTATTCTCTAAGGCCTGGGATACATTTGAGAGCAGGTTATGTAATTTCTGACCATGCCATCCCACAAATTGTTATTTTAGAAAAAATGTGTATTTTGTAGATTTTTTTAAAATAATTTTTGAAGATTTAGCAGCAGAGAAAACTTGTGAGACTTCCCCCGTCTTCCTAGGGTTTATATTTAAGTAATTACAGCACCCATGCTTATGTTGCAGATTGAAGCTTGTGGTGCAGATTGAATGTATCATTATTAGGCTTCGGAATGTTTGCGTACCCGCGTGTAAGAAGACTATTCATCCATAAGACTAATTATCCATAAGACTACAGGGTTTCTCCGGAAAGTAATGTCAGTGAGCTTTGATGGAAATGGTTTTTATTGGTTCTATGTGTACAAAACTTTAGAACCTTTCAAAATACATTCCTCCTACGTCCACACATCGATTCCAGCGGGTCTTCCACGCATCAAAAACCGCACGGTAGTCGTTTTCCGGAATAGCCTTTAAAGCGTCGGTGCAAGCCTTCTGAATGTTTTTCACCGACCCAAAATGCTGTCCTTTCATTGGGGTTTTGAGGCGCGGAAACAGAAAAAAGTCTGAGGGGGGGGGGGCACATCGGGACTCTAGGGAGGCTGGGGAACAACGGTGGTGCCTGCCTTGACGAGGTAATCGTCCACGAGGAAGCAGGTGTGCGAAGGCGCATTGTCGTGGTGAAGCTTCCAGGATTTTGAGATGTCTGGGCGGACGCGATTCACCCTGCGTTTCAGCCGCTTCAGCACCTCGACGTAAAACTTTCCGGTTACGGTTGTCCCTTGCGGAACGAACTCATGATGGACCAATCCCCGGCAATCAAAAAAGACAATCAGCATTGCTTGATATTTGACCTGGACATCCTGGCCTTCTTGGGGCGAGGGGAGTTCGACGTGTGCCATTCCGCACTTTGCCTCTTCGTCTCCGGATCGTAATCAAAGACCCATCCTTAGCGCTTTTGGCACGAGCTTCGCGCACACCTTCCTCATTATTAAAGACTCCGACACAATTTCGTGAACAATGGTTTTCGTAATGTCTAATGTTTCGGAAATTAAACGGACACTTAGACGACTGTCAGTGTTCAACAAGTCACGCACACGTTTCACATTGTCGTCGGAACTGGAGGTTGGTGGCCGTCCAGCGCAGTTCTCGTCGTTGACATCTTCCCGACCTTCTGAGAAGGCCTTGTGCCACCGGAAAATTTGCCTGTCCGAAAGACAATCGACGCCGAAAGCCTTCTTCAACATTGGAATGGTTTCCGCAGCACTCTTCTCCAGTTTCACACAAAACTAGATCGCCATCTGTTGCTCAATCGAACGTTGCATTTTTTCTTGCACCGGGTCACTGTAACGACTCTCAAAGAACGAGTGATGCGACTGCTATAACGACCGGTAGCCAACTGACGCTTGTTGGATTTGTTGCCAGACCCCCTACTACAATCCCAGCACATAAAGCGCAGGCTGGCGCTTACAGTCTCGAGAAAAAAATTCACTGACATTACTTTCCCGACAAACCCTGTATTCTGCGTTCCCGCGACGACGCCAATGGGGATGGCATACTACTACGCATACGCGGCTTGGTCAGTGGCACGAGAAAGAAATACACGCCTATATAATGTACAAGGCGCTTAAAAATACGGCTTATACTTATCATAGAGCTTATAGTTCCGAGCCGTGCGTTGCCGTACACAGTTCCAGACCCTAATCGTTATTCATGTACAAGTTACATCAACACAACTTTTCGTAATTGCTATACAATGTAATGTACTCAATTATTAATTTATAAACATTCGGCATTTAAGGAGGTTCCAACACGTTGGAGGAGTTAAAACACTATTAGTCGATATGAGAATTATATAACGATTGGATAGAAGAGGTTCACACTTTGGTGATGTACCAATAAATTAGTAACAAGTTAAAATTAACTTTAAACGCATGGTAGAAGAACCTAAGCTCCAAGATAAGGGACACTACAGGCCCTCTTCATTTTGCAAAGGGAGTACATACATTCTTCAGGTAGTACCATAGATCTTCGACCAGGACTGGTTTATCATGGAGTTTCAGCTGAATTATAGGTATATTCCAGCTACAGTAGACGAATTCAGGCAGCACATAGAAGGAATATAATCATAGTTTTTCTACGACCATGTGCTGGGATCGATGCCACATCGCCTGCAACTTAAGTCGCTGTACATTGTTTCTACTATCGATATTAATAACTAAATTACTAGTACTTGCCGCAGCTGATCGCCCAGGTAGTTAATTTCATTAAATATTGTGTACTTCTGAAACCCTGCTCGTGGGCAGAAGCGAGGCCAGTCTTGCTATTCTGAACAACGCAGGCGCAGCTCAACGTGTGTCTTCAGTCGTTATATTTGTGAGTTAGAATGTCATTTGAAAACAATAGAACATTCTGGGATTGTTCTATTGATTGTTCTATTCTCTGTAATGGGAATTTATCCTATTATATCATGAAAACTTCTTGTCTGTGGAATCTCAAAAGTAAAGAATATCGGAACAAACAGCAAATAGATGCTGCCCATGACAATCTAATTGAAAGATGCAATGAACTGTTTCCAAATGCAAACAAAAATTTTGTAATAAGAAAAAAATATATTACTAATTTTTCACGACAGAGGTGCTATTGTATCGAAATCTTGCTTAGTGTAACTCGTCGCCAACTGAGAATATTACTAGTAGCCCAATCAACGGGAGAAAACCGGTCACTAATTATTATCAGCAAACAAAAAAATATGGTCGTATAGAGAAATACATTTTAAGAAAGATAGCGTTTTTTGCGACTCAAGTATTAATGGCGAACACAACCAAAAAAATTCGCAAAGGTAAAAAAAAAACGGTTTTTTGCAAATAAAAAAAAAGCTTCAAGTCCTATACAAGAAAGTTAAATCGGTTCATAAACATTTGCATTTTTTTTATTTGCAATAAACCGTTTTTTTGACTTTGACAAATTTTTTTTGGGTATGTTCGCCATTAAAACTTGAGTCGCAAAAAACGCTATCTTTCTTAGAATTTTTTTATCTATACGACCATATTTTGTATTCTGATAACAATTAGTGACCAATTTACATGGGGGCTTTCGCTTGTTGATTGGACTATAGAGTCCGTAAAATGTGTGGGGCAGAAGAGATCGGTCCGAGTCTGGTCGCACTGATAATAAGTCAGGTCTGAGTTGGATAAGTGAATGGCCCACTCTAATAGTCTTGGTTCTTGGCAATTATTTTAGGACATGGGTATGTATGTAGAGGCATTGAGAAAATATCAGTATCTGCTTGAAGCCATTTTGTTAACTCTGGATCATTGTTTGAACATTGTTTTATAGACGTACTTCGATTATTTGCTCTGTGAGAGAAGAAACAAGGCTATATACAAAGGAAAATCTGCCTTCCAGATAAGCAGTTAAGCCGATAATTAGAAAAAAAAAAACATCTTAGTAAGTGATTTCACGACGACGACAATCTCCAGGGCCCATCTCGGCTCCTTTGTTTTTATCCTCTGTTTTTAAATCTTTTGTTTTTCGTCGGAAAGCCCGCTTAGCGCGCCGTTTTTTTTTTTGCGCTAATTAAACTTAGTTAATTATACTCTAATGATAATAATTGTTAAAATATTTTTTAATTAGCGTCTTCGTAGAAAAAGGCGACTCGAAGGGCTGCTGATTTACAAGTTCCCAACTTTCTCGCAACTTTTATTACGGGATATTCCGTTGACGAGGGACGTTTTAACTTTTGACGAGGTGAAATTAATTCGGCTTTTAAACTTTTCCTAAATTTATTCCTTTATAATGCGAAGACGTCGAGTCGTACCTGACTGGCTGCTCCGCATTTACTTAGCGTTAGTCTGCACCTATTCAACGGAGAAGTTCATTAAAATAGGACTACCAAGTGTAAGACTTATATTAAGTGTTTCCGTCAGATGAACAAACATACATCAGTTTAATGTTTGTTGCAGTGAGTTCACGAAAGTCACACTGTCGGCCCATAGTCATGCTACTACTATATATCGCAAGATTAAAATGAGGAAACAAAATAAAAACAGAGTATGGCGTTTAATCGATCCCATATGTCTTGAACTTTATTAAGTTCTGAAGTTTTTATTATTAAAAAAATTAAATATGGTAATCACGACAGAAGATCAAGCAAAAGGTGACTTCAGAATACTTCAGAATAGGTGAAAGGGTTGATACTCAGTGCGTTTATTCAACAGGGGACGCCTTCAAACAGAATTTCCCTATACAGTATATGGCACCCAAATGCGTACATAGCCGAATGAAGGGCAATTGATAATTTAACTTCTTTGTTCAGTAGATGTAAACATGAGGTGAGAACCGATCGCAATCCAATCGCTAGCGCAGGCGTATGAAAGGCATCCGGTTTGTCGGTAGGGCAGTTTGAGTTAAAATTTGAAATACCATTTTATATTTTATTCTGGTCTAGTACCTGATTAGAAAAGTGCGTATCATCAATCAATATTGTCATTTGTCAACGATTTTACGTATGTGTGTAAGCTAAGGAAATACAGACAAAAATTGTCTTATTATTTAATGAAAATACAGTTTTTACAGTTTTATTTTATTTCTCAGCAGTAAAATTGTCTAGAAGCATGCGCGTTTTTCTTTTTCTGTTCGATTGGATCGCCCGTGACCTGGTGCTGGCTAAACGCTAGTAGTAAATTCGTCTAACTATGACATAAACATGTATCATTTAATATGTATTTAATATCCACCTATGTACGCATTAAGTTGTCGCTTACTGTATAGTCATGAATGAAACTGGTCGAAACCACTTTCGTAAATTTTGACTAGATCTGTGGCATTTTTAGAGAAAAAGAGCATAGAAAGGAAGAAAGTGGGAAATCTAAGGTTGTCTCTGGATACTATGTTGAAAAGTGCATCCAGTTTGAATCTCGTGGCACTGGAATCAAGGTGATGACTGGACTGGAAGGTGATGAACACTAAAAAAAAAACACTATTCGGCGTAGAGGCCTGTAAGTAAATATTTCCCGTGGAACCTGCAATAAAATACGGAAAAGTGACCCGTTTATAGAAGCTTAGATTAAGAATTGTTACCAAATAACTAGCAGCAACGGATGCAATTTTCAGAGTGGTTTATAGGTAACTCATAATAATTAAAATGTCTTTGAAAAAACCGCTCTTACTTAGACATAGTTTTACTTCTCTGGTTATGTTAATTCTCAACAAATGAGAATGTGAAGCTCTGAAAATCCATATTTCTTTATATATAAGCCTCTGCATTCCTCATATAGTTGGCGTGTGATCAGCCATATCGAAAAAAGGTCAAATGGACCGATTTTTCATAAGGCACTCTCAATTCTGTGCAATACCGCAATTAAATTTCAGTAAATTTTGTAAACACATTAGAAGATGAAGAGGTACTATAAAGCTATTTCCAGCAGAACAGCGCACTAATTCAGTAACTCTTTGTGATTCAGCTTTTTTGGAAGACATTTTCAAAGACCGAATCGTTATCTTAATAATAATGAAAACTTCACAGTGCAGGTGACAGTTCTAAGAGTGATAATTAAAATCGTTTAATTTAACGTTATTACTAAATCAGCGGTGACATAGATGAACTGCCCTCTAGGGTGCCCAAATGGGACTCCATGTATTCTAGTGAGTCTGACAAGGTCAGCACAGCAACCACTAGATATATTTCCCGGAGCGCACCACTAATGGTTAGGCGAAAGTAGAGTGAGAATAATTCCTGTTCAGTTATTCGTCGTTAGAAATCGTGGATCTGGATTTCGACCTTATTAGGCCTCGTCAGTGCGACACACCTAACGGCGAACAAAAATTAATATTGTTCGTCGTCAGAAATCGCAATTGTATTCGTCGTTAGAGACTTTATTATTTCGCATCATATATCTGAGTACGAAAAACACTTAATGCTGTTCGTCGTTAGCTGATATATCGTATGGATGAGACCTAAGAAGGTCAAATCGGGATCTGCGATTTCTAACGACGAATAATTGTGAACGGGAATTATTTTCATTTTGTTATTACTAAATAATTATCCATTATCCCATTATCCACTTTAGTTTAAGAATTTATAATTTTATTTTCTGTATGATTTCCTTAGTTATTTATCACACGAAGCTATCAGTGTAGTATTTACAAGGTGTGTAAATTAAGTAATGAGACTGGCAACGTAGCGCCCGATCTAGCAACACTGAGGAGACGGGACTTGGAAAGGCAGTAGGTTAACAGGTAATGCACCTTCTGTAGAAGTTTGAACTTGTTAGAATCATTTGTTTGTTCTTTGTGCCTGTTTTCGTAAACCGTTTTTTTTTTGCGTTTTAAAAATGAGTGGCATTCATTTTGAATAACGGTGTTCTATCAGGTTTTGCTTCAGACTTGGACTCAGCGCAACGGATACTTTTGCAAAACTTCAACACGCCTACGGAGACGTTTTTTCAAGAGTCCAGGTTTTTCGATGGTTTAAGGCATTCTCAGAAGGAACAAAGTCGACTGAAGATGAACAAGGATTAGCGGAAGGCCTTCATCTTCAAGAACCGACCAAAATGTCAATTTAATACGGGATATTGTGCGTTCAGATCGTTGGTTGACGACAAGAATCATCGGGAAAGTTATATTTGAATCACACCACTGTTCAACACATTTTGACTAAAGAAATGGGGATGAGAGAAAATCTGCGCAAAAATGGTTCCAAAAAACTTTTCGCAGGAACAAAAGGACACCAGGAGAGAAAAGTGTCTTGACTTTTTGGAATTGCTTGAAAATGATCCACATTGTAAGGAACGTCTCCTTACTGGTGATGAGACTTGGCTGTTTGAGTACAACCCGGAAACCAAGCGCCAAAGCATGGAATGGCACACTTTGCCATTCTTGGAATTGCCACCATTGGAAGCTCTTCAAGACTCAAAAAAACAAGAATGAGCAAGTAGAAGATCAACTGCATGCTGATTTGCTTTTTTGATAGCCAGGGAATTATCCACAAAGAGTTTGTGCCTCCAGGTCAAACCGTAAATCAACAGTTTTACAGAGAGTTTCTTCAAACACTTAGATAAAGGGTCATGCGTGTGAGACCATCACGATAATTCGCCTTATCATACAGCCATTTCAGTTAACGCGTTTTTAGCCAGTAAAAACATTCTTGTGTCTCGTTAGCCTCCTTATTGTGACTTTTTTCTCTTCCTGAGAGTGAAAAATCACCTCAAGGGACGTCATTTTGGGACCATAGAAAACATTCAAACGACTGTAACCGACCAGCTGAAGACTATTCCAGTATATGAATGCAGTTCCAGTACTGCTACGAGGAATGGAAGAACCGTCTCCAACGATGTGTGGCTTCTCAAGGAAGATATTTTGAAGTAGACAATACTGAATTGTAATTCTATTCGAACAAAAAAAATTTTAAAAATCAGTCTCATTACTTAATTTACACACCTCGTATATTTCCAAACTAGTAAAAACATACTCCACAAGATTTCCTCTTTACATCTTTGTTGTCATATCAAAAAATGTGAAACAAAAAAAAAAGAAAAATGAGGTCGATTCGATTTCGTAATAAATCATGTATTTTTCAACATATTAATTTATTCCATTTTTTTACACTGCATACAACTGGTAAGTGTACACATCTTAAATTTGCTGAAACTAACCAGTTGTCATGGACACATGACAAACTTTTTATAGATAATAATCCATTTAGGTACATACCTGTATTTTTGGTAAATATTAGTCAAAACAATCCATTTAAGTTTTACATTTTAATTTAAGATTTATAAAATTATATATTGGAAAGAATATAAAGGACTTATATATTGCAAAGAAGTTAATGTGGCAACAGTAATTCTTCTTACAGCGGCTTAAAATATTTAATATAGTTTGATAAGTTTGATGAGGTTGTGCAACAGTGTGTGAAATGTCCCCCTATACAATATAATCCCAACGTAACCTCGTAAAAATCCCGTATTTCGAGTTTCAATTCTATTTCCAGTTCCCGCAAATGGGAATAGAACAATAATAAGGAATTGAACTGTAAAATGAATTACATAATGAAATAACTCCTTTTGATATATGATCAAGAAGATTGCACTGGTAAAAAGAGGAAAACTAATAGCGCAATCACAAGGAAAGATAACCCGAATAGTAATTGGGAATTCGTTTAGTGCAGATTTATCTTACAGCGCAGAGGATTTAAAAAAGCTCGCAAATGTTTATAATTGAATTTCGGGGAATACAAATAGAGTTCCCGATGTAATGCCATTAATCCCATTTCCTGGAGTTTAAAATTAAAGACATATTGGATACTTAAAATATATCCGAAACATTAAATTAAACTGGATTGGACTCATTTGAATTTACTTAACACGTTTTATATATCATTTAAGATTATTATACAGTTCTTATTGGTAGTTTACGAATATTATTTACAATTATTATTTAAAGGTATTCGAGTAAACCTTTGGTGTATATTATAATATTAGATACAGATTTTTTTTAAGCTTTAGTTTGTCCTTATTTTTCTACATATTCCGATGTACCTCTTCTATATCCAATCAAAGCACAATGTATTTTAAGATTGCATGATGCGAATATACGACGTGTGGCTATTAAATAACTGCGTGCTACCAGCACGCTGCGAGCGTGTCGCGATAAGTTTGAACAGAACTACGTCTGGTGATACTTTCTCCACCTTGAGCTCGCTGGATAAGCCAGGGGGTCGCTCAGTTTGCCTGTAGCAGTTGTTTGAATTAGTCTACGCACCAGTGACGCGTCGAAAAATGTTAAGTGTTCAGATGGAGCAACGGGTTAATCTCAAGTTTATTGTTAAACTGGCGAGAACTTTTACAGATGTTTATGCAATGTTAAAAGAAGTGTACTGGAATGAATGTTTATCCCGCATATAAGTTTTTGATTGATTTAAACGGTTTAAAGGGGGACGTGAAACTACCGAAGACGATCCGCGCCCCGGACAGCCCTCAACACCCAAAATGGACGAAAACATTGCAAAAAATGATGAATTAATCTGCAAAGATCGTTGTTTATGCATCCGGGGGCTTGCTGAAATAACAGAAATCGCCAAAGAATGTGTTCGCCAGATTTTGCATGAATCGTTCAACATGCGCAAAGTTTGAGTAAAAATGGTGCCGAATCTCATCACTCCCGAGCAAAAGGAATCAAGAATGAACATTGGCGCTGACATTCTAAACAACATTGACACTGATTCAGGCTTGTTAAACACGGTGATTACTTGTGATGAATTGTGGTTTTTTACTTACGACACCGAATCGCGCACCTCCCTACTAAAATGTGGAGGCGCGCCATCTTGTTGGAACCATATTGAAGCGTCTGGAATGTTG
Organism: Aromia moschata; assembly: GCA_029963805.1. Classification (NCBI taxonomy): domain Eukaryota; kingdom Metazoa; phylum Arthropoda; class Insecta; order Coleoptera; family Cerambycidae; genus Aromia; species Aromia moschata. The sequence continues at coordinate 227,608 of JAPWTK010000209.1, read as the reverse complement.
GGATTATTAGGATTTGGAAACATAACACATAGGTCCGGAATAAGTTCATTTCTTAAGAATTACAAGTAACGTAATGTTCGATGTTCGAAAAAATACGGTCCTATAATTCTGTCGACTTTGAGACCGGCCCAACAATTAGTTATTAGTGGTATTTTTCTTGTTTCAAAATTTTTCTGCAAAATGTTTTTGCAATTTCATTATCCAATGATACTTCTTGGGTGGGTTTATATGGGTGGGTTTCTTCATTGAACAAAACCGACGTTTAATTTTTTATTCTCGAAAACTGAAGACCAAACAGATCTGGAAAGGTCTCTTACGTTTCCTGCTTCCTTAAATTTCCGTTCAACTCGACTTATGGCAGACTGAGATACTTGCGTGTCGGGTAATTGGTATTAAACATTTGGCACATCTCGTGTTGTGTACTAATTTGATCATCACATCATATCATGATTAATATGTCTGTTCTTTGGGTTTCACTTAACTTTCCCATTTTCTTTCGGTGATATTAATACAGTAGAGCTGCTTTTTGTAACGTTATGAATTTCAAAAATTTTGTTATTGACAAACAAGTAAAAACCAAGGAACCACCATTAACCATTATTAGATAAGTAAAATAACTATTTTTAATAAATAGGTATAAATTAAGATTGCGCTTTATATCACATATTCCCAATTTCTGGAATTATGGATAACTGATGAGAGTATTTTATATTAATTAGCCGGCCAAATGGCCGTAGAACCTCTTTGTTCCAGTAATTTTTTAAATAAACTTTCCTTCCTGGAGTGGGTACTGGAACCTTCATCGTAGAAACAAAAAACTGGACGATTTCCATGAAACACGAACAACTATACTTTTCTCGACGCGCGTTTCGCCAACTAAGTTGGCATCTTCAGGAGAAGATTAAAACTAAATTCTAATCTACACACTTGCACCATTTATACTAAATTGTTGCCACGGTTCACTGAACCGTAACATCTGTCTTTGTTTATCAGAGCAAACAGTGGTCTGGTGGGTATCGGACCATTGTCCTTATTCATACAACTGTTACACTTAATGATTTCTAAACTTTCAAGAGCATCCAACTGTCTACTGTTTGTTACATTTCTAATTAATTTTAAATTATTTATATCTATCCTATGGTTGTTGTCAAAAGCGTGTTGGGCAACACAAGATTTTTTTTCACAGTCCTTACAACTTAGTTCGTATATTCCTGACTTTTATATGTCAATTTGGTTTATAATTCTAAAAATAAACTACAGACGCTTTTGGGTAAACCCAAAGACAAAATCGACAATAACGAAAAGTCAGGAATATACGAAATAAGTTGTAAAGACTGTGATCAAAAGTATATTGGGCAAACAAAAAAGATCTAGTTTGACTAGATTTAAAGAACACATGGCTCATTTGAAATATGGCAGCACGGAAAAATCTTGCGTTGCCCAACATGTTTTTGACAACAACCATAGGATAGACATAAATAATTTAAAATTAATTGTAAATGTAACAAACAGTAGACAGTTGGATGCTTTTGAAAGTTTATAAATCATTAAGTGTAACAGTACTATGAATAAGGACAATGGTTCGATACCCACCAGTCCACTGTTTGCTATGATAAACAAATACAGACGGTGCAGTGAACCGTGGCAACAAATTTATTATAAATAATGCAAGTGTGTGGGTTAGACTTTAGTTTTAATCTTCTCCTGACAAGTATAGTAGTTCGGTGTTTCGTGGAAAACGTCCAAACTTTCCTTCGTTTTTTTATGAAATTATAACTTTTTAACGGTCGCCATTTTATGGCTTGTTGGAACTCAATAACCCTTGGGTAGCAAATTCCAGAGGATTAATCAATTTTATGTCTATTTTATAAACGTTCATGCGCCGTGCGGCGCCGCCATTTTGTAATTTCAGAAATCTGATGACAGGTTCGTTATCGACGACCCCAAAAACTCCTGAGTAACAAAGTTCAGGTCAATTAGTGATTTTTCAAACGCACATGCCCCATACTGGGCCGCCATCTTGGAAGTCTAGAAATGTGATGACAGATTCGTAATCAGCGACCCCAAAAACCCTCGAGTAAGAAAGCTCAGGTCAATTAATCAACTTTACATTGATTTTGCAAACGCGCATGCTTGAAAATCTGATTTCAGATTCGTGATCAGCGACCTCGAAGCCCCCCAACCAGATTTTGCATGAATTTGCTCATTTTTTACAATATGGCTTGATCTTACGATGTTTCGGATTACGGTTTCGATGTACAATCGGCGGGGCTGTCTGTTCACGATAGATTTGCTTGTCCGTCTTTTAGTGACAACAAGGAGGTAATAAAAAAACAACAGGGAACTCGTTTAGATGAAACACCATGTCACATCTGTCGGGAGTTTTTGGGCAGTGCACAATGAAATAAAAATAGCTTTGCCGGTGGCTACTGAATTTGCAGTAGATGAAACCGGAACTTATGTCCGGAGCTGATTTTTGTTGAGTATAATCTAGTGAATAATATATTTTTTTGTGAGTATCAGTATTGCGTGTACGTTGTGATACGCTATTTGCGTGTTGTCACATACATATATATCGAATTTGTATGATTGTTTCTACGTAATCCTAGTATATTAGAATTTTTGCATTATTCCGAACGAGCTTCTCAAATTCAGAGATAATACGAAATGCCATTAACAACATTGATCCGATACGTAAGTAAATTTTACGCTCCTCGAGACTACGGATATGACGAACCGCTACAGTTATGTCCACAAAATAAAAAAAAAACACATGTTTTATTATCACATCAAAAAAGGAAAGCACCAAAAAAATAGTAACCTAAATGTTTCTGAAATGGTTGCTTGGCAAAACCTATGTTTTATCTGTATTTTATGTGGTGTTAGAGCATACCATTGTCTTGGGTTAAGGGTTAATAATTACACAGGTTTACAGAAAAAAAGTTGTCTGGATCTGGGGGTCAGACCAAACGTTTCTTATATATTTGTCGACGCTGAATTCGAATATATTTTTTGGTTTTGCTCTATCACGTCAGGATTTTGAGATATCGTAACCTAAAAGTGCAAAAAACACGGGTTTTTGACATATTTGAGGTTATGTAGCTTCGAGTAAGATACAATCTTGATTTCTGGCTGTTTTTTTTTTGAGGTTAGAAATCAATGAGGCCCGCTATCTCAACTCTGACGATGCATTCGGATTCAGTGAGTCAAAATACCATAGAGTAAGTTATTCTGGTCAAAAAAATACGTATTTTTTTTAGGAATTTATTGTAAAAAAGTCGTATTTTTTTGTGCGACGACTTAATAAGGACCGTCATTTTCAGGTTATGTTTGATAACTTCTGCAAAACACCAGACAGCATCAAAAACTACAGTTCAGGATGAAAATTTTGATAAACGGAAAAGTATTTTTTCTCAAAAATAAAATGAGCAGATGGGGTGGCTGATTTGAAAAAGAATGACCCATATGTATAGCTATATAATGTTTTTATTATTATTTATAACGCGCTATATTTATATTTTGCATGTTGCGAACATTAGTCATATGCCGAATTTCTTTTACCGAGTCAAAACCAAGTCGCAAGTAAAACACAAATAAGTCGAATACATTTCTATTCCTCTAATAAATTTCGACAATGTAACATTTCGCGTGATGCGAACATAAGTCATATTCAGACACGGATTTCTTTTATTGTGCGGACCCCGGCCAGCGGCGAAGACGAATAAAAACGCCGAATAAATTTGGGTTAAGATGGAGGGGCGGCCGACTCGGATGAAGAAATAAAGCCCATCAGCTTTTAACAAAATGAAACGTTCTCGAAGTGAGGGACCAATTTCGGGATAGACGCTGTTCTGTATGCGTTTATCGATCATTGCCCGATATTGATTGAAAAGAGCTACTAAATACACGGAGAAAAGATATTGTTTAACAAAGCGACACTTTTAGTTGAATTAAATAACAAATTTCCATAATAATGATAAAACAAACTTAAATTTACGTTATACAGTGTGTTCTCTATAAATGGTTTTATTACATTTTTTTATAATTTAATTTTGGGATGTATTAGTACATCATCTAAGTACGTATGTTTGCAATTCAGTGCATCGTTTCATTATAATATGCGTTATCGTAAGGACAATGTAAATAAAGTTCATCGATAGAAATTTTAATACTTGCGTTTTCTGGACATTTTCAAAATTAAACATTATTAGAATGAAACAATAAAATTGTTTGTAAATATCTGATTATCTGACGTGATTTGATTTGCCTTCTTGTTTTCCCCTGTTTATCTTTATCTTTATAGGAAATTCGATTTTTTTCTCATTTTTCATTTCCAATGTCAAAGGCGATCAAACAATATGGCGCCGTAACCTCATAATAACATATGGACAAAGTAATATAATTAAAACACACACCAATATATCTCAAAATTTGATTTAAAGAACATGCAATATCTAACTAGTTTTTAATGCCGTCTTTCGTAGACCCACTGTACTCATTTGCTTTTATTTTTTATTTGTAAAAAAGTTAAAACAATACACGTGAAGTGATACCAATTTAGTGTGCTGAGTAATTTAATGTCCACTGTATATGAAAATGTCTGTAAATTTTCTTTTTATCGAAGGGACCTGCAAACAAACTAGAAAATTTCGCAAAACGTCAGCTGGGAAAAAATGTTAACTGTATGAACTTATCCTACTACTAATTAGTGTGTAAATATTTAAAGGTCTATGTCTGTATATACTAGGTGTCCCACTTTAAAACATCCACATGAATAACTCTGTAGAAAATTCGGCCATCCAAAAATAACTTTAACAAAAGTTGTTTGGTTTGGATGGGGCCATCTGATCATGTGATGCACCTTATCTGGCATCCTGATACGGCCCTGAGGCACCCATTTTTTTTTTTAATGGGAACCCCCATTTTTCATTCTAGAATCTGTTTCTACAGGAAAAAATAGGTTCATTTTCTTGATATCCGGGCCTCATTGAAAAATGACTTTTCTCGAATATCTTGTGAATTCGACGTAAGCCACAAATATTTGAAAAATATATTTAAAAAAGCATGGATAAACATTCGTAAGGAGCTCGGATGAAGCCCAGATGTCATGAAAATTACTTTAAACACCTACTTTTCCCGTAGAATCAGATTCTGCAATGAAAATTGGGGGTTCCCATTAAAAAAAAATGGATGCGTCAGGGCCGTATCAGGATGCCGGATAACATGCTGGATCACATGGTCAGATGGCCCCCTCCAAACCAAAAAACTTTTGTTAAAGTCATTTTTGGATTGGTGGATTTTCTACATTTTCTACATAGTTATTCATGTGGATGTTTTAAAATGGGACACCTGGTATATTTCAGAAATAAATGGAAACGTCACAAAATATCTGTTCAATAGACAAATTAGTTTTTGGAACTAAAATATTCGTCTATGGATTCCGTAAATGTAACTAAAATGTTTGTCTAGAAAAACAGTACCTACTTCAAATAAATAAAATCTCATATGTGTATCTATATACTAGAATACATGCATATATTCTCAATGAATATGTACTATTTGAATACATTATATAGATATATAAATATTTTCATTTCGTGTTGACAAATCCTCCGTTGTATTCGGTAAAATTGAAACAAGTGGCTTTGATCGTATACTATTCTATTGATATATGTTTTAATCAACAATTATTTCCATTATTCAGTTTTAAAATGCTGACATATTTATTTGTTTCTATACATTTCCATAAATAACAAAAATAGCGATTTATTACTTTATCGCCCACCGGCAAAAAATCCGGCCAGGTAATATTAAAAAAAATCACGGTTTTTAATAATGTAACTGTTTGTTTTGTCAAAAGACAATTTTAGACAGAGTACGATTTTTTGACTTAACTCAATCCGTTTCCTTCAATGTAAATGGGAAAAAAGCCTTCTTGAAAGAGAACTAAGACTATTTGTTTTTTTTTATTTAACATCAAAAAATTAAGTCAAACTTAACAAATTTAAATTTAGTAAAGTTATTTAACATAAATGTAACCTTTTGAGTGACATTTATTTAACATCAAAGATAAGTCAAACAATAGCAATCTAAAATGGAATTTGGAACACTGCAAGTGCCTGGACTACATGCTGGCCAAAGATTCCACTTGTCAATCTCTAAATGGATCGGATACTGAAATCACAGTGCGATAGCTGCGTAGGCCAGTCCACTTGCTCAATTCTAAATTTATCCAGATACTGGATTTAGCAATTTTTCGCTGTTCGCTGGCGCGAAGAAAATTTCACAACCACGACCCTCCGTCAGTGATTATTGCTTTGCTCTCTTCTCCTCCAAAATGTGCTGTCCTCTAAAAATTTGCTGCTCTGCACTATGGCTTAGTTAGCGTATTTGGAAATCCAGCACTAGAACAAAGTAATTGCCAATACATAGAGCGAATGAGACTACAGGATTATCCAAAATATGTGTAAATGCCGATCCCATCACAATTAGACCCACAAATAGACCATATGAGAGCAACATATGGTAATTCGTCTGAACGCTAAAGTCGATAATGATAATGCGAGTGCAGCAACGCTCGGTCGGGTTGCATTTCGGATGGGTGACCGTATGTGCTCTGTGAAACTTTGTCGGGCAGAGGCATCTAGTAGATGGTGCCAATCTGAGCCATCTGCTGAACCTCTGTCAGTGGATTCGAGTCCTGCTTAATAGACTTGGCAACTCTATTAGGACATGGGTATTACTGTGTGAGTGTATTGGGGGTTAGGTGGAAGAGCGCCGAGTGGTGAACCTCGCCCCCGTAAGATTCAAGGCAAAAAAAAAATGACCTTGAAATGGCACCCGCTTGGATACGCAAACAACTGTCTGCAAATAACTCATTTTTTCGCCATCAGGAGAGTGCAAGTAGAATCTGGCGTCATCTGTAAGGAATACGCTACTCTATTGCTGAACCATAAAATATTCGTAAAGACGCGCAAATTGAAGATGGTCTCTTTTATGATCTGTGTTCAATTCTCGGCACTTTCCTAGTCTGCGTGAATTGAGTCATGTTTCTTTCAGTCTTCTCCTGACCGTTGTTGGCTGACCAATACTTCTTGCACATGCTATAACATCTTGCACATGTTTTGCATTCTCGTAGTGCAGATTTATTTCTGGAATATTGGTATTGAGCAAAGCTTTTCTCAGTAAAAAGAACGATCATCCCTATGAGTTTTCTTTTCTGTTCTGCCAAACCCCGATCTTCTGATGTAATTTCCAGCCTCAACAGAGCGATTCCACGCAGTCTGGACAGTGGTACGCCGTATTCCTAGAGCTTGCGCACCATAACTTTGACATCGGCCATCTTCAATTACAGCAACTATTTGTCCCTACTTCTTGAACACACAATCTCATATTCAAAATATGCGCAAATTGTAGATATGTTAACATGAACTTTGATTTCGACAGAACAACAATAGTCAGAGAAAGAATTTCATTTAATCACAGAAAAATACTTTTTGAGAATTTTCCAAAGGTTCTTTTAAGTTTATATTGAGGCCAAAAAGAAAACTGCTTCAAAATCCAGTGTATTTTATTTAAAATGCTCGAAATATGTTAAGGTTATTGTGGTTACTTTGAGAATAATATAGTCTTGAAAAAGAATGGATTATGCCTAAGTACTCTCATTACTTTTAATAACAAAACACATTTATTTAACTTAAAACATGTTTAATGACATGTTTCTCTAAGTAATAATGTAATATAACAGATATTTTCTGAAAATTGAAAATTTATTAATAATGAGGTAATTGGCTATAACTGCTTGGACTCGGCAAGGCATACTTAAAACTACACGATTCAATTCATCTTGATCCGAGGTATCCTACAAACCAAGAACCAAGTCTAGAACCAAGGAGACCGAACTGCAGCTTTTCGCTGTACAACGCGACGGGCTCGAATATGTCTGCCTCCAGAGGCGCTGTAAACAGTTGTGTACATATACGTTGCTACGGTATATAAACAGATATATCTATACGTATACAGTGGTTCTGTACTAATCTGTGTGCATTAGAGGTTAGAGTCCGTGTGAATGTCCGTGGTGCGAATACATTTGACAGACGCTCGATATTTTTCGTTAATTTGTTGTTGTTGAATATTATATTGAATCTACACAAGTAATGTCTTTGCAATTACAAATTTTCGCAATGATCAATATGAAAATGTACTCATGATATTTCATGTTACGTGCTTCAAAGATTACATTACAAAGGAAAATATTTCGTTTCATACATACATCAGTAATTTGAAATAATGTCCGGTTATTCGGACCGCTTCTTAAATCACACAATGCAACACAGCACTTTTGAACCATATTTATTTTTGTATATATTTTTGTTAAAGCCAAACGGCATGTAAGCACCCGCTTTGACAGCTTAATGATAAACGTCATATAAAACCATAGCATGGTTTTCTATGATAAACATTCACATGTGGACCGCTGACCGCTGCTCATCACGTGACTCGAGTACATTACTGTTTACAGCGCCTCCTGGAGGCGGACAGATTTGATCCCTAGATACCGAACGAGTTCGGTCTCCTTAGTTCTAGTCTTCTTGCTACAAACCTAGAAGAATTTGTCTTAGTAGTGATATTACGTTACGAAGAGGCGGGTTACGACTTTTTACTATTTAGAGCGTATTCGAAGTATGGTATCAATATCGTTTAGATCTGGAAAGAGCGGTGGTAACGGTAAACGATTAATTTAATTCAATACCAGCTATTCTCGACTGAATAAAGCGCATTCTTGAATCGACTACCTAAAAAAAAAAAAAACTAAAAAAAAAAAAAAAAAAAAAAATCCATAAAATAATAATATATAGGGTTTCATAAGAAAAAATAATAAACTTATAAATAACTATGTCATAAAAAATAACTTAGCATTGTACCCTACAACTTTTATATTTAACATTTTTCTTTTTATACAAAGCCAAATAAAAAAGTTAAGGGTCCATATATGTACACGGTGGAGACTTTAACTGGAATATATTCGCTAGCGGGGTGGTGAATTATTTTTCAAAAAAATTCCCGAGACACGTCAACTTTTAAATGTATTTACCTACATTTTGCAAGTAATGTGAAAAATATAGCCCTTCAGTGGTGGCTGAAACCACCCTCGACATGATTTTTTCAAATGCAACCCTATGGCTTGTGACCCCTCATTATAAAGCTGGTGGAAAGAGGAATCCACCGCACTGATCAAATTTTAATTTTTAGTATGTTTGTAGGGTTGCATACAATTAAAACGTAATTTTATAGTTTATTTTATATTTATTTTTAACGCAACAATTTCGTATTCAAAATGTGTGTTGTTTAGTTTTGGAATGTAAACCTTACTTTTCATATGTCCCCACAAAAAATTCCAAGCAATTTTTTGCCACAACTGATATTTGTTATTTTTTTGCTAGTGTTTTTACACGGCCGCAAAGCGTAATTTAGTTTGTATGCTGTATTCAGAGTTTGAAACGAAGTGTTATTTCAAATTGGTGAAAATGTTTTATTTAACTGAATCACTAAAAATCGAAATTTTGATGATGATTGGATATGGTGATAGGGCGCGAACTCAATGCGAAGTTGTTCGCTTGTTTCGAGAAATGCATCCTGACTTGCCACCACTAACTCAAGGTACCATTAGTAAAATTGAGGCACAATATCGAGAGATGGGTCATGTCAGGAAGGTACCGAGTTAGAGGCAGGCTGTTGTTGATGACGACACGAAGTTGAATTTGTTGCTTGCTCTAGAAGAAAATCCAATCACTCCAGCCCGTCAACTGGCCCGTGATAGTAATCTTAATCACAAAACAGTTTTAAAAAATACTTAAATATGAGAAAAAACGCCCATATAAAATGCAAGCTGTTCAAGAGCTACTTGAAGATGATCCAAATCGACGAGTGGAATTTTGCGATTTATTGATGACTTGTATTGATCAAAACCAGTTATCTTTAGAGTGGATAGTTTTCTCTGACGAGGCTACTTTTACATTAAATGGGCACGGAAATCGCCAAAATTGTCGTTACTGGGCTGAAGAGAACCCCCATTGGATGAGGGAACTTCATATCCAGCGCCCACAGAAAACTAATGTGTGGGCCGGAATAATACAAGATATAATTGTAGGACCATTTTTCTTTGATGACACTCTTAATGGAGCAAGATACTTGCGTTTACTCCAGCACGAACTAATGCCAGTGCTATGTCATTGATTTCAAAACTCCTTAAACCCTAACTTGACCGACGAGAGGTTATGGTTTCAGCAAGATGGGACCCCACCACACCATGCTGCCATTGTTCGTCAGTATCTGGACAGTTTTCCCGGTAGGTGGATTTCCAGGTTTACACCACTGGATTTCTTTTTGTGGGGACATCTTAAAAAGTAGGGTTTACATTCAGAAACCCAACAACATAGCAGATCTGCAGGAAAGGATAAGAGAGGAAATCGGAAAAATAACACCGCAAATGTTGCATAATGTAAGGGACGAAACCTACCACAGACTGGGATGCTGCCGACAAGTGAATGGTGCACATTTTGAACAATTGTTCCGTTGAAATTAAATTTAATTTTTAAATTGTTTTAATTGTATGCAACCCTACAAACATACTAAAAATTAAAATTTGATCAGTGCGTTGGATTCCTCTTTCCACCAGCTTTACAATGAGGTGTCACTAGCCATAGGGTTGCATTTGAAAAAATCATGTCGAGGGTGGTTTCAGCCACCCCTGAAGGGCTATATTTTTCATATTACTTGCAAAATGTAGGTAAATACATTTAAAAGTTGACGTGTCTCGGGAATTTTTTGAAAAATCATTCCCCACCCCGCTAGCGAATATATTCCAGTTAAAGTCTCCACCGTCTATAGTGAAACACCCGGTACCTACAAAGTTTCCTATTCTTTGTGTTCGTATTCAAATCAATCTAAGGGGATTTAAGAATATACATATAGGTTTATTTTCGACATAATTCATCATGCTATGTTTTCCGGTGCTTTTCGGAGGCCGTCTCTCTCGAGGGTATCCCTTTAATAAAAAAAATGGGAGGAAAGCGTGATGGGCATACTAAATACTGTTTTTTCCTCAAGACGTCTAAATCAATTTGCTTTGCCTCTTAGAAGTTTGATCTGAATGTTATACGAAAAAGGTAAAAAAATAAAATATAATTATCGACTCCTAAATATTGGCCCAAGATATAACTTTGCAAATATTCTCTTTTAATGAATGTAAAAAAAATATCGATAGCAACCGTTTTCAATAAAAAGCGTGCTTCAGATATTACGACTTAGCCATGGTATTTATTGGCATTTATGTACACGTGTCTCTTTTTCAAAGATACAAAATATTAAGATAAAAAATAAAAAGATATTTGGTTTAAATATTAGTGTGTCTGGAAAGTAAAATAAATAAATCACGTTTCTTTACATAGAAATGATATATAAAAAAATGTCAATTTAGTTCGTTTAAAGGTTTAAAAAAGCTTTCAAACGCATGATAGAAGGGACGTCTGTTTAATAAATATGTGATTATACAAGTGAGTGTGACTTGCAGTCAGAAGAAAACTTCTTCTCTCACCCCAGAAAGTCATAGGGCCCAGGAGTTTCCATGATTTTTAAGGCTTCAAGGTTTGTGTTCTCCACTCACAATCTCCTTCACACCTTTTAATGCGAAAATGCACGGTTTTAACTGACCTCCACACATAACTTACCCTATCACTTCCCAACCGACGATAGCTGCCTCGCGATAAAATTAAAGTAAAATTGGAAGACTTGTGTTCTTCCAATTTGGCAATTATTGTCCAGGAGGGCCATCTTCGAACAAAGGGATAGGGGGTTGAAACATACTCAGTACCTTGTATCACTGAAAATATGAAGTCTGACTCGTGTCGTTTGATGACAAAGAATCGTTTTCGTTTCTTTTACCTTTCATTAGAGAATCCCTGGAGATCATGAAAAACAATAATAATTTTAATAGGGAGGACGGGTATCGACTGAGTGATACGTGGAGGTTACCGATACCAAGAATCAGTGACCTGGAATGTCATGGTCAACCGAGCTCGACGGATGTGCAGCCAACCATAGCAGAGCCAAGGTATATAACGAGGAGCAAAATACGACGAGAACACCAGTCTTTAGAAACCTTCTGAAGAAGCTGACAGCATGATCAGCGAAACGTCAAGTCAATTTAGACGACCTCGGCAAAACCCGGAAGAAATAACTTCACCATTGGACAACAGCCGTGAAAGCCTGCATTCTATTAATCGTTTTCTTTTTCGAAATTTTTTTAAAAAAAGTGAAATCTATTGTAAATGACAAACAATGTTCCTGAATGCTTTGTATTCAAGTATTCTATCTCGTTCTACTATCTTTGTCTTTCATTCAGACAACTGATATTGTTCTGGCCAAGAATTATACTGGTTCTGAAAAAATATTTGTAAAACAAACAACAACATCAGAAGTTGAGTCTAGTATCGGTCATATATCAGTAGTCGAGTCATATATCATACTTTCTTCCACAGGTTTTTGAAGTATTCTGGGAGTCACTAAACCTACACAGAACATAATTAAATTGCTCCTGCCAAAACCTACTTCATTATTCGAAAATGAACATATGATCAAAATTACTTTTGAGTTAAGCGGGACTTGATCCCAAAATGTCATGTTTCAATTCGAAAATTGTTTGTCTTTTGCACCTATTTTTTCACTTATCCTGCGTGTCACAGGACACACAGTCCTTGTTTCTACTTGCTTCAGCAGGTAGCGACATGTTTAGTTTAAAAATATTATTGAAAAAGTAGTTTGCGACAATGGATTGCATACGCCACTGATGAACATTAGAAGAAACGTCATTTAAAAAGTATTGAGCTATGTTTGAACTAAAGGCGGAACTGTCCAGTGGCCTCCAAATGGTCCAGGCCTTGCGTTGAATATTCTTCTACAGGGCTACTTGAAAGGTGAAGTTTATAAGGAAACCAAATTTAGATGAGTTAAGACATAAAATTGGACAATATGTACAATTTTATAGTAATTGGATTTTCTACAATTACAGAGGACTATATTGCGAGTGTATTGAAAATAATGGTGGTCACATTTGTGATTATTTTTATTTATGCTCTTTAACCCGAGATAACTAAACTATATTTATAGTTACATAGTAATTAAACTTTCGTCGGGCGGACTACGCAATAAAAAACGTGAAAATTATCAAAAGTATTTATTAAAAATAGGAACTTTACATGGCATTTAAGTTTGGTTTAATAGGACCTAATTTAAGAAAAATTCAATAATAAATCACTATTCCGCACAGCTACTACATATGTCAATTTTGTGCGATCCACAAATGGCATTTTTTCGATGTTTTGTCATCCCATAACAAATTTCACTTATAAATAATATAATATAAGGTAATTTGAATTGAAAATTAAAGAAAAATATTTCGTGTAAGGCGTGTATAAATAAAAAAACATCAAACCATAATCATACATACCTTTATGACCGTAACTAAACTTTCGTTAACCGGACCACGATATTGCCGTAGGTCACCTCCTAATTATCGTCTGATCGCAATCCTGTCACTGGATGAATTACATATTTGTGTCAATCAGGAAGGTAAACAAAGCGTGGAGGGGAGGGAGGCGCGAGGAAGTAAGTGAGCTTGACTTTCTCGGAGAAGTAATCCAGGCAATATAGCAGAAAAGTGCTCAGTTTTTAAAAAGAGTCCTGAATAAGGTTTCTCGGCGCGATATTTAGGTAAAAAATAGTATAAATGGATTGTGTATGTTTTTGGATAAAATCGGTATGTAAGAACCTTAGTAAAAAAATCGATAAAAGTGCCGAAAATCGTTTTTTGCGGATTAAGGGACGAAAAATAACTTTTTTTCGTAAAACAAAAAAAACACGTTGTAGCGCTTGAAAAAACGAAAAAAATTAGTTTTTGGTGATCAAAATCGGTTCAGAAGTTTTTTGCACAAAAAAAATAATAAAAACAGATGAAGAATGCCCATTTTTTTAAATCGATTTACAAGGATTATAAAAGTCGCATAAACTTCTGCTTAAATTGTAGCTTTTAGTCGTACCTATCTGCAGTAAAAATTTCATGCAAAAATAATAAGAACTTTTTTGCATAAATCGAAAAAAACTAAAAAAAAGGTCTTTTCGAAAAACGGCTTGAACAAGCCGAAAAATGGTCGTAGAGCATTTTTCCTGTCATCATCGTGACTTGTGCGAGAGGTTCATTCAATCGGCTGAAAAACGCGTTTGAAAATCAAGCGTCACGTTGTTTCGAGCGCTCGGGTAAGTGAGTGGACGCGTAGTGGGGGAAGCCTCTCCCGCCGCAGACTTCTGTCAGCGCGTCTGCAGCGGGAGAGGTTCTTCCCCACGCGTCACTTCCCCTGCTTCCCCCTTATTTTCACCCCCGATCCTCACTCGCTTACCCGAGCGCTTCGAGGCAACGCGACGCTTTTTTTCGATTTTGCAATTTTCTTATATTTCATGCAATTTTTCAGCCGATTAACCAAAAGCTACAATTTCACACCAAGTCACTATAATGGATTTGTAGGAATTTAATGACGAGTAATTAAACCCTGAATCTCTACGACCATTTTGTCGGAACTTGTTCAAACCGTTTTTCAGGAAAAGCCACAGTATCTAGGTCAAATAGTATTTTCTTAACTTATGACATGTTACTTATATTATTGAAAAGGAATATGTTATATATTATTGAAAGGAATCAGAACATGTAATAATATAGATGGTGTTACGTTAAAAGAAATGGTTTCATGGTTTCTGTATTTTTATAAACTTATGCAAGAATCTAAAACATTTGTCTGGGGAATTTCTTTCTAATTTTAATAAAAATAAACTCGCAATAACTCATCAAATTGTGGAAACTAACCCTGTACATAGATGTCGAGGGTGTGCAGTCCTGACGGGACTATTTTTAACCCACCTGGAATCCGTTGTAAAATTAAATCCCCGATAGCACGCCGTCTATCTGGAAATTCAACAGCGTAGCTTTCATTTTATTCTCTTATCGCGCTATACCTTCTTTTATCACTGACACGCCGATAAGGTCGCGGAAACTTCTCCGGTGCTTGATCATTTGACATTTTCCCTATTTCAAACACGTTCCAACTATTTAGATGATGGCAAATAACACTTTTCTTTTATGTATTTGCTTCACTTTATGGCAATTTGTTTTCTTAGGGGGTTATCCGTCTTGGAGGAAAAAAAGAACGTGAAATATTCTTATCTCCGACTCAATAAATGGGGCAAGTTTAAAAGTCGTCGTACATCTCGGTGTGGTGGGGATAATAGAATTGAGTTTATTTAGTTATTACGTGATTCGTCTTGGAGGAAATGACGGAAATAGTCGAACCAACTCGAGTACTGTAAACCTAGTCAAAAGTATTGGAGGTTGAATCAGATGCAAAGCGTATGGCAAATATACTGACACTTTTTAGATTATTGATATTGTTCTGTTATTGTATAATTCTCGTTCACTGTCTATATTAAGGCAAATCAATCGTTTGTGAAAAGATACGGGGTGTGGCTATTAAATAACCAAACTGATGCTGTTAACAGCGCGCTGCGAGCGTGTCGCGACAAGTTTGAAAAGAACTGTGTCTGATGATACTTTCCCCACTCGCTGGATAAGCCAGTGGGACACTCAGTTTGACTGCAGCAGTCGTTTGAATTAGTCTACGGACCAGTGACGCGTCAAAAAAATGTTAAGTGTTTAGAAGGAGCAACGGGTTAATCTCAAGTTTCTTATTAAACTGGGGAAAACTTTTACAGAAGCTTATACAATGTTAATTTACATTGACAAAATTGGCAAATTAATCTGCTAAGATCGTCGTCTAAGCATCCGAGGACTTGCTGAAATAACAGGAATCGACAATGAATGTATTCGCCAGATTTTGCATGAATCGTTCAACATGCGCAAAGTTTGCGCGAAAATGGTGCCAAAACTCCTCACTCCCGAGCAAAAGGAATCAAGAATGAACATTTGCACTGACAATCTAAACAACATTGACACTGATTCAGGCTTGTTAGAGACGATGGCATTGAAGGGGGCAAGATTCGAAAGTGTAGAAGCGGTTAAAGTAAAAGCGACGGAGGTTCTGAACCAGCTGACAGAAACGGACTTCGAGCACTGCTTCAACAATGGAAAAGTCTTATGGAGCGGTGTAGAGATCACCTAGGGGAATACATTGAAAGCGAAAAAATTGCTAATTTCAACGAATAAAAAATGTTATGACAACAGTTCAGTCATTTAATAGGCACAACTTGTATGTGTGGCTAAACCATGTTCATTCAGTTCAGTTTATGTTCATTTGGTTGATTGTGTTTTTGTTATACAGAGGTAGCGGAGTGAAGGGGGCAGTTGTTTTGTTGTATTTGTTATATTGTTTTTTTTATATGTTTTGAAGGTTGAAGAATTCAAATATCATATTATTAAGTCTCTAGTCTCAGAATTACTTCCATATCCATTTGCGACATAAATCATGTAGGTCATAAATATCTTATTAGTCATAAAAAATATATGGGTTATGCAGGTTATCACGATCATGGATGTCATAAATTCGATTGTTTTATTCAATGTCATTCAGGTCACTGAGCCATTTAGATGATAAAGTTCATATATGTCATAAAAGTTATATGAGTCATATGAATCATAAAGCTCATGAATAAAAAATGTCATGAGTATTAAGGGTCATATGAATCATACTGACCATGATATGGATCGTAAAGGTTGTGTTGGCCATACAGGTCATATAGGTTACAAAGGGCCCATCAGCCATAAATGTCATACAGGTCATACCCAAATTTCACACTTCTAAGAACATAACCTTAATGTTTTCAGCGACTTAGTCTAACTAAATGTGGATTAATTGGATATGAAATTAGCATATTTTTCAATAAAAATAATTTACAGATCGTCTTTTGTTTTCAAGGTACGACGTCATCCAACATTTTTTTTACAATTAACTTTTTTTAACTGATTCAGAAAAAAAACTTTTTCTGTGAACCTACAGGAATATTCAAAAATTGATGACACATTTTCGAGATATCTGATATAAAACTACTCGTATCTAAGTTATCTGCAATCATTTAAAGCAAAACAATATATTTTTTAAACTAATATAGAAAAAGTCTGTAAATGGGGTGGTGAAAAGCTTTACAATTTGGGTAAATGACTGCCAGTACAAATATTATTATATTTAACATATTTAAAATCATATAAGGTACATTATTACAAAATAGAAATAAAAACTGTTTGGTACTAATTTTTGTAAAAAATATTTTTCTCTGTTAAATAATTGGTAATTGTTTAATTGTTTGTTATTGCATATTCTTGTATTTAATTAACTTAATCCATCCATCTTTCTAAATCTTAAGTAGATCGATGGAGACAATGACTTTAAAGTATTGTTATTGAATATTCTTGTATTTAATTAATTTAATCCATTCATCTTTCTCCATCTTAAGTAGATAGATGGATACAAGGACTTTAAAATATAATATCTCAAAATGTTTCTTTTGGAAGTAAAGCTTTTTTACGCTACTGTATGTAAAAAAATGACCGTCTTCCCGAATCCGGTGGAAAATTCAAAGCAGCTATTTACAAAAATGTCCGAATATGTCATAGCTCGAAACCAAAACACGATCTGGCAATGAAATTTATTGAAAAATATGCCCTTTGGAAAAACAAAATTACACT
The DNA here is from genome assembly GCA_029963805.1 of Aromia moschata. Lineage (NCBI taxonomy): Eukaryota > Metazoa > Arthropoda > Insecta > Coleoptera > Cerambycidae > Aromia > Aromia moschata. Next base: position 209,865 of record JAPWTK010000209.1, on the reverse strand, counting down.
GTCATAAAAAAGAAAATTGAGTTTATCCCAAACTTTATTGCCGCACTGTATAATATATTTATTTTACGAGTATTCTGCATGTTTTCCAAGTACAATTCGTTTAATTTCCAATTCGACTATTTTATATCCACAAGGAGTAAGTTCCAGGAAAAGGAACAGACGTGGTTACACCCAATACTGTACTTAAGCAGTTATTGGAACGATAATCTAAGAATTTCCCTTCGGTTAGTCGTTGATTCTTCAGACCGTAACATATAAACACCAGTCCCTTAAAGACTATTAAGGGACCGTATGGGACAAAATACAAAAAATCTCATAAGCGCCACCGCTCTCGGGCTCCCCCGGGTGGGATATCCAGTCACCGGATAAAAGGGGAATTTATAATGATCTAAGTACTACCGGAACGTTATTTTTTACACGGGGTCAGTCGATGTTCAATCCTTCGTTACGTTTTTTTTTTACTAAAGTACAAGGTGTCCAGTAAATACGCTGCAATATTGTAGGAGAATAAGCCTGACAAATACGTGTTATCTACACGTATTTGTCAGGTACATATATGTATGTGTGTGTATTAATTTTGATGTCCTTAAATTGTTCATCGTGGGGCCAAAATGTGGCTAATGTAAAGCTGACTCTTAATTGATAACTTTTTGAACACCGTATATTTCTTTTTGAACATTTGATCTTCGACTTGCTCGTTCTTGCTTTTTTGGGTCCTGAAGAGCTTGAAGTGTGTCACTCCATGCTTTGGTGCTTGGTTTCCGGGTCGTACTCAAACACCCATGTCTCATCACCAGTATTGACACGTTCCATAAAATGGGGGCCATTTTCATCGATTCCAAAAAGTCAAGACACCTTTCTCTCCTGATCTCCTCTTGTTTCTGCGAAAGGTTTTTTTTGCTCAGATTTTTCTCATCCCCGAGTCGTTAATCAAATCTGATGAACAGTGGTGTGATTCAAATTTAACTCTTCCCCGATCATTCTTGAATCATCTTCAATAGACTGGCTCATCTTCATCTGCGTGGCTCATCTTCAATATACCTCTTCTCATTATCTTCCTTCTGAGAAAGCCTCAAACCACCGAAAAACCTGGGTTCTCGAAAAAACACTGTCTCCGTAGGCGTGTTGAAATTTTGCAAAAGTGTCCGTTGAGCTGTGTCCAAGTCTGAAGCAAAACCTGATAGTTGCGCAAAATTAATGACACTCATTTTTAAAAAGCACTAGAAAAAAAAAAACGGTTTTCGAAAACAGTCACAAATAATAAACAAATGGCACTAACAAGTTCAAACTTGTACTGAAGGTGCATTACATGTTAACCTATCGCTTTTCCAAGTTCCGTCTCCGCAATGTTGCTAGATCAGGCGCTACGTTGCCAGTCCCATTACTTAATTTACACACCTCGTAGTTTCATAATTTATTGTATAACAATATTTCCCAAGAGTGTCTTTAATTTGCATGTGATGATTTCATAGTAATAAACTATACGAAAATTACAATCGTTGTATTTACCTATATCGAATAAAAAAAAACGAGAAAAAAGCTATTTGAAATACGCTATTTTTAATCAAACATTTTTTAAATTTAAAACTTCACCTTCCATATGAAGAAATATTATATACATAGCTGATAAAATCTCGTTAATATTGCTTGATTACATGATTTACCGTTATGTTCATATGCACCCTCAAAATTGCCACCCCTTTCTTTCACAATTTCACACAAATGACCACGGCATGAAAAAGATTGTGCAGCGGCTGTCAGGATACATTTTCTTTGATTGATCACTATCGCCGAAGGAGTACAAAAGTAAAACTAATATATCAGCCCATAACTTTCCATATTTCATTCCTACCAAACATATATCACAAGAAAATATCAAAGAAATAAAGGCAGCGATGCTCTGGAGCACAGAGTAGAAATAAACTGCGTATTCCAAGAGCTGTGAAAATAAAAAAGGCTTGGGTATTTCCATATTTTTGTAAGGCGTTTAAAAGGAAAATAATCCTTGCAAAATATTCCTTTGCAGTCATTTACTTAGCTTTTCTCTAGTATAACAACAACTTGAAAAAGAATCACGTCAACTGCTGACTGTGTAATAAAAGTCTCCTTTTGCTGTGTTCCATTGCAAATGATTTATAAATATCTCTTTTCCTTTTAGATAACAGACGACTGCATAATTATATGTTTTAAGATATTTCCTCCTCCTTTATATTTCAATGCAAAGGGGACAATTAGAATGGATAAAGGTGCATGCAGCAATAATGCTTTGTGATTTCTATAAGGATGGAAATGCAGTGAAAACTTACTACCCAGTTACAAGTGTTTTATTTTACTTTCTAAATTCCTCGTTATGGGCGACAAATATTAAAGCAAGCGTCTAACAAATAACGAAAATAACAATCCGCGAAACTTTCTTGAGTTTTGTCGACGTTCCCGTTGTCTCTAATTACAATTAGAGGCATTATTATATGTATATAATACATTATTTCATTTCAGAAAATTCCATTTAAAGAAAATTGAGACAGTTTGTTGCCATATGATTTCGTCTTATGTTTTTCTTTTGATCCATTGCTAACATATTTGTTTCCTGGCCGATCAATACAGGCGAATCATTATCAGCAGCTTTATCTATCTAAATAAAGTAAAAAATGCTTTTATTTTATATTATAACTATTATATACGCACGTATTTCTTGCCCATGCATAAGTACGCCCCTGACCGTGCCTGACAATGCGCTGAGACCCGCATATGCGCCGTAGTACGCCGATCCCAGGCGGGAGCTGTGGATAGTTGAATACAGTTAACTTTCCGGACCCTAATTATAACTTAAGATTCTTTTTATTCCATTAAAAGTGAAAATTACCAGCTTGAAGATCCGTCACATATGTGCATATGCAGAATATTTTTTTAAAATAATCTCCATCGCAAGAAATGCACTTTTCCATTCGCTGAAAACTCTCACTAAAACATTGTTCCCACTGTTGTTTGAGTATAGAATTGCATTCTGCATTGAAGGCCGCAACCAACGTGTCTGTCGAAACAAACTTGCATCTCTTCATACATAGTTTCACGTTAGGAAACAACCTAGTAAGATCTGGGCTGTAGGGAGGAAGAACTGTGTAATTAGGCAATACTCCATTCAGGAATAAAGGACAAATAGCTATGCTGACTGCAGAGCAGACCAGAACTTAGAAGAAGACACCTAAATCTCAATAAGGGATCTCTATATCTGTTTTTACAGCAAGAAGGGGCAACGGCTCATACGGAAAACATTGCGATGAATTTTAAGTCTAAGGTTCCCGGGTGGGCTAATTTCTCGTGATGGTAACATTGCTTGATCCGTTCGCCAGACTTTTTTGTAGGGATACCTTAAATCGAGGGTGTATGTAACAAACCACATACATTGAAAGAGCTTAAAGGGTCAGGAAATAGCTGTCGTACGGAAACAAATGTTGAAATATGATTTCTGAAGAGTGTGTGGCGAGAAACTAACATCATTTGAAATGTGTCATCTTTAATACCTGATATTTAGTTTTCAAGATCTTTTTTAATTCCTGTTAGCTCGTACAGGCACTCCAGTATGTGGGATAAATAAATATTTTCAAAAAGTGTGTAATGCGTGCGTTGCAATTATTTATTTTACGTATTACTATGTACTTATTGTTTATTGTTATTGTCTTTATTTTAGGCCTTAGCCGCACTAGGCGACCAGGTAGCCAACAAGAGTACAAGTACACATTTTATCATGCTAGCGCGGCCAAGTCATAAATCTAAAGGCCTTAATGATAAAAAAAATGGTTTCAGATAATAATAAATGATGAAATCATAGTCACAACAATTTTCTTTTGAAACCGGAATGCCAGTTGGTGTGGAGCCGTTATTTGTCTCAATAACTTATTGGGGTGCCGTTATTTGTTCCTTATTAATTTTTTTTTGAGAACACTGCAAATAATTCCGAAAAAACGGAATCTCGAGACTCCTAAATTATACTTTTTCTGCAAATGCGCAAAAAATGTATAAAAAAACAAGCTTCTACTTCAAAGAAGTATAATTAATATACATAGAAACAGAGTTGGTTTGAATTTAATTAGTGCTCTCGTATTAAATTAGTGAGTTGAATTTATCTGAAAAGAGTATTTCTGTATCTTAAACAAATTTTATTTAAAGTGTATAGAAATAGTCTATTAATACAAGAATGTCTGTTGGAATCAAAGAAACTCTTTTCTCTGTGTTCATATCTAACAAAGTAACGCCAACTTTCATTCAGTTAATGGAATGATGGCAGATTTTTATCTACCATTAATGAAAACAGAAAATTTTACTCTTAAAACTTATCTTAATGCACAACACTTTCATTAACCCATTAAAGCCCACAGGACAGAATTTCGACACTGAAATTCGAGTTGAGCTGTTTAGTGAATTTGAGAAAAACAAAGTTCCAAACTACCTTTTCCTATGTTTTTGAGGGTGCTCTTTCAAATGGTGATGGTTAAAAAAATTCTTAAAACATATTTAACCATGGAAAAATTAAAATTAATCCAACAAAACGCCATTTTTCGCTTGCATTTGTTTTCTTTTAATGCCTTTTCGTTCCCTTTCCATTTTTTTTATGACTTAAACCTATTCAGATCATACCCTCGATGTCTAAACTTAAAATAAATAAAGTTAGTAAGGTCTAAAAAAGTGTTACTAAAACAAAATGGCGGCCTAATTGATTTTTTTTTTCTTAAAACATTACGAATGTTTTTCTCGAAAACGATAGACTCTATCAAAAATGTTTTATGAACAAAAATGTTTTAGAATTTGTCATATAAGAATACTCCCAAATTTTTCAGAATATTCCGAAACGATTTTCGATTTCTTGAAAAATTGTGATATCGAAATTTTGATAAACGGCATAAAAAAATCTGAAGAAAATTGATAATAATCTTTGACCAACTCTAAGATATTTTTATTCTTAGAAAATGTTTGATAAACCCTACAAGAAAAAAATATGTATGCTCCTTCTAAGTACATACACTAACGTAGGCCTCTCCAACACGAGCACTCGGTGCCGGCGCGCACCGGTGCTGCACTTCGCAGCACCGGTGCCTGTCCACTGACTTCTCACTCGTTCGCAGCACAGCCGCCTTTGCGCGACAGAGACAGACAGCATTATATTCTTGCATTTAATTCCCGGTGCTTGGCCGGCGCTCGGCCGGAGCGGCAATAGCACCGGAGTTGGAGAGGTCCTGCACTAACGCTTTCTAGTTCATGTAATTTTTTTTAGTAAAAGTTTAAAAAAGTTGTCTTCGAAAACTATAGGCTTTATCAAAAATTTTCTAAGAGCAAAAATTTCTTAAAATTGGTAAAAGAATATTATCAAACTTTTTCAGATTTTTTTTGTTTTTCAAAATTTTTCAAAAAATCGAAAATCGTTTCGGAACATTCTGAAAAAAAATAGAGAGTATTTTTTTGACCAATTCTAAAACATTTTTGTTCCTAGAAAATTTTTGATAAAGTCTATCGTTTACGAGAAAAAAATTCATAAAATTTTGGAAAAAAAAATCAATTAGGCTGCCATTTTGTTTTAGTAATTTTTTAGACCTTACTAACCTTATTTATTTCAAGTTTGGACATCGAGGCCACGATATAAATAGGTTTAGGTCATAAAAAAAATTAAAAGAGAACGAAGTCATTAAAAAAAAATGCAACCGAAAAATGAATTTTTTTTGGATTAATTTTAATTTTTCCATGGTTAAATATTTTTTAAGAATTTTTTAACCGTCACCATTTGAAATAGCACCCTCAAAAACATAGGAAAAGGTAGTTTGGAACTTTGTTTTTCTCAAATTCATTGAACGGCATCAACTCGAACTTCAATGTCGAAATTCTGGCCTGTGGGCGTTAATGGGTTAAAGAACGGTTAAGGGAATCCTTATTTTTCTAGTAATCCCCATAACGTATCTTACATTTTTTATTACCTATTTCTTTCCGTGACGTCCACGTCGTTCTTTCAGTCGGAGTAGCAACGAATTAAAATTATGTGACAGCAGAGACGCGCGGGTCTGATGGAGAATTGACACCAGCCAACTCTAATGCAATTAGGGGGCTTTGCAGCCACTTCGTAATACAGTCACGTATTATTTACTCTGTAGAAAGACACTTAGAATGGGCACTCGACCGGCCCTTCTTTCGTACTGGGGGAAATCAGAACCCTGTCGTCTTTACAAACAGAAAATACGAGGTGAATGGGTAATTTGTGACCTCGGGTCGCAGACGATTTAGAAATGTTGCGACCCCAAATACCTCAACCTAAAATGTTGATGGATATTATTTTACGTTAGATAAACTGCTCGTCAAAATGATTCTAACACTTTTTAGATTAGCGCCATTTGCGTTCTATTCAGGTTAGAGACTTTTTGCGTCATTCATCTGTAGGATTGGTTTTAATATCCCAAAGGGGCTACGCTGTGGCTTGAACGTTTCGCTGTGCACACCCCAAAAACCAACCCCATGTCGAAATTTCAAATTTACACGGCAATTTCAGAGACATAAAGGATAGACTGAGAAGGACGCTGTTGGGGTAAAGACCCCATCTTGACACACACTAAAACCTTCCGAACAAGCCCTGAGCGTTTGGTCGCTGTCCCACCCCTTCATACCTTTTCCAGATCCTATGCGCCGCTCCTCTGCATACGCTGGGTTTTGCATGGTTTGACCTCTGTTGGCCGATTCCATTGATCCTAATGTGGCCGAGTGAATTGATGTGAGGTGCCACAACTCGTTTTCATATTTTGACAGGTAGGCCACCCCTACACAAACTCCCCACCCACCCCCTCTGGTTTCACCCTGTTAGAGGCTGCGTGGGATTTCGTTTTGTTTCAAACGTCATGGCATTACTTAAAAGTTCTCGAAGTTGACGGGATGAGCTGCGGATGAGCGATTGATCGTCAAATGTGGAATTCCACCTCCAACCCACCTCCTGAAAATTCGCCACGCTGACGTCTTGATACGTGGACTGATTTAGAAAGTCATCCTGAGGATGATCAAACCCATTTTCGACTAGCCGTCGTCTCCTAATCCTCTTTTGCATCCCATCGCCGTCTTTTTTTGATATCCTACACATAATATTTGAGTATTTGAAAATTCCTGAAAGAGGATTTAAATGGGGTTGGTTTCTGGGGTGTGGACGACGGACCGTTTAAGCCACAACGTAGCGCAGCCAGACTTCAGGGCATTAAAACCAATAATACACGCTACTGAAATTTAAAAACTGCAATTTTCTAACACGAATAGAATGCAATGGCGCTAATATAAAAACTGTTACACTAATTTTGACGAACAGTTCATAAACGTGTAGTAAATGCGTTTGGCCGATTACATTGGAGTCATGGCGAAATTATTAAAATTACTCTCTTAACCTATTTGCCCTGGTTATATTGTATGTACTAAAATTTGTTAATCCTCCTGATACTAGCTGATTCAATACCCTTTTCTACGAGTTTAGTTTTGTACCCCAACTTCGTTTCAACCCTTTCTTAACAAGCGGGAACGATATCTCGTCCTTTGTTACTCGAATGTCAAAAGTAAGAGATCCGGATTTCGATCTCACTAGATCAGTGTGACATATTTGACGGCAAGTAACGAAGAACAATATTGCCAGCTATATCCTGACTGGGAGAGCATACGGTGGCGTTAACCTCATGATATCGCCCTTTAGTGTATTTTAATGGGACTATATATATTTCAGAGGTCCGACAAAGTCGTTAACTGCCAAACCTCCCTCAAAACACTCTAAGGGTGAAACTGTTAAGCTCGGATGAAGAGAAAAATATTCCTCGATGTCCTCGACTTCTGACGTGTGTGGTGAAGAACGGGGAATCTTTCTTGCTTCATTTGGGCTTAACGGTTTTACCATTAGAGTGCTTTCGGAAGGACATTTGCCGACTGCGTCGGACATCTAAAATATGGTCCTCTTAAGGGCACTAGAGGACGTTACCATGAAGGTAATACAACAGTATGCTTTATTAACCTTTGGAGCGCCGGAAAATCTTATATAAGACGCTCTCCATAGGCTATACTTATCATTCTTAAATTGCAACGAAACTTACTAGTCTTTGCTTTTTGGAGGTCGTTGATCAAGAAAAAAAAGGCTTTGGGGTTGACACCCCCTAAAAAAGTACCCCCGATTCTGATATCAATGTAAGATAGAGTTTTGAGTAAAAATATAATTTCATTTTATATTTCATATGTGTCTTTGCACTATGAACGGTGGCAGATACCCCTAAAGGAATATCTCATGGACGTTTCTGATAGTACATGAATTAAAACCAATTCTTGTTGCTATTTCCAGGTGTGTTTCTGAGACGATATTTGAAAATATTTTTACAACACTTTTATTACGTGTTGTAAAAATTGCTAGTTTAGAATCAACTGAAAATACTAAAAATTAAAAAAAAATCTAGAAATTCTAAAAAAAACAAAATATTAAAAACTCTAAAAAAAAATAGTAACAAACAAAAAAAAAATGAGGCCAGAGAGTCTCCCTATGTCCTCGTCGTTGGCTTCGGGTAATACTGAAGGAGAGACCATCAATCAGTCACACACTGAACGGCAAAATGATTCCAAAATCACCATAAAAACCAATCCGATTTTGAATCGACGGAGGGAAAATGGGTTTACGCTTCGGATTGGCTAATGACCTACCTGCCTGTGACATAGTAGCCTACAATGTTTTTTCCAACCTATTCTTGTAAATTATCTATTTCAGGAATATTTGTTTAGTTCAATTGAATTATTGACTGACACTTGAATGGCCAATAAATATTTTATAGTTAACGTCGTTTAAATTTGTTTTTAAAATAAAATAATTTTCTTACCCAGTGAGAGAAAAAAGGAGCAATACGTACTCTCCCCGGAAAAGGGTAGAGTATTATATACTTTATTGTTGTAAACAAAATTCATCTTTTTTGGGGAATTTTTGGAGAATATTTAGAGAATTTTCTACTCTCAAAAACTTATTACAAAGTAATATTGTAGATACTTACGGCAGAGTCCGAGAAAAATGATAAAAAGGGGTAGTTTCTAATCAGAAAGTGGTGGTTTTTGAAATGTAACACAAAAACTACTATCTTCATCGCATTCCTCATCCTCGAAAACCCCATAGAAGCATTTACTTGGAATTTTAAAAATTAAAAATATTCCGGATCGTTAGCTGCCGGAACGTCTTATATAAGACGCTATTTGAAGTCTGTACTGCATGGGGGTTGAATGTACAAAGTAGGACTAAATCACTAGGATTTTTTAAGGCAAAAAAAGTGCCAAAAACCCCGGCGCTCCAAAGGTTAGAGATTCATTTTTAATATAGTTAGAAATCACAAATACTAAATCTTAGCCGAAAATATGTATTAAAAGAGGATTGAAATAATTATATATGTAAATAAGTATAGACCATAACATCCAAAAATAAATACAAAAATAGTAGTAACTGTTGAAGCAACTGACATAGACACCGCTGGGATTCAGCTGGGAACACGAGCAGTTGTAAATAGGGTTGTATAAAATTATACTTCTTTCACTATTATTAAGTTGTTGAGCTTCTCACGGCCTTATACTCGACCTAAGGCCTATGACTTATACTCGTAGTACGCAGGAAACTACGAAAAAGTATACACTCTGTTATTCACAACACTACAGATAGGGAGACTTGCTGTTCTGGATAAATAAAAATACATGCATCATTTGCAAGGTTCCATGCAAGGTTTGGTTAAAACATCTTTATTATCGAACGAAACTGAGTCAGGTCGGTTGCTTAATAGTGGATAGAGGCATGAAAATACCGAAATATTGATGAAAAAAATATAGAATGGCGTACACAGTTGTCCCACTCCAGTTAGGATGGTTAATTAAAGATATATAGATGATCACTAAACCTCAAAAATTATATATTGTTGTAGTTCTGTATTCGACAATATTTAAGAAATTGAGTCAATTTGGAGATTGATGAAGTAGCTAATAGGAAACTCAATAGTATCGAAAATTAAGAGAATCTCTTGATTTTAAAATTCCCGTCAAACAAATGTAGTGTATATTTAGTAAAACTCCTTAAGTATTCATTTCTAGACTGAAGGTTTCAGTCTCATTTTAAGAGAGTTTACATATATTTCTTCGTTAAGAAGACAGCTTTAAGTATCTTGTCGCAAACCCTGCCAGAAAACATTTCGAAATACACGAAGCAGCATGCGAAATGTTTTGTAACAAGATAATTTTGGTAAAACATCTCCCCTTTGCTCAAGCAAACTCTTGTATTGAATTATTTATCTGCGCCTTAAAAAAGTTAAAACTTTCTGTAGCGTGTATCACTTTTTAACTGTGTATCCCTTCATGTTTTCACAGACCTCGCTACTTCTACTTAACTAATAAGATTAATTTAAAAGTTGCAGTTTTTCTTTGAAAATATCAGTTGCCTAGAACTTGGGCCAGAAAGTAGTTTAACATTGTCGGAAAATCCAGCTTTCTCAGTTAAGACGGGAAAATTTGCTTATTTAGCGAAATACAAATAAGAGTATAAACTCCATTATCTCTTTTTAAGCATCGAGTGGAAACAAGAAATAATCGAGAAGGAAAAAAACAAACTATATATTTCTCTCTATATCCAAGAGACCATTACTGTGTTTGGACTCGGCGATAAAACTGCAGATTTGTTAGTTATGTGTACAGGATGATTTACTGTGAGTGATCCATTAAATGTTTTGAGAGAACTATAATTGAGAAAAATTCATATGGAGAGGCTGAGAATGTGTATTGGGGGTTTTCGGGGATGCTCTACATCTGGGTGTTTAAAACTACCCAGATGTAGAGCCCAGATGTAGAGACTTAGCCCAACTTCAAACCATCCAAACGCATTTTTTGAAAATAAAATTCCCCATATTTTATTTTACATGTTAATGTAGAATTAAAGTCTGAATCCATTTATATTAGCATTCTCTATACCTATATTTAATAGTTATGTGTTTATTCAACGTTTTTTTCTTTTAATATCAATATACTTCCAACAAGATTTTTCACTAGCATGTCATGGAAATGATACAACTAAATCGAGTGTTACTATACAGTCTCCAAAAGTGACCATAAATTCATTATTAGCTAAATGAACAATATTATTGAAAATTCGAACAGGTCAATTTTTGATTGCGATTTACTATTTTGTCACATAATAATTTAATATACAGGGTGTCCCACCTTCGAGTAATGACGCCAAGATTTTTTTAAATGGAACTCATTTTTTTTTCAAGTTTGGATACCCTGGCCGAGCTGAGTCCAAAAATGTATCAAAGTTCTTCTATCTATTACAGGGTGGACAACAATACATAAAGTGTTTATGAAAAATTTCATTAGAAAGTTATACGTTTCTGTATTTTTAGAAAAGTCACAATAAATCTCAAATTGTTCTCCGTTGACTGCTAAACAATGACCGAATCGGGCAATACATTCCTTTGACATTTTGTAACATAGCAGGTGTTATGTTTAACGTTTCTTGCCTGATTCGATTTTGAGCTCAGGATGTTCTCGGGTCTATTAGTATAAACTTTAGATTTCAAATAACCCCATAAAAAGAAACTAGTGGAGTAAGATAGGGATAGGGGGCCATTCCACTGATCCTCTTCTTCCTATCCACCGATCTGGAAAGGTTTGTGTAAAAACTCGCGCACAGCTATAGCAAAATGTGGTGGTGCACCATCCTGTTGAAACCAAATTCCGTCTAAAGTATGGATTTCAATATAGGAAATAGCCGGGTCAAGTCAGGAATTAATGTATATTGTAAAAAATTCCATAAATGCTCCTGTCAAATTTTCATCAAAAAATTTCTCAAATACCACCCAAATGCTTTTGTGGATGTTGCGTATGGTATTCTTGAAGTGTGGTTTCCTAACAGTAGCAGTTGCTAATCATAACAACATCTACTCAATTGTGTACTCTATACTGCGTCAATTAATATGAAGTACCTTTATACGTAGATATAACGAAAAACTTGTAAAGGATGGGCCATAGATGGTTTCTTTTAAAAATTGCTATTAAAACTACTTGTTGAATATTTTTGAATATAATATGATTTTCTTTATCAAGAAAGTATGCCTTTATATTTATGAAAAACAAGTAGTAATTGGCCGCCGCGGCTGGCTTGGCAGTAGTTTATTCTTTTCACCCAATTTTGAGTACATTTTAATGTGGCTAATAAGAAAATTGTTATTTTCCTTAGTGCTCAATTGTTTGTGGATAGTTGGATTAAAACGATCCTTAACATGTCCCCATAAAAAATAGTCAGATGTAATCAGCTACGGATGGCCAATTATTCTCCAAATGGCTGAACAGTTCCGAATTAGTGGAAAAAATTTTAACGTGACAGGTCTTGAAACCAAATCATCATCCGGCCACAAAATATTAAAGTGTAATCATTACTGTAGTGTTACCATCTTATTTTGAAAAGAAGTACGGACCAATGATGCCACCCTCCAAAACCCACACACAGTCACTTTAGGATGATTGGCTTTTCTCTGACTATGTGGTTTGGAACCCCAAATCCTACAGTTGTTTATTAAAATGTCTAGATGGACAAAGTTTCGTCCGAAAAAAATTTTTTGAATGCCATTCAAACTTATTTAAAGTAAGGAGAAGCGATAAGTGGTGGTTCTTATCAAAGGTTTAAGATTTCCTTAAGCTTTCTAAGGGGTGACGTTATTTCGACCAAAATTTTCTATTTTCTATGTTTCTCAAAGCATCACTTTGGAAATATTTTTTTAATATTTCCCAACGTTTTAGCGTAAAAGAAATCTTAAGGAGGTTAGACACCACAAATGTCAAAGTCAAGTGCGTCGGCAAGTAGAAAAACTGTTTAAAAAGAAACCAATAGATGACCCACCCTATACAATTTTCTATTATATTTTAACGTTTTAAATAATAGAAATGTAATGTACAAAAAGTCAAGTCAAGTGTCCTGCGTTTTGTAGAATTAAGCGTAAATAATATCAATTTTTGAAATTCCTGGATTTCATGTTGACCAACACAAACAATACAAACACACTAACAATTCAATTGGCTTGAAGGTGACACCAATATATATTGCTTAGAAAACAGTTAACACTAACGTTCGCACAATTATTTCCATGACAATATTGAAAAGTTAAAGTGAATAAAAAAAGAGAAACGCTAAATAACTAAAAAACTAAAGAAAGGGAAGCTAAAGCTTTTATAAAAGGAGAAAAAGGGTTACAAAATTAGTTTGGGGTTGAAATTGGGTTAAAAGTAGTTATATTCTAAACGCCCTGTACAGAATTAGAGAAAAAAAAAATGTTGTAAGGTTTGGGGTTCTAAAATAAGGAGTAATTCAACAACAGTCAATTTCAGTTAATGGCGCTAAATCAATAAAATGGCGAAAAATTCGAACACAAAAACACAAAAACTCAAAACGGAAGGGTCCCTCTTTCTTAGACAGATAGTAGAATTTAGGCAAAAAAAGGTATTATTAAAAAGAACTCCGCTTTCGGTACAGGTAGCTTGAAAATATTTTCATCAAGTGCAAGGCCATAGCCAGCCAATTTTTAAAAAAACAAAGGGACACCTCTTTTAAGTCTCTGATACTAAATAAATATTCAATCCCCTTTGAATAAATCTTACTAAGTTTTCTTCGGTTTTATCGTCGACAAAACTATTAACTAGGGCAGTGGTGTTGAAAAAAAAAAGAATATAAGGGGGTTAGGAATGACTGAAAAAACACAAAAAGTCCTAGTAAGTTTTGACATTGCTCTTCACGAATTTGTTGTTAGATTTTTAAAACTCAAAATGGCGTATTCAAAATGGCAGATGCAAGTTAGCAATTACTGAAACAAAAAAATTTAATTTTTAAATAAAATATAAATGTTTTATAATAATGAAAGTATGTAGAGGAGTGATTTGGGGTTAGTAATTGTAGATCAGACTTCTAATTTAAAATGGTGGATATAAAATGGCGGATTCAAGATAGCGGATTCAGGATGTCAACTTATTGCAGAAGGATGACAGAAATATTGGAAAAATATACGTCAACGACTTTGACTAAGTATTTTATTTTAAATTTGTTTAATTCAAAATTCAAGATGGCGATCGAAAAACGAAAAATCACGATATACGAACTCTTGACTACATATTTCCATCAGTAGTATCAAATTTTCCACTCCTTTCCGGAAACTTGAGACGTTGAAACTAGTTGAAATTCCTTATCATGTAATGATACTGCAAACGTCACCAAAACGAAAAATATTCATCACATGATAAAGTCAAGTGATAATAACACGTTTTGGGATTTCGAATTTATTTTGACATATTATATGGACATTTGTGGACAACTTTGCTGGACAACAGGATGAAAACAATGCTCTTCTCAAGTAAATAGCTCGTATATATTATTTTTATCAACCGGTATCTTGATTGCACAAGTTTTAATCTATCCAACTGAATCAGTCATATTGAATTCCAAAAATCCGATATCATATTTGTCATTAACAACCCCCAAGTCGTAATCAATGATGCTAAAAATAAATGGGTAGATATTTTATTCCATAATTGATTGAATTAAAAACTTTTCGTCTCCATACTGGGTCCACCATCTTGAATTTTTTAAATAAAACTTTGGTTTCATAAACAGCGATCTTAAAAACCCATGCGTACAACTTTCAAAACGATTTTTAGCAAATTTGAGATTTTTGTCCCCTTGAATTTTTAAAATCAGACTTCGTTCGTATTTGGCGATCCTAAAACCCCCTAAATGATAGTGTTTGAATAAAGACAAGATACCTTTTTTTGAGCCAGTATACTGGATTTCCCGTCCTCTAAAGGTTAAAAACAAAATATCAGTGGCGGCTCGTCAGGGGAGGCAGAGGAGGCAGTGCCTCCCCTGTGAAAATTCCAAAGAAGTTTTTTTTATAAACCTACCTATACCTGCGTACCTATAATACTTACCTTACATTTTTACATTCATATCGGGTAAAAAATAATTTCTAAAAATAAAAATATTAATAAACATGCCTACATATGTCAAAGGAGTTCCTGCACTATTATTTGTAACATATTAGCCCTCATAAAAGACCCAG
This sequence comes from Aromia moschata, assembly GCA_029963805.1. Taxonomy (NCBI): domain Eukaryota; kingdom Metazoa; phylum Arthropoda; class Insecta; order Coleoptera; family Cerambycidae; genus Aromia; species Aromia moschata. The sequence goes on along the minus strand of JAPWTK010000209.1, from coordinate 194,758 downwards.
CGCCTAGTCTATCGCAGTGGTGGCATGCCTCCGCACTTAAATGTTTTCCTATGTATTTATGTATACGGAATAACGGGTTATCGCGTCACAATCTGCGTCTGTTTAAAATGTAACCCTTAACTTCAGTGGCATTAAAGGTCATTTAAAACATTGCATAGCGGAGGCAAACACGCCCACCTTCCACGTCTCACACGTGACAGCGCGGAAAGCGGTTGTTTTATTTCATGAACCTAACCTAGAAAATGTATGTTATTATGTTTATTGTCCGGTGTTTCGGAAATTTCGTTGGAAAGTGCCGTTATTCTTGCCGTTTTTTTTCAGTGCTTTGAGTGGTATAGGAGAGTAATAGTAATTATTGAAAGTCAACCATATTATTTACGTAAGTCATTATTTGAACGTTTAATTTAATTAATTATAGAACATTATAATGGAGGTAACTGGAGAGTGTGGCAGTTTGTTTGATAATAATAATAATACCAGTTGGAATGACACTCAAATAAATATTCGAACCTTCAATGATATTGTTCAGTATCTTATAAAATACAGATTTAGTCGATAATACAAATACAGATAAGTAATGTACAAATACAGATAAGTCTTAGATCTTATGAGGATAAATTATTTGTTAAAGATTTAAGAATACCACGGCCAGATCTAAGTAAAACTAATTAGGGTAAGCCGGTTCGTAGTTTTGTTAATACGTGGTATGATAAATGCAAATGGCTAAGTGGTTCTTTAACTTTAAATAAATTATTTTGCTGGCCGTGTGTATTATTTTCAAATTGTGGAGAAGATGCTTGGACAAAGTCTGGATTTGATAATCTTAAAAATTTATCTCGTTCAATTGACAGACATTCAAAAAGTCAGGAACAAAAAATTCAATTTAGAAAACTATTAGGTACATTATATTAAACAAATTTACTTAACATATTTTATTGACCAGATAGAGGTCCTTCCCCTAGATATGCGGTATATTACTAACAATGTTTACCATTACAAAAATTTAGGTAACAAATATTTTTATAAAATTTGTTGCCTCCCCCCAAAAAAAAAGTAACGAGCCGCCACTGCAAAATATTATAATAAAGCATAATAAAACCAGAAGTAAACTATCTGTAAGTATATTACGGCAATCGCGAAATCAACTTTGGCCGTAAATTGAAATTGGGGAGTGGCATTAAGGAGTCCACAGCTCCTAAAGTTTGTTTAACAGTGCGTGTAAGGTCATTAATTAGGAGGTAGGTAGCCTCGGTAAGTTTTTCTAGTTAAGCTGCGTCGAGGTGGTCGTTAGGGTCCCCTGGGAGGGTGGGGGAGAAGTGTATTGAAAGAAAAGGTCTTACGTTCAAGGAACGTTCGACGGAGGCCGTAGATACAATATTCGGGCGTTTTACTCAGAAAAAATTCCATCGAGATACTCTTCGTTAACTCTTATAGAAAAGTTTTAATCACTGCGATGGAGATGGGTGATAAAAAGATAAAATGAGGGTATTTGTAAGTTTTTTTTTTGACAAAAAAAAACTTCCAGATTATTAAACACTATTAAATAGTGTTTTTATAAGGACCTAGTATGCAGAGTTACAATTAGATCTGACAACGTTGCTCTCTACTAGATTTCTGCTCAAAGGGAGGGGGATTCTTATATGTATATTCAAATGGTCGGTTACAGCCGTTTGAATGTTTTCTATGGTCCCAAAAAAAACGTACCTTGAAAAAAGTCATAAGGACTCGAGTCAGGCGAATAAGGAGGCTGAGGAGCCAAAGGAATGTTTTTACTGGCTAAAAACTCGTTTACTGAAATGACAGTGTGACAAGGCGCATTGTTGTAATGCAACATCCAGTTGTTCTTGCTGTTTGGTCTCACACGCATTACCCTTTTTAAGTTTTTCAAGAACATCTCTGCAAAAGTGTTGATTTACTGTTTGTGGACAATTCCCTGGCTATCAAAAAATGCAATGCAACAAGTCAGCATGCATTTGATCTTCGACTTGCTCATTCTTGCTTTTTTGGGCCTTGGAGAGCTTGAAGTGTGCCATTCCATGCTTTGGCGCTTGGTTTCCGGGTCGTACTCAAACACCTAAGTCTCATCACCACTAATGACACGTTCCATAAAATGGGGATCATTTTCAATCCATTTTAAAAAGTCAAGACACATTTCCCTCCAGATGTCCTTTTGTTCCTGCGAAAGGTTTTTTGGAACCATTTTTTCGCAGATTTTTCTCATCCCCAATTATCCCCGTTAGTCAAAATCTGATGAACAATGGTGTGATTCAAATTTAACTCTTCCCCCATCATTATTGTCGTCAACAGACGATCTGAATGCACAAGAACCCGTATTCTAGCAGCATTTTCATCAATTCTTGAAGATTCGTACTCAAACACCTAAGTCTCATCACCACTAATGACACGTTCCATAAAATGGGGATCATTTTCAATCCATTTTAAAAAGTCAAGACACATTTCCCTCCAGATGTCCTTTTGTTCCTGCGAAAGGTTTTTTGGAACCATTTTTTTCGCAGATTTTTCTCATCCCCAATTATCCCCGTTAGTCAAAATCTGATGAACAGTGGTGTGATTCAAATTTAACTCTTCCCCCATCATTATTGTCGTCAATAGACGATCTGAATGCACAAGAACCCGTATTCTAGCAGCATTTTCATCAATTCTTGAAGATGAAGAAGTTGCGTGGTTCATCTTGAATCGAGTCTCTTCCTTCTGACAATGAGTTAAACCACCGAAAAACCTGGGCTCTTGAAAAAACACTGTCTCCGTAGGCGGGTTGAAGTTATCCAAAAGTATCCGTTGCGCTGTGTCCAAGTCTGAAGCAAAACCTGATAGTACACTGTTGCTCAAAATTAATGTCATTTTTAAAACGCACTAGAAGAAACCATTTACGAAAAGTCACAAAAAAAAACAAAAAAATCTAACAAGTTCATACTTGCTGCAGACTATTCCTACCGGCCTTAGTGTTCCATCTCGAGTGTTGGTGGATTGAGCGCTATGTTGCCAGTCTCATTTCTTAATTTACACACCTCGTACATAAAAAGACGGCAAAATGTAATTGTTCATAGACGCATACAAATTCAAGAAAATAATACACATATACATACCTTTGCTAAGAATACCTATGCAGAACAAATACCTACATAAAAGAAAATTACCTACGATTGAATGGGTATTCCAGGGTACTTTAGACTATAATAAAAATCACGATATATAACGTCAAAAATGTGGCCATATTCGGTATTAGCGAGCCAGTCTACATGAACACAATATGATCTAGTCTCATGCACAAAATACTTTTGGGGCTGTTTTTGTAAGTCTTCTACATTGTTTTGATCTGTTGTTTTTTTTTTTCGCTGTTATTCTCGGTTAACGTTAAGTCGTGACTGCAATACGAATAAATTAAACAGTTTAATACGAAATTGCCTATTAAAATGTGTAAATATATATCATGAAGGTACGATATGCGGAATTCACTCGATTATTGCAAAAAAATATATTTGATTTTTTTCCATGGCGCATTAAAAATATAAATTTGTTTTTTTAAACATACGTAATATAGTACAGGACTTTTTACATAAAAAAGATCGTTCTCACGACTGAAAATTACATGAAATATTTGAAATATTTTGGAATTTTTAAAAAATTGAATTTTCCGCCATAACGTCTCAAATGTACCTCTCAACATGGCTGCCCTGAATTTTTGCCGTCTCAAATTAAAATGTAGACATATTTATCGTCACACAAAAAACATATAAATTAGGTAAATTCTGATAATAATTTAATCTATTAGTAATTTTAATTTAATTCAAAAATCAGATAACTTAGTTAAATTCTGAATAATATAAATCAATAAATAATTAATTTAATAAAATAAGTTAATTCTGAAGTATTTTATAGTGTATTTTCAATATAATATGGTCCGTTGCTATATAGAATTGTATTAAAAAAATGTAAAACGCACCGACAAACAAACTTGCTCTTGACTTTCTTAAAAATATTTCTCGAAATTTGGACAATCAATTCAATTTTCTACAGCTTTTTTTCACATGCACCGATTGTTTTTTAGGTTTAATAAAAAAATAGTCCTAATATTTTTCTGAAATAAATTTTCTCCTAAAATAAAAAATTAAAAACTGAATTATAAAATTACCCAGAAATGCATAATATAAAAAAAATTAAAAAATACACTTGAAAATTAGTACATGAGTAGAAAATAAATATGAAACAACTTTTTCCATTGACGTTTTTCAAAATTTTAAAAATGAGTGCCATATTTTATAAATTTTTGAGAAAAATATCAAATTTGACAGGTTAAAATAGTGTCGTGACCACTTACCTAAATGCCATTTGGCGTTACTTTTTAACAGAAAATGAACAAACAATTTAAAATTTCCTTAATCAATTAGGAAAAAAAATTCCCATATGATGCGGACTTTACATGTGACATTGTATGAATACTTTTTGACAAGCATTGTATAGGACTAAAATGTGGCCTGTGTCCTAGATTTTTACTACGGTACAGTTTAAGTACACCAGTAATCTGGAAAATCTCTCAAATTATAGTACATTAGTAGTTTCATTAGCGACCCCAAGTGCTCAGTGAGAAAAGCAAATTAGACGTAAATTATTTCTAGAATGACACGAAAGGGTTGAAGAACAAATCGGTTTATTTTTCCCATCGCTGTTGCCGAAAGGAAGGAATTCGTTCCACTTCCTGCGCTTTACAAATACCTCACCCGACGGCATCCAAACAGCCGTTCTTGCAATAATTAGCTGTCGTCCCCAATTCATTAAGGCTCAATTGACCTTAGATTGCCGTTTTAATTAGAGCCGTGTTTCGATTGCCCGATAACAAACAAAATTTCCATTCGAGGGCGAAGGCCCTTATTGAAAAGCTAACCTATGCAAACGAGATGCGGAAACGTTTCAATGGTGTTTTTCTTACCTTTTAAAAGGAAATCGAGCGCCGTTAAAGTCGTCCAAACGGCTTTGGCATTAAACGGTGCAAAAAGCGTATAAGGGGCTGTTAGCGAGCAAATTAATTATTTCCGTTACACCTCAGTCTTGTATGATAGGTCTAATTGGCAAGCGGGCGAATGGAACGCTTTCAGTAAGCGCGGATACTAGGCTTTTAAGGTTTTGATGCAATACAGGGCCGTACCAAATAAAATTTGAGATATAAACACCAGGTCTGGTCCCAGCTGGAAAAATTAGAATACTTTAAAAAAGTAACAAATATAATTTTTCAGGAAAAAGTATTTAAGTTGCTTAGGTATCTAGATACTTTTTTTAAAAAAAGTGTCTAAAGATACAAGATACTCCATAAATATCTTGTAGTCCTTGTGTAGGACTTCAAGCTTTTTTTTTATTTGCAAAAAAAACGTTTTTTTTTGACTTTTGCGAATTTTTTTGGTTATGTTCGCCATTAAAACTCGAATCGCAAAAAAACCCTATCCTGCTTAGAATTTTTTTCTCTATACGACCATATTTTTTATTTGCTGATAACAATTAGTGACCGGGTTTCTCCCTGTTGATTGGGCTATTACAACTGTCAAGCTATTAAAATTTTATTATTAAGAAAATTACATTGCTGTTATTGCCACTCCATAAAACATAAAAAATCGTATACAGGGTCCGACAGGGAGGTATGGAATTTTTAAAAAGATTCACACTCTTATTTTGCAACTGTAACGTGGGATCCAGGGGCAAGCGGAATTACCAACGACCACGAGAGTCCTTTTGCTACTTTCGGCTAATTTAATGTACTTTTAATTCTGGCACAAACATTTGAAAAAAAAAACATACACATTTAGAAAGACGCAAATATAGGTATATTATATGCTTATTAATCTTAAAAAGCAAGCTTCTTATATCGTTCTTATAAATAAATGACATTCAGTATATGTACATACATATACATCCTACTGTCGGATTAGGGATGTTACAGTGGAACTGGACCTATTCCTTTGGAATAGGTATCACCTGCCTATTCCGCGTACCTATTACCAACTATTGGATGTACCTATTCCGGCTGGCACCGACAACGTGACAACGGCTCGGCGGCACCGTGTTACATGTTCAGCTTTGCAATTTCGGCAGTGCCAGCGGTACTAGTGGCGCGCGCATAGGTAATAGGTAGGATGAGCGTTGATTGAAATATTTGGATTTGGAATAGGATGATAGGGAATAGGACGAATAGACTCGGAATAGTTTTTGGAACCGGAATAGGTTTTGGAATAGGTTTGTGTCCGGAACTGGTACAGGTCATACTAGGTACGCGAAAAAGCTATTCCGTAACATCTTTATGTCGGATGAAGATGTTGTTTCAGCTGATACTGTCAATAGAATTGACGAAGACTAAATATATAACTTCGAGTATAATTTATTTAATAACTTATTTTAAAAAATATATACCAGGACAAGTCAAATATATAATAAAATAATATTTTTATTAATAGATAAAATTTAAAAACTAACATTTTAGTTTTCTGTATACAGGGTTTGTCCGGAAAGTAATGTCAGTGAATTTTTTTTCCCGAGACTGTACGCGCCAGCCCGCGCTTTACGTGATGGGATTGTGGTGGGGGGGATCTGGCAACAAGATCCAACAAGCGTCAGTTGGCTACCGGTCGTTGTAGCGGTCACATCACTCGTTCTTTGAGAGTCGTTACAGTGACCCGGTGCAAGAAAAAATGCAACGTTCGCTTGAGCAACGGATGGCGATCAAGTTTTGTATGAAACTGGAGAAGAGTGCTGCGGAAACCATTCCAATGTTGAAGAAGGCTTTCGGCGTCGATTGTCTTTTGAACAGGCAAATTTTCCGGTGGCACAAGGCCTTCGCAGAAGGTCGGGAAGATGTCAAGAACAGCGCTGGACGGCCATCAACCTCCAGTTCCGACGACAATGTGAAACGTGTGCGTGACTTGTTGAACACTGACCGTCGTCTAAGTGTCCGTTTAATTTCCGAAACATTAGACATTACGAAAACCATTGTTCACGAAATTGTGTCGGAGTCTTTAGGAATGAGGAAGGTGTGCCCGAAGCTCGTGCCAAAAGTGCTAACGGACGGTCAACAAGCGAGGCGCGTCGAAACCTGCCAAGAACTTTTGGACACCTGCGAAGACAACACCACTTTCCTTGATGGCGTCATTACCGGGACGAAAGTTGGGTCTTTGAATACAATTCGGAGACGAAGAAGCACAGTGCGGAATGGCACACGTCGAACTCCCCTCGCCCCAAGAAGGCCAGGATGTCCAGGTCAAAGATCAAGACAATGCTGACTGTCTTTTTTGATTGCCGGGGATTGGTCCATCATGAGTTCATTCCGCAGGGTACAACCGTAACCGGAAAGTTTTACGTCGAGGTGCTGAAGCGGCTGAAACGCAGGGTGAATCGCGTCCGCCCAGACATCTCAAAATCCTGGAAGTTTCAGCACGACAATGCGCCTTCGCACACCTGCTTCCTCGTGGCCGATTACCTCGTCAAGGCAGGCATCACCGTTGTTCCCCAGCCTCCCTACAGCCCCGATGTGCCCCCCCCCCCCCCCCAGACTTTTCTGTTTCCGCGCCTCAAAACCCCAATGAAAGGACAGCATTTTGGGTCGGTGAAAACATTCACAAGGCTTGCACCAACGCTTTAAAGGCGATTCCGGAAAACGAGTAGCGTGCGGCTTTTGATGCGCGGAAGACCCGCTGGAACCGATGTGTGGACGCAGGAGGAATGTATTTTGAAAGTTTCTAAAGATTTGCACACATAGAACCAATAAAAACCATTTTTCAAAGCTCACTGACATTACTTTCCGGACAAACCCTGTACTCTTCTTCAACCGAAAAACATTTTTCCCACCGAATAGGCAATTTTTTTATTCCATCGTTATAAAACGTGACAGGTTGTTCCAGCAGCCAGTTGTGGACTGAACTGACGAAGTCAACGAAAAGAATACGTTTCCTATCCCAAAAAAAAATAGTCGAAGGTACTTTTCCTGCAGACAATCTTGTTTTTGCCTTCACTGGTGCTTTTTGTCCTTTTGTCCGCCACTCCATACTCGCTAGTTTGGATTCTGGTGTATAGTGGTGAACCCATGTTTCATCACAACTGACTATGCGATTAAGTAACCCTTCTCCTTCATCTTCATAACGAGCCAAAAGTCTCCGACAAACCTCAGAACGAACACATGTTTGATTGGGGGTGAGAAGTCGAGGAACCCATCGAGCTGAGACTTTCATGAAATCAAGTTTGTCCTGGATAATTGAATGAACACTCCCATGACCATGATAATTCTCACTGATCCAGCAATTCTTAATAAAGTATATGTAGTTACACTTACATATTTTATATTTCATGGCCTTTAAGAAAATTAAAAACTGACAAATGTGTGTCAAATAATAAAACACCTCCAAGAAGTTTTTATTAACATAAAAATGGCATATGATAATAACATTTCCATTGTCGTGCAAGAGGGCAGTGACATATTACATTTGTAGTATATTTGTTTAACAATTGCAAACAATTATTTATTAAGTCCCTGTTTGATGCCTGAACCTGTGACACACCATTGAAAAGCAAATTTTCAGCACTATTTAACCATCCTGGAGTGGGTACTGGAATCTTCATTGTAGAAACAAAAAACTGGACGCTTTCCATGAAACATCGAAGATTAAAACTAGTTTTAATCTTCTCCTGAAGATACCAACTTCAGGAGCATCGAGAAAAGTATAGTAGTTCGGTGTTTCGTGGAAAACGTCCAGTTTTTTTTACTATTTAACCACATAAAGATCTAGAATGACGCCCGCAAAAAATCTAAGTTAAAGGCATTAAACTCAGAAACAATTAACGACAGACATTTGGATAGCGTCAACGGGAGCATCTTAAAAAAAGTGTCTTAACAATATACTCTCTAAAATATCAGTACTCTCCAATATCATCAGCTAAAGTCCAGTAATTATAAATATATGTTAAGATATTATATCTTCTACAAAGGAACATTCTCCAAAACGCATTTTCTCAGCTTTTTAGAATTATCTGGAAAACGATTACAGACAATTTAAATTTGAAAAAATGTCGAAGAGGTAATAAATTCCTCTAAAACTTTTCCCGTTTAACCATCTTTCTATCTTCAACAAAAGCCAAGATACTGTGACTAGCGCGTGGGGAGTCCGCCGCTGCTTCGACACCATTTGACCGAAATAACCGATGGCCCATGCCGATGTAAACAAGGGCGCTTCTCGAGGAATTGCGGTCCTTCGGCAACAAACCAGAGTGCAGAGGAGTTCATCTAGCACCTTCTAGAGTTATCAGTCACAAATATAAGAAGCCTCAGTAGCGGCGGGAACGGCAGTCTTTAAATGAAATAAATCGCGCTGTCGTGAGTTTCGTGAGAGACAGTTGAATATATATTGTACAAAAACAAATTAGTGTTTGTTAATTAGTACCTAATCCGCATTTGTATTTATTTAAATAAATAGTATTAGTTGAAAGTGATTTGATTTTCCACATTTTACGAACCCTAAAGTGAACAAAAACATTACAATACCAATGCATGCATACCCAATTTGGGACAGATGATATGTACTTGCATGTTTACCAGTACCTAAATATAATCTATAATAATCACAGGCCCACAAAAAAATTTTTTTTTTGACTATGGATAAGAACATAGTTTTTCTCTGTATTTTTTGACGCTGAATCCAAATCCAGTGTCCGTTTAACCGTAGCACGTCAAGATCAAGGTCATTTCAAGGTCAAATTGCGAAATAAAGGCTAAAAAGAGGAAAAATCCCATATATCCTCATATTTCTGGAATCGCTGAATTAGAATCTGATGTTATTCTTACCATATCACGTGACTTCGAAGAGCACTCCAAGGTCAAATCACTAAAAAACGCATTAATGAGGCAAAGTATCTTTATGTTTTTAAAGTTGCTGAATCAAAATCTGAAACCCATGATAGAATACCGTAAATGGTCTCGTTTTCATCATGTAGGTACCTTAGGCTGTATTAGGGAAATGTGGTTAAGGATTTTCGGTTTCGTGAATGTATTGCTATTATTTGTTAAGGTAAAAGATATCTAAGTCCTTGTATCCAGGTACATTAGATGAGTTAATACCAATTCTCGTAGCCACCTTATTGAATATTGACTAACTACATAGTACTAACTATGACTATCGACTAACTACGTAGTAATCATCTTACTGAAAATCAGTGAATGAATCATTGAATAAACGTGTTTAGACTCCTTCAACCAGACACACATTTTGCGTGTGTGCGCTAATGCACGCGTGTGTACAAAAGCGTGTATGCATGAGTGTGTACTTGCGTGCGTATGTAAGTGCATGTGTGCGTGACTGTGTGCATGTGCGTGCATATAGAATGCCTGCTGCCCCAGAGGATGCTGGAGATGGGGACCACTGCCTCAATTGAGGATGTGTAGAATGATCCATTTTCCGATTCACTGGAGTAACGAAGCCAGCGAAGGCGCGCTGGCCTGCAGGGGGGCGTTAAGCGAAATACACTACACAGGTCATTTGAAGATAAAAGAGTAAGGAAAAACAGAAGATCATGAGCATAATTAGGACTACATGCATGAAATGCACGGATTTCAATTTCGTTTTTTCAAGCGTTTATTTCACGATTTGACCTTGAAATGACCTTGAAACGGACGTGCGGTTAAACGTACACCGGATTTGGATTCAGCAAATAAGCGACCCCAGAAACATAGAGATATACGGGTATTCTCTTTTAAGCCTTTATTTCACGATGTGACCTTGAAATGACCTTGATCCTGACGTGCTACGGTTAAACGGACCCCGGATTTGGATTCAGCGTCAAAAAATACAGAGAAAAACTATGTTCTTATCCATAGTCAAAAAAAAATGTTTTTTGTGGGCCTGTGTAATTTAATGTTATGAACTTCTTCAAAAGAATTTTCCTTTCATTTGTACATAACAACTTTCGATGGAGAATCCTTAAAGTTTCTCAAATCTCGTTGATAAAAGTTTTGTATTTAAATTGTTTAGTTGCTGCCTCCGCTGAATCTCTGTTATATTAAATTGTTAAAGTCTCTAACAACGTACTTATTCGATCCTCATTATCACAAGTACCACTTACCTTCGACTTCCTTTCTTCTCAGCCTTTACAAGACTGCGTAGTAAAAGAAACTCTTTTATGTTGATACTGTTATGGAACACGTGCTCTATTCAAGTTGGTGACAGCAAATTTTCCTTTGTTTGAAATTATTGGTATGAAACTCATAAGTCCAGTGAAGGACTGAATTTTCAATATAAAATTTATCATTATAAGGGATTGGAGTCGATGTTTGAAAGGTGATGAAAAGTAAGTGATTTTGTTTGGCTTCGGATACGTAAAAGTGTAACTATGTAAATTGATAAATTATTGAGTTTGAAATTCCCAGTTGTGCGATAAGTTAGAGGTCCATATATTTTTCACAAGTGATTCGTGTTCAGTGGGTCAAAATACACGGGAATATATAGATCTGCCTTCTATCACTCTACTTTTATTTTTGTTGTGTGCCTGTGTAATTAAAAATGAAAGAAATCTAATTAAATATGGCTGCCGACAAATTTTCTAAAAAGTGTTCTGAAAAGTGACAGCAGAAAAGTCTTAAACGAACTTACTTGCATTTGAACTTTTACTTTTGTCTCACTTCTCTCGAAAGGATACGAAAGGCTAAAAATAAAATGATATTTCGAGTAATAAAACAGATAAATTATAGCTCAAAAATTACAGTTGAATACACTACACTCAAAGGAGGTTCATTCATTCTCATCAGCTGTGAAATATGAACAAACGCAACAAAATCGATTCTTTTCTGAAACGTCTGGTGACAGGCGATGAAAAATGGATTGTTTATGGTACAAAAATATTCGACGTCAGCGATCGTGGTGCAGTGAAACTGAGCGAGCCCAAACACAATCCAAAGCTGATCTTCACCAGAGGAAAGATATGCTCTTAATATGGTGGGTTTATGTGCGTGGTGTTTTCCAAGCTACTATCGCGAAACCAGACGATCGATTCGGATGTGTAGTGTCGCCAACTGGATGATTTGAATACATCTCCTGCGGAGAAACGGCCAGAACTCATCAATTGCAAAGGCGTAGTGTTCTACCACGACAACGCGAAACCCCATACAAGTTTGGTGACTCGCCAAAAGTTGCAGCAGCTTGGATGGGAAGTCTTGGCTCATCCTTCTTACTCGCCGGACCTTGCCCCATCAGATTACCATTTGTTTCGTTCCTTGCAGAACGACTTGAATGGTAGATCATTCGATTCTGGTGAGGCCAGCAAAGAGGATCTCACCTAGTTCATCGCTGGAAAAGAGCGGTCCTTCTACGAGCGCGGAATCATGCAGATTAAAAAAAGATGGCAAAAGACCATCGATCAAAATGGGCAATACATCTTTGATTGAACTTTGTTCTATTATTAATAAATGAACCTTGAAAATCACCCAAAATATGCTTCATGACTTTCCACCTAAAAGCTTATAATTTTGGTCGTTCAGATGGCGCCTCAGTAGTTCATGCGAGTTACGCAGGTAGCCTATAAATTCCGCACACTTGTTATTTTTTTCTTAACTTATCGTAAAAATTTCTTTAATTTCCCGGAGCCACATTTATCTGGGCACAATGGTCCTTTTCCGGCGCGCTCTCGAATTTCCGTCCTTACACGCTCTATCCGAGCCGTAATTCTCCCTTCGCCTCCGTCACAAATTTCATTATATTTCCTCTCTATTGTTTATCGGAAAAAAGAGCCGGATAATTGAACAAAAATTGCCAATTCCGAATTTACGTTCAGGAGCGTCCCCTACAACAAACGTTGCCCTATTAAGCCCGCAGGATTAATAACGTATTATTCGAACGTGCGGCCCTACTTCCAAGACGGAAATAACGGGAGAAAAATGGCCAATTTCAAATTTAAAGTATTCATTTATTTCGAGGAGCCATAAAGCTATGTAATCAGCTTAATAGTTGCCGGTATTATCATAAATGAAAGATTTTTTTCAGCTGGGTGCGGCCGAGGCTGCGGCCCGCTCTAAAATATGAAATAATACATCCTATAACTCACGCTCATGACACGCCATTTTTCTCTTTTATATAATAAAATGGATTGGTTAGACATGATAAATAAATTCTCGGGTTTTTTTTATCCCGTACGCATTATGTTTTTTCTTTGGCAACGTGGAAAAAGCTGACGTGACGAAAAGTTATTTATCTGGCCGGCCTTATTTGGGAAAATTAAAATGATGTATACACTGCCAAACTGATAAATGCCCGCGGAGACACGAGGAGTTTCACATGTTACGCGTTTGCATTCACGACTACATGTTTAAAGTGTAATTAAATAAGCACCGTCTGACACTTATCTATAGAAAGGTGTAGCTATCTGTAGCATGTGGAATCCAGGGATACGCAGAATTACTCACGCACCGGGATTTATTGGCTACTTTCCAGATTGCAAGCGCTCATATCTGCATAGCTATAATATCGTGAATTCGTTGATTAGTTCGTCGCAAAAATCAGATTTTGTTTTTCCTGATGGTTCCTCAATTCAACCGACGATAATAAATAAAAAAACGATGAAATAAAACATCAATCGTACAAGTAGGAGATGTCTTTATTTTACGCACAAGCCACTACACCTGGATCCGGGATGCACCCGACGTGGAACGTCGGTCACACGTCTAATTCCAGACGACAGCTAGTTAATACTTGAAGTTGCTTTGACCAACACAGGCAGAAAAATGATATTCTTGAACAAACACAATGATAGCAATCTTCAAAGATTAATTATTAGACACCACGGCCAAAGGAAGCATCAGTCGGAAGAAAGGAACTGAATATTTTGAGTGTACCACTCTATTTTATAACATGGGTATTTTCTCAAAAGCATCTCAACATTATATTCCCCCCAACTGGCAGAAAGGAGCTCTACGTCTACCTAAACGCCCAGGGGCGGACTAAGACGTTCCGACGACAGCTCGTTAACTATATTTTCATATTAACTAACGCGATAGACCCTGACCAAGGTTCTCACATATCAGATCTAATAATTATCGAATATGATTATTTACTTTTAGCAACGTTTTCTCCCAACGAAAACTGCATACAAGAAGAACCGTAACTAACTGTATGTTTATTCATAGCACATATGTAATTAGCTCAACCTACAGAGGAAACCCCTTCAAAAACCTTGGCTATAAATATTGCAGATTTCCCTTGCATTCCCACACATAATTTTACATACTACTCGTAGTTTCACTGAATGATTTTTTCGGTATCTAATATTCGCCTGCCCTAAGAATCTCGAAACTATATTCAGAGTCCCACTCTGGCCTGCTGACGCTCTGCTGGGGTCTGCTGACACTCGCTGACCACTCAACCTTTGTACTTGCCAGATGTGACCTGTTTCTTTGCCTAAAATGAAATAATTTAGAAAATCTTTAACAAAACCCATTTGTCATGGATCGAAATAAATATATTTACTTAAAGAAGCCAAAAAGATTCTAGACATTTGAAAGGAGAGGATGAACCTAATTTATGACATGTCTAACGAAATTTGGTGTGGTCTTCTGCGACGTTTTCTCATCTCCTATAGGTACTTCTTAGATAGTAAAGATAAATAAAATATTCTAAAAGTAAAATTATACATAGTTTTCAGCTAACTATTCCATCGTCGTATTCCTTCAGAAAGGACAATAAAAGTAACTAATAAATCTGATAAAAGAGCTAATTCGTTATAATTTATAAAAATAAGTGAAACACTTACCCTCTTAATCAGGTAGTCTGGCTATCTGCACTGAAAATATCGAACATAAGAAGTATATGTATGCACTGTTTCCACAAGTATCGCCCACTGGATAAGATTCGTAAAAAAGTTGACAGCTTCAGATATGTTTCCACAGTTGTCTCGTTGAACCGTGGAAAAAAGTGTGTTCGCATTTTGAAAAAGATCGTTCGACATTTACCAATGTACCGAACGTTCGAACATTGTCTCTCATCTAAAGGCGATCATTTTTTTAGTGATTTACAATGGGTAACCAAAACTCCAAAATCAAAGGGTGTTCTATCAATATCACGTGACTCCGCCGTTCAGTTGCTTCTTTGTTTTTGCGATCACCATTGAATTTAACACAAAAAATACAATTATTTCTCACCTAAAATCGTAACAACTTGTCACATTTATAACAACAAAGTTGGCGAGTTGGACTTGAGTTTGACACCAATCTATTCTGTTGTTTATAAAGTAGAGGAAAATATATTTTTTATTGTGTTATAAAATCCAACCAAATTTTTATTTAAAGTTTAGTAAAAACTTTAATTTCCTCATGATGTAAACTTCTCAAGAGATGGGCACGGCAATCTATCTCTCACCGCTTCGGTTGCATCACAAGCGCTCTGTTACCGCCGCGGATTGTCCTCCGATGCATATTTGCATATGCCTCTCCTTTTTATTCTACGGCAGCCATTGCTCGGGTGTCAGCGCGCGAACGGTTCTCATTTAAATTGTAAATTCATCAACGGTAATTAAGTGGTCGGGATCAAACAGTGCAAGTTTTACGCGGTTATATCCGCCAGCTGAAATGGCGATTCGGATATAATGGGATTACAACACTCGTGCTTTTGCTTTTTTTTTTGTGAAGAGTTTTTTACATCTATATGGCATTTTATCTCGGCTACTTAAATGAAATTATTAAAAAATGTGGTTTAACAAATTCTTTCTGAATGCAGTAAATGTTATATCAGTGAAACATCACCCCCTTTATCTGTACGAACTAAAAAATAAATTATTTTATACAAGTTGTGTAAATTAAATAATAAAACTGTTTTTTTTTTAATTTTTTTTCTTCGAATAAAATTACAATTCAATATTGTCTCAAAATAACTTCCCCGGGAAGTCACACAGCGCTGGAGATGTTCTTCCATTCCTCACAGCAGTGCTGGATCTTATATACTGGAATAACTTTCAGCTGGTCGGTTACAGCCATTTGAATGTGTTCTATGGTCCCAAAATGACGTCCCTTAAGGTGACATTTCAATCTTGGGAAGAGAAAAAATTACAAGGACTCAAATCAGGCGAATAAGGAGGCTGAGGAGCCACAGGAATGTGTTTACTGACTAAAAACTAGTTTACTAAAATGTCTGTGTGACAGGATGCTTTGTCGTGATGCAACATCCAGTTGTTCTGGATGTTATCAAAAGAGAAAATCAGCATGCACTTGATCTTCGACTTTCGACATTCTTACTTTTTTGGGTCTTGGAGAGCGAACTTGTGCTGGAACCCATGAAACCATGCATTGTGCATGGAAAGCATGACCATGTTGGCGTTTGGTTTCCGGGTCGTACTCAAAAACCCAAGTCTCATCACAGGTTCCATAAAATGGGGATCATTTCAATCGATTCCAAAAAGTCAAGACACCCGATGTGCTTCTGTTCCTGCGAAAGGTTTTTTGGAACCATTTTTGCGCAGAAGCAAAACATGATAGCATACCGTTGCTCAAAATGAATGTCTCATTTTTAAAACGTACTAGAAAAAAAAACGTTTTACGAAAACAGTAATAAAGACAAACAAAACTTTAACAAATTTAAACTTGTACTGAAGGTGCATTACATGTTAACCTACCGCCGCCCGTCCAAGTCCTATCTCCGCAGTGTTGCTAGATCGGGTGTTACGTTGCCAGTCTCATTACTTAATTATTACACCTCGTATAATAAACTGCCTCCTGTATAATAAACACCCGTACATTTCATATTATAAACATGCATGACATACATAAACAGACATCAGACTAATTCACTAGAAAGGTTACAAAAATAATGATATTTTTTTGTTAGTTAAATTGTTAAATTTCTAAAGCGTATGCATTTCTGATGGAACGTATTTTTGTCTTCAGCAAAACTAAAGCCTCTTTTTAATATTATTTGCTATATATTATGTATTAGGGTCCGAACCAAACGGTGCTTTACCATATGTATGTAACTATGACATGATTTTAATTTATTTTGCCAGATGATATCGGTAAAGTGCTGAAAAGTCAGTTATGTTACATACAGTGTCGGCATTCTTGCCATAGAGGCCAGTTCTAGAGTAATTATCTGGTGATATCGTTAAGTTGCACACAACACCAGTTGGTTTTAACCCTAGGATGTACATTTCTAAGGAATTTTATTGTCCGTTGCAGCCGACTTGCAAATACTCGTGTTTGTTTACAAATGAAAATAATGAAATATATTGTTTTTCTAGTGTATGTAGTCACCACTAGCGCAAGTATATTTCAGACCCTTGCAGACTTTTTCGGTCACTATACATGCAACTTAAAGTTATTGATGCACCACTTATTACTGGCGCTACTAAATCTTTGCATGTGTAAACACAGCATTAGCTGTAGTTACTAGATTTGTCTATTTGTAACTACAACTTGTATATGTAACTACTATTTATCTATTTGTAACTACTAGATGTCTATTCCTGCGAGCCGCAACAGAGATGGAATAACAATAGATACGCTGCCGATGGCCGTTTCTGTAACAACCGTTGCCACCGCATGTTACACAGTAACCTATTGTGAGTTTGTTTTCATCTAACCACTGTTTTCATTATTTATGCTGCACAGCAATAGCTGGATAGACTATCCTGGAGTGGGTACTGGAACCTTCGGCGTAGAAACAAAAACTGGACGTTTTCCACGAAACACCAAACTACTACACTTTTCCCGACGCGCGTTTCACCAACCAAGTTGGCATCTTCAGGAGAAGATTAAAACTGTTTTTATCAGTTTTAATCTTCTCCTGAAGATGCCAACTTGGTTGGCGAAACGCGCGTCGAGAAAATTGTAGTAGTTCGCTGTTTCGTGGAAAACGTCCAGTTTTTTGGATAGACTATGTCACAACAGTTTATTAGTTATTAACTGAAAATAAATAAGTTTTTATCTTTTAGTATTCATTTATATTTATCGATTATTATAAGTTTAAGGAAATGCAATAAGTTAAAAGTTTCATTCAACTTTGATGAGGCGTAAGTATAATATTTTTGCAATAATTTGCAATTATTTTGTGTTATAATTTTTTTTAATTTCCTACTTATCTGGCTATGTGAGTATAAAAAAGCAAGCGATTGTCCAATGTGTCAAAATTTTTTCTATGTAATTTTTAGTTCCTTCTTACGGAATCAATCGATAAAGTCTTGTGAATGTATAGTGAACTAAGGAATATATGAAATCGAATCAATGCGATTTTTTTATATATCGTTCAAAACGTCAAGTTGGTTTTCTCCTGGATAGATGGATGGTTCTCCTGGTCAGTAAACCACGTCGCGTCGATTCGATTTTGTGCATTGTTGTACCCAGATAAATAGGGAATTAAAAAAATAAGAAATTTTTTTTTGCAAATTATCGCGAAAAAATATACGCTTCATCATAGTTGCATAATAAATATTTGTATGGATCTTTTCAATATGAGGAATAGAAACGAATACCATACAACTAAATGAAACATAAAAAATGATGGTACTTACTTCGTTTCATGTAACCGTAATGCATTTACCTAAACATACAATAATCAGTAAAGATAAATGAACAATGAAAGATAACAATTCATTTATTCAGTCGATATTGTAAACGGGTTTATTTGTCCTATAATGCATGAATATTGAACTTATGAAATTATGAGTAAGATAAAAATCTGGAGAGGCAGCCAGCAATCAACGACATAACAATTGTAGAGTTGGTGACCGCGTTCTTTCACTATCTATGGCCAAATCAAAACGAAATGCAAATATGTTAACTGAAACTTTAAAAGATTATGGACACTTTATATGTGCAGCTCATGCACAAAAGAATAGCATAAACAATAAGAGACAGTTTCCTTTCAGTTAACGAGAATTATCTCGTTGCGAATGTGAAATAAAATTGTAGAAGCGTGTACTCGAAGAGATACGTTTAGAGAACCTCTGCCAGACATACCTTCACCTCCTGAACCATTTGTCACAAGATGGGGTATTTTATTGGAAGCTGTAGCTTATTATGATAAGCATTTTGAGGAATCTTTAGCTTTGATCCTAACGTAAGCAATTCCACACACACAGTGTAGAACTTACTGCAACTACAAAGCGTACGAGACGAGGTTCGTTACATTGATTCTAGTAACTCCATTTTAATTATTTCACATAAAAGCACATCTGTGTCGTACACGTGCGTATGCCCAGTCTGTGCTCAGGTGGTCGGCAGAGAACCATTTGCGGGACTGCCTCTATTTCCATACCGAATCTTTTAGCTGCTAATATTTGATATCTCTAAAGCGGCCCCTAGACGGTCAATAACATTGCACAATATTACGAATTGCGCAATAACGTATGTCCTAAAAGTTTTGGCACAACATTCATGAACTTAAATCTTAACAATAATGAAATAATATCAAGTCGCCTTTGGTAACAAAAGATTGTTTACTTTGTTGACTGTCAGTCGAGGGTTATTTATTTTGAAGTGTATGCTTTCAAATGTCGTATAAATTAGAAATAAGAAAAAGTATCTATAACCTAGTTGGGCGGGTACCCAAAGCTGAAATATTTCGAATATTCGAGAATGAAAATATTTCTCGCAGAACCATTTATCGAACAATAGCGGAGTGCGAGCAGGGAATACCTTGTTTGAACCTTCCAAAAAGTGGAAGACCACGAGTATTTACTGCACAGAGGGAAGAGCGTTTGGTAAGAAGAGCAAGAAACCAAGTTGGGATGTCATCAAGGAGACTGGCTCGTCAATATGACACTTCTAAGAGTACGGTATCGTTGACATTGAAGAGGAATGGTCTGAAATATCGAAAAAGACGTAAGTGCCCCAAATACACTCAAGGGCAGCTTCTACGTATACCAAGATGCTGCCGTCAACTGACACGGGTCTACTTTCCCGATGTTCAAAAGCTATTCATAAAAGAAACAAATACCTGGGGGGGGGCACTGCTATAAATATTGTGTGCCAGCACTTTTAGGACATACGTTATCATTGTATGACCCCTCTTCCACAAACGATCAATATTTTTTGCTCAATAATATTGACGGCTCACAAATGTCAATATTTTAGATAAAGCAAGACCTAGTGTTCAGTGTTGCACTGTTGGAAATGTCTGACCAAGATTTGGCTGCAGCTATCGTATTGGTACTTAAACTCAAAAAGCGAAAACGTCGTTGTTCCAAAGAATGGTTCAAAAAAAGGCAAAAATATAGTCACGAACATCTTCTAAGAGATTTGGCGTACACTGAGGTGAATGATTTTAAGAATTTTGTAAGATTGGATTTGGCAAAGTTTCAAGAGCTACTAAACTTGGTTACACCGTTGATTGAGAAAAAAAAATACAAAAATGAGGGAAGCTATACCACATTTTCAACGCGTATCAATTACACTACGATATCTTGCAACTGGAAATACTCTCGAGGATTTGAAATTTTACAGTGATATTTCACGACAAAGTCTTTCTTTAATAATTATGGAAACCTGCGATGCGATAACACTGAACAGACTGTGACTTGTCCATAGTAGATTGTGAATCCGCTGCGCATTCGTGGGCTTCTAAAAAAGCCATTTCTCTGTAATACCGTAAACTTGATTTAATATATGTATATCGCCTGCAGCAGACCCTGATTTCATTGACTGGAGGTGTTTTTTTAAATTCCTTCAGGTAATTAGCTCTTAAAGAGTTAAATTTCTTTTTCAAATCATCTTTGGTTGCGTCGGGAAACATTTCTTTATATTTCTCCAGTAATGTTTCATACGCAGTATTTTTTTTATCCCGGTCATGATATTCTTTGCTTTTTATGTTCCATAGAGCTGGCAACTCTCTGTACAGGTGGATACAATCAACAATAAACTCCCTTTCCTTTGTTTTCTGCTTCTCCACCATTTTAACAACAAACAACACACACGTCTTCTTCAAATAGCAAACGTTGACTAAACAATATTGCGCAATAACAACCCTACACGGTTCAATGCATAGATATGGCGCAATAAAATTTAAACTCGCTCAATCTTCTGCACAATCATTGTGCAAACTTCAATACAAAGCCTAGACGGTCAATAATATTGCGCAATTCGTGATATTGTGCAATATTATTGACCGTCTAGGGGCCGCCTAAGTCACCGTGGGCCATACTTGCTTCCATAGGCCATAGCTATCTTCTCATACTATTCTTTGGTGATGATGGTTGAAAGGAATTTTTCGTTGCGTAAACTGTTGTTAAATGATAGGTGTCGAGTACAGTTTGTTTAACTACAAAAAACTTAGAAAAGTATCTAATGATACCGTGTCATTATTGGAACAGATAATTACAAGGTATTTTCTGTGAACTATTGCGTTATAGTTCACAGATAGTATAGAATTCGTTACCGCTCGCTGGAATATACACTTAAGTAATTACACAACATTAAATAATATTAAAAACAGCACAACCATGCTGTCTATTTATTCCCTTCGTACAAAAAAGGAATAAAAAAAGTAAAAACAAGAGGATATTAATATTATAACGTTTCTAACTGACTCGACGTTTAACCCATCTCAGGAAAGCTGAAAAAAAGTTGCGTGACATTTTTACGCATTTGATAACAGAGCTAATTTATTTTTTTTTGCACCTTACATTATTTAAAATAAGATAGGATGAGAACGAAATTAATTATATTCTCTGAAGGGCTGACACAAAAAGGGGCTGTATGTTTCACTATGTTAGACTACGCGGGAGTTTAAATTGGAAATTCACTCGGCAGTGTGTAATTTTATATTTAGGGGTTGCTCTTTTGACAAAAGAAATATGCGAATATCCATATATTCAAAGTACAGTGCAAAGCAAAGGTCTGGAATGAAATTAATAATTTTATTATGGCTGATTTTTGGAAAACACGCCCAGACATGTCAATTTTTATTTTGTCTTCTTCTTTTGTACATATTTCCCCCTATCACTACATGTTTTTTTTGACGTCATGGACTTTTTTAAATTGTAAGCCCTGCTTTTCAAACATTAATGCATATTAATAACAAAGTTAAGTTAATTTTAAGATTCATAGCAATACTTTAATTGGATAATGAGCAATTAACTAATAAATAGGACAAAATAACAAATAACTCATTAGTAATTTATTAATATCGATTATTATTAAACAGTCGATATAATCAAAATGACAAAAATAATTAATGGAGCTCGGAGATTAATAACAGATGCATACTTTACAGGTGATTATTATCACCTGTTTAAATATTAAACAGGTGATACCTTATATATGTGGGGTGATTGTTGTAGCCCAACTAATCGGCAATTATAATAAAATAAATAACTGTTCCATATGTTCAGGAGTGAAGCTCTGGCGCCTGTCACTTATAAGATGAAAAATAGCGTTCAACGTCTACAGATGTCACTGGGGCATATTTAAAATAAGTACAGTTTCGTACGGGCACATTTATTTCTTGTTCAGAGACATCGTCTTCTTTGTCTGTAATATGACACAACGTGGGAAAGTCAAGATTAGAAACATGCGTTGTTTCATCAGTTCTAAGCCATATAGGTTTATCGTGCAGTTCCGATTTTTTATGTCCTCACACAGTGGTGCTATGTATAAACGTCTGAGTTGTTTCTGCAGGCAGTGTTCAGCAGTTTCTGCAGACTAACTTCGCCGTACTTTCCACTCGCAGCGTTCTGGACACGTTGTCTGAACTCGGGATGACCTAATTTTTCGAATAGAATATTACACACTACCGTCATTTTGTCTAAATCCAAGTTAAATTGTCTCTATCTGTCTCGTTCACTCACACCACCACTTACACGAGCTTTATGTTTGTCTGTAGCAACATGCTGAAAAACAGCTGTTTTTATGCGCACACGAATGAAGATGCATTGACCACTGCAGAGTAAATAATACTAAATAAACAAGTATGAATTACGTTCGCCTTCGCGACTCGACATTGGTTGAAGTGAGGCGCAGACACGCCAGCCGTTAAAAAAAGAGAAATTCTAGAATACATATAATAGCGTTATTTGATTGAACTCCGACTGTACTATGTACATATACAGCTATGTGCAAAAAATAGCACCATGGTGAATACTCAAATTCCCCGTGCCCGTGCGGGGGGGCCCCGGGGGCGGGGGGCCTTTTTTTTTTTTGGGTGGTTTTTTTGGGTTTTTTGGGGTTTTTTTGGCTGGTTTTGGGGGCGAACCCCATAATCATGTATTGACTGCTCTGCAATATGCATTCAAAAGTATTCTCAAGATATTTGTTTGAGGTCCACTGAGTTTCTGAAACTAATGAAGTCCGGAAAATTCTCGTTTCGGTAGGGGAAATCCCTGTTTCTATAAATAAAATCAATATTGACCTGTGTAAAATAATAGCACCAATTCAGTCTATGATAGCAGTTCGACGCCGTAACATCTAAACATCTTTCAGCATAGAACAATGAAGTCAAAGGTAAAATAATATAAGACTATAGTTAATGTCTGAATCGAATTTTAATTTAATATAAATATTAAATGGGTCGTGGAAAACATAGCACAAAAAAAGAACGTTTGTTCATAAACAAATTATTGGCTAAAGGAAAAACATACAAATTTATTAGGAAGTGGTCGGATGTTCTAATAAAATGATCAGTAATGCCAAGAAATTTAAAGAAAAAGAAGAAAAAAGAGGCAAGAAGAAAAAAAGGAGAAGAAAAAAATTGTATCTGATGAAAGAAGCATCCTAAGACTAACAAAAAAAATCCTTTTATAACGTCAACTCAAATTAAAAAGGAATTAAATCTCAATGTAGACACATCTACAATAAGAAGAAGGCTCATAGCGAAAAACTGGATGGCCAGAACGCCTAGGAAAGTACCGTTACTGAAGAAGAAACATCTTCGTGAGAATCAAATTCGCTCGGGAACATTTAAACTGGCCTCTCGCACAATGGACAAATATCCTCTGGACCGATGATTTGAAAATTGAGTTATTTGGGACTCCAGGCTGTAGAACATTTGTCCGCAGACCAACAAGAGATGAAGTTAAACCCCAGTATACAGTCAAGATCGTTAAACATGGCAGAGCAAAAATTAATGTGTGGGGGTTCTTTCTCGTATCATGGTACTGGGCCAATATTTTGGATCAAGCCTACGATAACCGCATTAGTCTACGTTGATATAATGAGAGAAATAATGTTGCCCTATGTGGACTGGAATATGCCGCTCAGATGGGTTTTACAAGACAATGATACAAAACAAATCAGCAGACTAGCAAAAGGCTTTTTTGCACAAAATCGAGTTCACGTTATGGAATGGCCCGCTCAGTCACCAGACCTGAACCCTATTGAAAATCTTTGGGCAGATATTAAAAAAGCTGTTTTTAAAGCAAAACCGAAGAGTACAGCAGAATTATGGTATGATGTGCAATCAGCGTGGGAGGCTATTCCATTATAGCGTTGTCAAGCGCTGGTTGACTCTATGCCACGGCGTTGTGCTGCTATTTTGAAAAACAAAGGTTATACAACAAAGTATTAATATGTTACAGTTTAATTTTGTAATTTTATTTGATTCCTTGTACAGTAATTTGTATGTTTCACGAGCGGTGCTATTTTTTTTGCACAGTAAAAACTAGAAATATTATAAGTTAACATAAATGTGCTACATTTATTTTTAGTTTATTTGGAACAATATGTTATATATAATGTTTTGTTATATCATTACTCTTTTGTAATAAAAAGCTAAACAGATGCAACTAAGGCTTGCCTTTTATATTTCATGTTTTTAATGTAAAATACAGTCGGTGCTGTATTTATGCACAGAGCTGTATATAGGCGTTGATGATGTACTTAATTAATGTGGCCAATATGACTATATTCCAGTCGCGTGAAGCCCGGTCCTGGAATATATTATTAACCTACGAGCTCTTATTAACCTACGAGCTCAAAGAATTTTCTTCTTTGGTGTTTTGCAACAAGCAAGCTTGAAAATCGTCTGTTTGAAAGTTTAAAATTCAATCGGTGGACAGTAAAATACATACATATATTTCTCTAACATTTTTATTTCGTAATTTTAGTTGTAGTTGATGTGCTCTGGCACTCATATGCTGAGAAAAATATTTATATTCAAACGGATCGTGAAAATTGTATTAAATGTCACATTACATTAAATACAAAATTCAAAATTTATGTTTATACCGATAATTGCTAGCATATATTTTGAAACAAAAACAAAGCTGTTGTTAAAAAAAAAAACCCTATACTAGCAAAAAGTAAAACGTTTATAGAAAGCTTCGGAAAGCTTTGAACAAACAAAATCCAGCGGATAGAGAAATCTCGTAAATTACAGCGATTTTCAATGCTCTCCTCGGAATGCTCTACTAATCGTGGAAGGAAGGATATGTTGTAATTGGTAGAACTTCAGCCCGTTGCAGTTGACCTACTTTCTTGTAGGATCTCTCATCAGCAGTTTGCTTCGCGATGTAGAGGTTTAGTTCTTAATGAGATTCGACGGAAAATGCGTGAAAAACCGGTTCTTTGCTGCATAATTAATTTCTGAAATGCGAGGAAAGTCAGCGCGGCGCATCTTTTTAAACCTCAAATCAGAAGTTAAAATACAAAATGTGTTAGATATTTTTTATGGGTTAGGAATCTTGATATTCACATGTCATACTTAAGGATCAAACATCTTCTGGATTTAATAATATTCCGTATAAAATAAACCTGGGAGTCGTATTCAGTTAGTATTTGTTAAAAAGGCAAAAGAAACTCCAGTGTTCCAGACGATGCCGTTACCGGCAGGTGCTACCTAAAGACTTCCATTGTTAACTCATGCAATAATATGGCTCGCATATGACAGCAACATCAAACAAAAACAATAAATCATTTCGTTGGGTCGTTTAAACCGTTAGTTCCTAATAAGAAATGTCGCCATAGTCGACTGTAATGTAGTTTTAATAAGTTAAAACTACATCCTTCCTGCTATACAAGACCTTCCTGTTTCATGTTATAAGTGATTCATACACGTATGTTTTTCAAATCCAGTTAAAACTGATCTTTTTGTTAGCCAACTTAATTTTGTTCAACCTTTACAACTTATTTTATAAATTCCCGACTTTTCGCTGCCATTTATTTCATATTTGGGGATGCTTGAAATTCATTCTCATTTTGAGGTGTTTACCATGTATTTTATTCTGGAGTGGGTACTGGAACCTTCGGCGTAGAAACAAAAACAAAAAACTGGACGGTTTCCACGAAACATAGAAGATTAAAACTGTTGTTTTAATCTTCTGTGAGTTTTAATCTTCTCCTGAAGATGCCAACTTAGTTGGCGAAACGCGCGTCGAGAAAAATGTAGTAGTTCGGTGTTATGTATTTTATTATTTAGTTTCTAAAATAAAAAACGTAAACAACAAAAATATATAAAAATCAGCTTAATTTCTACTCTGGATGTCTGTAGATCCCAGTCCTGAAGAGAACTCGGCTAAAAGTAAAAAGTAAAATTTGATATGATTTTTGCTTATTTGTATTTGTCCCACATATTATGCTGGTCAGTGTATTTGTTATGAATAGTGCCCGGCGCAATAGTCGGCAACACAGGATCAGCCTCATAATAAGCATTTATTGAATAAAAAAAGCAGTTGAACTGTTAAAATAGTTCATGCCAAACCTACCCTCTTGACTAGCTGGAACCTCACAAACTGGATAAAATCCGTAAAAGCTTAGCATCAGGTACGTTTCAATGGTTGTTTCTTTAAGTTCTTTGTTTCTTTAAAACTTTCCAGTGTACTAAGTGAGTCCACACATATCAGAAATATAGGATGGTCTATTTCTCCACTGTAAAGTAAAGCTTGCCATATGGCATATAACTCCGCCGTAAAAATGCTGGACCACGGAGATAATGTCCACGAATAAGCTTTGTCCGCTACCACAAATGCACTCCCTACACCCGATATGGTTTTTGAGCCATCTGTATATATTACTATAGGGTCTTGGAATCGGTCAACAATTTCATGTATACATTGTTATAATTAATTGTAACAGTGTAGTGAGTTGGTTACTAGTTACTTCTCTTTAATACACTTGTTACGATGAGTACGCCTATGGCGTGTAGCGAATTTCTAACAGCCTTAATTGACTATTGGAAGAAGAGATTTCTTTCAAGTAAACTTGACGAATTTTGCAACGCCATATCGGACGACAAATATACGATAATTCGATAAACAACAATATACGAAAAAGAATATCAACGAATTATTTTTCTCTGTGTATTGTAAATGCTCTGAATGTTTGACTAAGTGGTACAGGAACCAAATTTCGTTTCTGCATTGAGATACGTAAGAAATTCCCTTGTTTCTATCATTTCTGCTTCATACTTTGCGTTTCCGCGTTATTTGTAAAAATGAAAAGGAACGTCGAAAGACATTAGCGATAAGGCAAAATGTGCGGCGGCCAGCGCCATTACCCGCAGGTGTTGCCGACCGAGTCACATTGTTTAGTCGCTGTAGCGACGGTAATGGGACTAATATCGGCCCCCGTATAGCGGCAGCATTTAACAAAAATGTTCGCTCGGCTCTCGAGTATTTTAATCCTCCGCCGCCTGTAGGCTTTAATATCGGGGAAAATTCGTTTTCGAACGTTACGTTTTGACAAGCCGTATCGGGCCTGATTTAGTGGTTTCATTACATAAAAAAAAATACAGGCACGTAGTACGCACGTAACGATTTTAAAAACAAAAAATTCTTCGGATTCATAACGTGCCCGGGAGTTTCTCATTTTTCGGAATTAATTAATAAATTCCATGGTTGACGGCAAGTCTCTGATTAAGGTCGTTAAGAGGCCCACTCATAAAAAAATATTGGATCGGTTTAGCGCGTCCATCAGAATTAAATTTTAATTTCGTGAACTATGCCACGTTGTCGAAATTTGGTGGTGCCAATAGGTTATATTAACTCAGGGTCACACAGGAATATCTTCATTATTATCTACAGAATTAAAAAAACTGTGATTGAAAAAAATATTGCTAAATTTTATTACATTTTGGAACAACCCTTTACAATAGATGAACAAAAACATTAGGAAGGATCCTCTCTCATCAAAATTCAATAAAATACTTTAAATTTGTCTGACAAAGAACACATCTGTGACATTAAAAATTTATATAAGGGACTACCTAAACAGAAAAAAAGCTTGTTAACAAGTCACTAATCACATCTAATTTTTCCACATTCAAAACGATTAAATATCTAAAAAATAGTTTTATTCACGCTTTAGCTATTTATCTAAATAAATTTGAATGAAATTACGCAGTCTTTACATTAATTGGATGATCTTCCTATAATTGCATGTACATCATTTATTCAGCGGTGACATATGTATATGTCGGCATATTTCAATGGGTCCGACAAGGCCAACGGTCGGGAGCGCACCGATAACGTTATATCTGTTAAGCGAAAGTAGAATGAGAATCATTCCCGTTCACTGTAATTCGCCCTCAGAAATTGCAGACCCGGAATTCAATCTTAATAAGTCTCATATGCGATATATCTGATAACTAGAGTTGGCCGAAATGTGCAGAAGGTAACTAATATTAAATACAATAACAAAAGCAATAAATTCACACTTTATAGCAATATATGTATGGTAAACTTACTTTCTTAATTAGCTTAATGACGTAGCTTGGTTAACAGTACCATGACGAACTGAACAAGACTCTACAAGGATAGTACGTACCATCACAAATTTGTCTTAATTTGGTAAAAGAATAAAAAAACAAGTCGAAATTGTTGGGATTGGAATCCAAACCATCAGATTCAATAATAAAAACTATTAGGTAGGATAGCAAATTGCCATTGGGATATGACATTGGTTGTTATGACACCTCGCGATCAAAGTAATAAGCATTAAAATACTCTTGCCATCTGTATTTTCTTTAACATCAACATCAGATCCTCTTTATAACATACAACAAACGTTATGTATATTGAAATATTCCTTCCACGTTCCTGCAAAGATCATTGTTATGTAATAAATTGTGGCACTGTGGCAGGAAATAATTTAAATGCTAATCCATCAATTCCAAAGGTCAAACAAACGCTTTGCGCGAAGAAAATGTTTATCAATTTAAAGCATGGAAAATCACATTAAAAGTGAAATAAGCTAGCCCAAAAATTAAAATGTGTTCTTTACATTTTAAATATTAGGTTTTATTAACTCTTTACATAAGTGTAAGACATACACTACATATTATGTACATGTGTATATTAGACTAGCCATGTACACACATACAAATAATATATACAAACATGTATACAAAAAAGGTAAATAAATAACGTTTTTTGTGGTTACAGACTTGTTTCACAAAGTTCCTTTCGGGATATGATCACCAAGGTCCGGAAAGTATGCTGTCACGCAGAGCTGGCACTTTAGAACTCTATGATAAAGTATAAACCGTATTTTTTTAAGCCCATATTTCTTGCCCTCTATATCCATGGCACTGTCGGTGCGTAGAATGTTATCCCGAATGAAGGCTTCGCGGGAACCCAGGACTTTGTAATACATTTTCTCAGTAAAACAGCGAGCTATTCCGATATCAATCTGCCAGCGCGGCAGTGTAAAGGGGTCGACCGCCGCATTGAAAACAATTTTTTGTCGTGAGTTAGTCTCGTGAATTCGTGTACTGTATATACATAATACCTGATTTTGTGTGGATTTCTGAAATAATGGCACATTCGTTACCATTTGTGAATAGACTTAAAAGATTTTGAAAAATAAAACATTACAGAGCTTTTACAATAAGCGGATCACATATTTTATGCATTTCTTGCAGTCGTCGATATAATATGTTTCGTGATATTTAGATTCGAATATCTATCAACAAAATATACCTGGTACGGTTAGAAAAGAGGAATTTTGGTTTAATTTGTAAATATTGTCTTGCGAATGTAGCTTTGCGTAGAACGTGGTCGACAATATTTACGTTAGACGTTTTTTTTAAATATGTATCCAATTTTCCATTGCCTAATGGCCATACATTGCGTAAAAATATTTACAGAAGACATATCAACGTGTCATAGGTAAAATAAAAGAAAACATACGTAATAAATTTCTGTGGCTCGCAGTGGACGCAACAACAGATTTTGTGTTAATAAGGTCGTTAATGCCCCCGATATTGATAGCTAATAAACAGGTTTCGCAAACAGCGGCTAAAAATATAGAAATAGTAGTGACACATGTATTGTCCTCTGCAGATGTAAAAAATAATAATGTACTGATGTAAGTGACAGCCAAAAACTTATAATGATACAAATAACGCCGCGAATTTCGTGAAAATAATGTGCGTGTTGTGTCGTCCTCTGTCCATGTGAACTATTTTGAATTTGCACTTTTAACTTCAGTAGAAGTCGATCATTTTTCTTCTACAACCAAATGTACAGGCCAAATCGCTCACGTTTAACGAGAATAAATGCAGAAAGACTACTGGCCGTGGCAATGTACGGTCAAGCAATGAGGACAGTCGATGTTTCTGAATGACACAAGCAATAGGTATGTACAGTTGGCGCCATCCAAATATAAACGGCAAAATTGTATGGTGTAATTTAAACTTTATATCATAGTCGCCGTAAATGCAATGACATGTGTCAAATATATAATCGCCGTTCTGTGTCGACGGTAATGACATATCAAAATATTAACATTTGACAATAATGTCATACATCGTAAAACATGCCAAGGCATTTAAGTGAGCATTTAAGTCCTGTTTATCGATCCAGGAATACAAGATTTGAATAGAATTACACCTTGAGTACTACCAATAGTGGCCGCTTTTCGGTCAATGTTTGGGAGTGGATAAGCGTTCACGATCCTGGAGTGTGCTGGCAAATTGATTAACATCCGCACACTACACAAATATTTTGGAGAACGTGATGCTACCATCAGTGAGACAAGTTTTTCCTGAAAATTTTGTATTTCAACATGTGAGAAATTTTACTTACTTTAAAATATAATAACTACACTTTCGTTACAGGATATAATTCTCCAATTCATACTGGACGACTAGTAAGAGAATGGATAAATAACCACAACATCAATGTTTTGCCTTGGACGGCAAAAAGTCCAGATTTGAACCCCATTGAAAACGTGTGGGGTTTCTTAGTAAAATATTTATATATTTAGTAAAATATATAATAGAGACTTTAGGCCAACAAGTCTGAGCTGGTGGACTCATATAATGTGAGAACGTTAATCGCTTCATTGCCAAGAAGATTAGAGAATATTGTAGCGTCAAATGACTGTGCAATAAAATAATAAATAAATCTACTTTAGTATTAGATAAACTTTTTTATTTTGTTAACGTTTTAAAGAATAGAAAATCGTTTCCTTCATTTTTACCTTGTTAATATTTTTTAAAATTATACTAGTCGTATGTGAGTAATATTAGAGTTAAAAAAAAAATTTTTGTTGGGGAAGAAATGTTTAAAAAAAAACCCGCGTGAAAATTCCTTTTTTGGGGCATTATTCTAATAAAATGATCAAAGTAATATGTCTGCCATTGTATATACTAAATTATCTACCTTTCTGATACGCTACTGAACAAAGTCCGATTTACTACGATAAAATTCAGGCATAATTTTCATGACTACCAAAAACCGTTCACATTAGGATGGCGCCAACTGTACATAGGTTATTAACACATTTTACTTATGTCTTTTTTATCTCTCATGTGTCATCTTAACATGACGGATTACGAGTCCGGCCCTGCCTTTCCAGCACACGTTCGGAACCTTAATGATCACATAACAAGGGCGTCTATTACAGTTACGCAAGCGTTTCGGAATACCGAACGGCGACGTCCCATTGCGCTGGGCGTAAATAAATACCGAAATTTAAAGACGCAATTACTCGAAGTTCTGGAGCGGACGCCTTAATTGAAGGATTCATTTAAATGAATATCCCGGAAAGAACAGGACCCGGGCGCTCCACTCGGTAATACCTATCTTTGCCAAAGAGCTCCTCCGTAGAAATTAACACATACTTTATTGTGGCGCAGGCTGTTGCCAGACGTCATTAAACCTGGATTTTATGTGTTGTTCTGTTGTAATCACGGCGAGATAATTCGCACTACATTACGGCTCGACTCGAATAGAATTTCGCGCAAGAAGTGCAATTCTGCCCCGTATTTATGGAGCTTTTATTTTAATTCCCGTATTATGGGCGTTATGCTTTAATTATCAAACGCCGGTACAGCCGGAGCCTTGTGTCGTGTAACTTTCCAGTTCGCCTAGATTAAACATTGGGGTGGGTATCTGGACGAGAGCGTTCGGACTAGCACCAGTGGCCGGGTCCTTGCTCTGTTAACGCAGTTTATACATATAAACTGCGTCTATACATTATAGACGTAAGACAAGAGTCTCCACAACATGGAAGCCAGAATATCTCCACAAACATAGGCAATGTACTAATTTCTTGTTTGAGTATACTAGGGTAGGAAATTGCACCATTACATATTGGCGATACATGTGTAGAAGAGAATAAGTTAAGAAGACACCAGTAAGGGACAGACAAAGACAGTTAGATGCACCAGTGTTTCACGCTTGTGTACTTATTAGAAACGTATGATGTAAAACGTTACCTGCACGTTAATAGAAACTGGAATGTGGAGGTGGGGGAGACACCGCCCATCACCTAACGAACTTGGAGTGAGTCAGACTCAGTACTTTTTCGCAGCGGTGAGGGTGCACATCGACTTAGCTGTATGAAACGAAATTCTTACGTAATTCTGACTTAAAATTATCCCATACACTTAAAAGAAGTGTACGAACATAATTGTATTTATTTTCAAATTTTTGTATTGCTTAACTAACCGGTCTGCAAGAAAATAAAATTGAAGTTCTATAAAAAACAAAAAGATATAAATATAATTCAACCCGGTTATAAGACGAAAGAAAGAAAAAAACGCCTATTGAATAAGTGGTTCAAAATGTCGCCCCTTTGTTCTTCGCAAAACCCTGGTCTATCGTAAAATTCAGTTCTTACGCGTTCTAACATTTCTTAAGCGGAACAATTTAGGGACTTGTACAATTCTGGCCCGTAAATCATTTAAATTTCGTGGTCTTTCATGTTCATATCCGTAAACAGTTTGTTTTATTTGTTAAATATTTGTTTGCATTTAAGGAACCGTTTATAAAAAATGGCCCAACGATGGAATCGCCTAAAATACCAACTGCGTACGCAAGGCATACTCAAGTGTTTTTTCCGTAGACCAATAACGATGTAATAATTCAATTCACACGTGCGCATTATAATTTATGGGCGGGGGTCCCGCCTACATATTTTATTGCTACCCTATCACGAAATACAGAGAATAACGCCCATAGAGTTTTAAAATGACATGTTAGTCTAGCAACTATGGATATAATATTTCTTCTGTCGGTTCCTCTATCTGTCAGAGTTTATTCTTTCTTATTTATTAATGCTCGGCTTTGAAATCTTGCACTTTCCTAATCGGTATAAGTTATAGTATATTCCCACTTCCCTTCTTGTATCCGCAAAAAGACAGTCATCACCGACTGGTGCAAATGCTATTTAACAGTTTGTCTTTATTTAGTATGAGACAGACGATCTCAAGAAAAACGTTTTTCCGTCATTAAGGTAGTACGGTTATGAAAGCAATATTTTAAGAAGTCCTCAAAACTTGGAATATAAGTCATTAAATGCATAATACACACGCTGTTAAAATTTGAAGATGATTGACCTCATCAAACATGAGATAATTGCAATTCAAAATGACACATTTTGTACATATGGCATGGGAGAAGGGGTGGGAAAATGACCAATTTATTTTTGTTTATCATTGAAGGACTTTTAACATCTGGATAAAAAAACTAATATTTGTTTGAATAATAGGTATATTTGGAAGATATTAACGAAAAATAGTTAATTGTTTACCTCATAGTTTTAATAAACAATTAAAATAAATAACTCATTTAGACGATCATTTTCTGTGGAGCAATCAAAAAGTATAAAAGCAAATACTTTAAAATATTTATTTATGTTACGACTAAAGGAGAATATGAATTTATACCTCAAAACGCTATATTTTACAGATTAACTTCACAAAAGTTTTGTATTATATATTTGTTGTTTTATAATTAATGTAACCATGTCAACCAAAAACAAAACCAATTAATTAAATAGGTTATTCCAGTTTATGTATCCATCCATAGTAGTTATAGTTACATTTAATAAGTAATTGATATGCACATGAAGGAATAAATCTTATACAATACTTTATTCATTTGTAAAGCCGGCAGATCCAGGCGGCGGGCCATAACCGTACGCGTCATACTACTTACTACTTGTATATGCAAAAAAAAATTCATGAAAACAATAAACTGTTGCAATTTATAAAGAGATATGTTAAACTTACCCTGTTATTTACGTTCAGATGTGTGAAAACTTTGTACCATGGCACCGTAGATACACCGTCATAAATTTGTCTCAATGTTATAAAATCGGGATTTGTCTTCAACACTCTGTCACACTTTTTTCTCACATTGTCATTTCTAGAATCAGTTATAGTTTGTAATAGTGTGTTTACATCATCCACTATTTGCAGTGATTGCTCTAAAAGGTAGGGCAATATTTTGTAATCTTGTTATTGCAACAAAAACAGTAAGGTGTTTACATATTATGTTTACTGAGCTTAGAAACTATAAGTACGTCTGGGCTATATAAAATGAGTAAGAGAAATAAATACGCGACGTTGCCAGATTTTCATACAGAATAATATTTCATACAGTTCATTCCTTTCAGTACAGTCACGATAACAAAAAAGGTATTGTACGGTCTTAATACTGTTAATATGTATGACGTGAGTACTAAGCCAAAACTTTTTAACTGGACTGCTACGGAGGAACTACGTTAATGGTGAAGTAAATTAAAATAGTTCTTTATACAGCAGATATATTCGGCATTGCGACCTCCACGAACTACACATCATCGTTTATTTACTAAACCATAAAAAGGGAAGTGTACACTGTGTCTCATTTTCGACGTTTTTCTAAGGTATATCGGTTATTGCGAGTATATACGAAAATGCCGTCGAATATTCAATGTTGTATTACAATGTATTTTCTGTGAAGTATCGCTCTCTAACAATAGTGACATGAGTACGACTCTGTTGCGGGTCATCGAAATCCTGTTTCGGAACCACGACCCGTTAGGCCACGCCCACTTCCAACAGACGCCATTTCTTTCATATGTTCTCTTCTACTAAAACTTTCGTACTCCACCTACTCCATGACAACTGGTTTACTTAGTGTTTTCCTATTGTTAAGATAATCATAAGCATTTTTTGTAATAGAAAAAATAAATTGCCATACTACTAATAGCCTACTATTTATGAGTACAGTTAAATGATTGTATTGACTATATTCAAAATACACACAGCCTAAAAAATAATCTATTTTAAAACATTGTACCGGAGTGGTCTGGTCGAAAAAAAATCGAATGCAAAGTATCCCAAAAGGCATTAGTAGGGTTCGGAAAGTGTGCTACAACACACTTTCAAAATATGTAAATAATGTACATACCTATCGCTTGTGTCATTCAGAAACACCGACTGTTTTCATTGCTTGAGCGTACGTCTTTCTACATTTCTTCTCGTTAAACGTGAGGGATTTTGCCTGTGCATATGGTAGTAGAAAGAAAATAATCGTTCCACGTCCAATGAAGCTAAAGGTGCAAATTCAAAATACTACACATGGGAAATTCAAAATGGTTCACAGAGGACGACACACACGCACATTATTTTCACGAATTTCGTCGGGAGCGAAATATCTGAAACACCTAAATTTCGTATCAGAACATTAAAGACATTATTACCGCAAAAATCTGTTGATTGGTCCACTGTCAACCACAGAAATTTATCGTATTATTTTATATTTCCCATGACCCGTTGATATGTAAATATGTTTAACGCAATGTATAGCTACTAGGCAATGGAAACTCGGATACATATTTGGTAAAAAGTTCTAAAGTAAATATTGTCAACCACGTTCCACGAAAGGCTACATGCGCAAAACATTATGCACAAATCAAATCAAAATTCCTATTTCTAACAGTACCAGAAATATTTTTGTTGATGGATATAACATTCTTTTAAACTTGGCTTTGTACCGTTCGTCCGCCTCGTAAACTCAACTTAAACTTGTCGCTGAAGAGTCCTAATGCGTTACCAGATACGGTCAGTGGCGTACGTATGCGCGGGCAAGAAATACACATCTTTATTCGCTAATATAAATAAAATTTTAAAATTTATAGTAGGCTTATCCGGAAGTCGATCCAACACTCTTATTTTAAATAGAACCGTTTAATTAGCACACACTTGTATAATACCGATCCTGCTTTGTAGCACACCTTCCGAACTCTAGTAACTACTAAAGCGTCCATTCCGGCAAATTGTAACAGAGTCGAACTCTATTGTTGCAACACAATAGTTCACAGAAAATACCTTGCATTCACATGCATTATCATAGAGCTGTATGACTATAGTCCCGACCCTGCGTTGTAGTCCAGTTTCCAGATCCTAGTGATTTGAAATATTGCACTTGTATTTTATGACAAAAAAATAAAAATATTTTGCAAAAATTCCACCTATCCACAAAAATGATCCTGTTTCTAAGCGCAACTGAACCTTCACCCCGGAATATCCTCAGCCTGTAGCCCGGACGCTGTTTACCAAAGTAAAATACTTATTATTTCTTGTTGTTGCAGATGTGCGTGCACTCAGGGACATGGAGATCAAAGTGCCGGAGGCGGTGAGGCTGGGCGACTCGGTGACGTTGGCCTGCGACTACGACCTGGAATCCGTCGCCCTGTATACCATCAAGTGGTACCGCTATGATGAGGAATTCTACAGATACGTGCCGAAAGAGTCGCCGCCGTCCAAAGTATTCGCCATGGCCCACCTCAACGTCGACGTGAGTAGTTATCGATTTTGAAATGTAGGGCGCAAGACGGGGACGTTATTATACGTGCACCAATTCCTAACATTGTACCAGATTTTCGTATATATTGTGACGCCTACCTAAACGATTTATTATACGAGATAGATTAAAACGTCTTATATACGAGTTTTAGCAAATTACACAGCCACACACACAAAAAAAGAGTCAGGATCTTGAGACCTGAAGGACATATCTTTATACCGTGTGTGAAGTAAAGCCGACATCGGCCAGAAAAAGGACAAACAGAAGGAAGACGACAGACAAGAAGTAACCGCATGCGCATCTAAGGTAGTGAGGCCCTTTCACCGCACTACGTTAGTTGTTAGAATGAGAAGTGTACCATTTGCCCTTTTTTACAATCGGCCGATGTCGGCCTTACACATACTGTATATTCTGATCTGAATAAAACCCTTAATGCCCAGTATTAGATAAGCAATCTATGTAAAATGTTCATATAAGATGTACATCAATGTAACAAAGAAATCATTAAAGTTTCAACAAAAAATTGTAACGTTGTCTTGGTGTTTGTTGAGATTTTCATGTAAAAAAGGGCATCCATTGAATCAGTTTTTGCTAAACATTGTTGCCAGTCATACATCAGTTTTTTACACTTTTATGGTGAACATTTACGATACCTAGAATTCGACAAACTCATCATCAATTGATTTTGTACGTGGCGGGATTGTTCGAATATGGAAGGCCCGATTTCTCTTAGGGAAATTGCCAACAGCGTGGACCATAAGGTGCCACCACGTTCCTTCGGATCTGAAGAACTTAAGAAGATAAAGAAATTAGAGACTGCTGCATGTCTCCTATGTCACCCGGTACAACAAAAAAACTAAAAACTGTGACTTGGATTTGTTTCCGTAGATATTATTATTTGTCCCTATTAACTTCTAGTTAAGATGCCATCAATTTAAGGGTAGGTTCTCATCTAGCGACCTAAAAATTACATGATTTTCTTGATTTTTTTTTCATAGAAGGAAGTAAATAAGCAACCCAGGGTTTTTGACACTTATTTAATGAGTCTTAAAGTACAGAAAAACAATTTTTATACAAAAATATTGACGTGGTAATTAGTTATTCGTTTGGTAATGTGACCACCCGAAAAAAAGGTACCCAACTGGTGGGAAATGCAGCACTTGTAAAAATTATCTGAAATCAAAATTTCAAAAAGATTTGTAAAATATATAATATTTATGGGAGCTTATACCAATAATACCAATAAATAGTCGAAAATTAGCAAAATGGCGCACATGCGAATTTTCGGTACCGATTTTTCAACATTTTTTTCGCTCTTTAAAGTATTATAATAAAAAAAATTAATGGAAAAATGCATCTTTTTATAAGATCCCATAAATTTAATTTACTTTATAATTAAAAAAAAATAATAATCCATTGATTAGTTTCTGAGTTATAGTTCCCACCAGTTTCAAAAACATTGTTTCGAGTAAAACGCATTTAAAGATTTGGTTAAAGATTTTTTAAAAGTAAGGCAGGCAAACTTTCTAAACTTTTATAATCATAGTCAACATCCTGACATCTGATGGTACTTCAGGTAACTACACTTACCATAGAATCCATGATATAGGCGCGTATTTCAAAAATCGTAAGATAAAATACGGTCTACCGTCTATTTTTGCGTAATTTTTCGTTAAATGGTGGATTCC
The DNA here is from genome assembly GCA_029963805.1 of Aromia moschata. NCBI lineage: Eukaryota > Metazoa > Arthropoda > Insecta > Coleoptera > Cerambycidae > Aromia > Aromia moschata. Next base: position 156,101 of record JAPWTK010000209.1, on the reverse strand, counting down.
ATTATTATGCAATATTTTTTTTTATAAAATTGTTTTCGATAAAATAGTTTTGGGAACATATTCTACACATAATAAGGTATCGTCAACTCATACAACTTTGGCCACCCCACACAACTATGTGCCACATACGTTCTTTGAACGTTTGCATGCATAGTGGCTTCTGGCGTGAAGTCATGAGTTTGGAAAAATTCCCAAGTGTAGCGTGATAGCAGAGGCGCAGGTTCACCAATACAACAGGCTTATCGGTGAATCTAATTGGCAGTGAATAATGGTTATCAGTTTCCCGTTTTTACTCAGTTTTGTGATTGTCCAGTGAGTCTCATCTGGCTACACCAGTTGTAATTAGTTCACGAATATGATAAGTTTATATATTGTACCCTATAATTTCAGCTACAACTTACCATATTAGGCGTTATTTTCTGCGCAACGTCAACAAATGTCAAAAATGGGAACATCAGGGTGCAGCTTAGAGCCATCGCTTTTGGCACGATGTAAATTACAACTTTGTGCCACCAACGTTTCCCCTTTCATACATTGAAAGTAAAGGTTTTCTTGTTTTTTGTTTTGTCTTTTCTTGCTAGACTGACCTTTAGTCAAGACTGAAAGTTTTGAGAAAGTTTATGAAGGTCACTCTTCAAGAAGAAAAATGTTATTTTCTACATAGTTACCTAATGTATTGAGCCTTTGAGCTTCCTACCGTTGTGGTATTTTCTACTAATATTGTGATTTTTTCTAAGTAATAACCTTCGTTAAAAAACTTTTTGAGTGAGAAAAAGATTTTGAGAAATTTTACTTTGTAAAGTTTGTAAAGGTTACTCTTCAAGAGGAAAATGTTATTTTCTACATAGTTATTGTATCTGAATAAAAAAGATAAAGAAGGAACTGTTTTGCATTTCTTTGTTTGTAACATTTCCTAAAAAACTTTTGAAAAAAATGTAAATTTTAGAGAAATATTTGTTTCTTAGTCCCTTAGCAAAGTCAACATGCTGAATAACAAGAAAACCATTACAAGTTGCCATTGGTCGATTATCATATCTTTTCAAGCTTAAAAAATGGTGGAACACTGTTGTACCCGCATGGGGTACAAAAAAAAATCCGGCTTCACCTAACTCCACGTCTGTGGTGGCTCGCGACTTTTTTTTGGGGGAGGCATACACATAGGAACATATTTTGTAAAAATTTTTGTTTCCCAAATTTTTGTGATGATAAACATTGTTAGTAATATGCCGCTGTAATGTAAGGAGAAGGACCTCTACTTGGTCAATAAAATATACTAATTGTAAGTACATTTGTCTAACATACTGTACCTAATATTATATATTTTATTATAATATCTTTTATTAAACCATCGGGAAGGTGTAGAGTTTCCGTCAAATTATTTGACAATTAAAAGATGCAGTGAAATAAAAATACGAATTTTTGCCAGGACTGCGTCAATTTTGATTTGACGGGCTGAATTGATCACTTTCATAATATTTTGTTTGCCTAATAGATGTAATTTGCAAACACAACTAATATGTTCTCGACTTTTTGAATGTGTCAACTGACAAAAAAATCCCTTCTCCTCGCCTACAGGATTGAATTTTTACCATCATGGCATTTGATAACTGAAATGTCGGGTAAAAATTTCATTGATATACCATGCACAATAAAGTAATCACAGTTAAAAAACCTCAAAAGTGGCTCAAAGTTGTAGGAGTTGACGGTATCAAAAAAGACAAAAAAAGAAATAATCGATCTTTATTCGAGTTTCATGAGAACCTCCCCCTTAATATGGGGACACCCTGTACATGCATTTTTGAGTTTAAAATACTTGAGACAGAGAGAGAGAGAGTTCTTGCTTTACGACTCTGAGATAAACACTAAACTCCCGTGGGAGAAGACAATTTATTACAGCGCCCAGTCATAAGAAGTCATAAACAACGTTCACTCTGAAATCACAGTATTAGGAAACTGTAGACAAGAAATTATATTTTATGGCACCGTTAAATTTCATCACGACTTCGTAGGGCGATTTTTCATTAACTTTATACAGAAATTTGACAGGTCTCACTTGCGTAATGCCAAGAAAGTTCTGGCAATCTTGTATTAATTAGTTATAGAAAATTTTTGCGCTGAAAATTTGAAAAAGTTGGACTTGTTTGATGACTAAATTAAAACATGGCGATAATGTAAATACAACAGTATAACAAAATGAAAGACAGTAAAACATATTTTCTGGGATAATATGGCTCCTTAAATATAATTAATTTGCCGACTGTTGCAATCATAATCTAAGCAGTTATAATATAGTTTTCGAAAAGTAACGGTTAATTCTTTTCCTAAATTTTGAGTTTTTCGAAAAAATCCTTTGACACATCGATTTTGTTTTAAACAAAGACACTTTTTGACATACGACCCATATTTATTACGTCATCGTTGTTCGATCTATGACGTCATCGACATTTTTTTTAAATGGTAACTCCCAATTTCGACCACGCCATTTGAAAGAGCGTGTCATTCGAATGGCGAATTAATAGTTGGTAATGTCGATACAAGCAATATCTTGGAATATATGTCTAGTAACTATTAGAAATAGTTCTAATTATTAATTCATAACGATCAAAAGTTAATTTAGAACTTTTCTCATTCCCATTTGGACTACGTCAAAGTGATGACGGCTCCAAAATTGGCGATAAGGCCGGAGCGGGAGTATATGGCAAAACCACGAGGACAAAATTATCTTTTGCCCTCGGGTCATATGCTAGCGTTTTCCAGGCGGAAATATATGCTATCCTAGCATGTGGGATGGAAATCCTATAAACGGCTCCAAAAAGGAGAACGATTCAAATATGCACGGACAGTCAAGCGGCCTTGATGGCTATTGAATCCAGCAAGGTCAAATCGCGACTCGTCCTCGACTGTAAAAATATTCTAAATGATCTGGCCAGTTGCAATAGAGTGATACTCATATGGGTACCGGGACACTCAGGTGTCCCGGGAAATGAGGAGGCCGACAGACTGGCCAGACTAGGATCCATAGGGTACCCCATAGAATCTGAACCTATATTAGGGGTCCCCTATTCAATGGGGGTTTCAACCATGAAAGAGATCCTAAATAAGGAGTTCGAAAAGTCATGGCAGGAAGCCCCGGGTATCAGGCAGGCGAAGACCCATATTATTGGGCCTTCGTTCAAATTAACTCAAAGTCTCCTAGGTATGAACCGAAGAGACATTAGAACGGTGACAGGACTCCTTACAGGCCACTGTCACCTTAAAAGCCACCTCCACATGATAAGGGTCATAGATGATCCTGAATGTGAATAGTGCTTGGAGAATGAGGAGACTGCATCTCACATCCTCACAGAATGCCCTGCAATTGCAAGGGTCAGAGAACGGCACTTTGGGAGCTGTCTTCTGAACCCAGAGGATGTTAAGACTATTCAACCCAGGAAAATATGCGCCTTTGCGAGAGAGGTCGGCATACCTGGGTGAATACTCATGGAATGTGAGTGCACAATGGGCCCGTCAGGCGGCCTAAGTGCATTGATTTTCCCGCCCACTTTTCTCATTCATTCATTCATTCATTCACGTCAAAGTGATCCAACCCAAAAATAAATTGTAGTTTGCACCGAGCACCTACTCATTAAGTTAAAGTACTGAATGGCCAATCAATTAAATAAATGACTGTTGGCGGCGACATTACAAGCGGAACTACATAGAATATATTTATAAAGCTAAAATATTTTTAGCCACTCCCAGTGGCGGTGCGTGATATTTCAGTTAGCCATATCTTGAAAACGACGCATGGGACCCACTTCACTTTTTAGGTGATGACTATACACCTCTTACAGAAAGGATTTATAGTGAAAAAACCGTCAGCAAAAGTTTGCGAAAAAATTTTCAAAAACACTGGAGCACTCCCTGGGTTCTCAGTAACGCTCTGTGGAATATTTGCAGTATATATTTTTTCATAATCTAGAAACAAATATAAGGAGACGTTTTTCGATTTGTTACAAAATATTTTTGTTTCAAAAAGTTATGGCCATTTTAATTTTTGGGAAACAAAATGTTCCTATGCAATTAAAATTAAAATGGCCATAACTTTTTGAAAAAAAAATATTTTGCAACAAATCGAAAAACGTCTCCTTATATTTGTTTCTAGATTATGAGAAAAAAATATACTGCAAATATCCCACAGAGCGTTACTGGGAACCCAGGGAGTACTCCAGTGTTTTTGAAATTTTTTTCGCAAACTTTGCTGACGATTTTTTCACTATAAATCCTTTCTGTAAGAGGTGTATAGTCATCACCTAAAAAGTGAAGTGGGTCCCATGCGTCGTTTTCAAGATATGGTTAACTGAAATATCACGCACCGCCACTGGCCACTCCTAACTTTGGAAGCAACCCCCCTAAAATGTATTGAATATTTCCGTGGAACTGCGTGTTTCGGAGAGTAAATATTTTAATATCGCTTTATGTACAGCATGGAAGCTCGCTGGAAAATCTTGTTTTAATTGCGAAAGTTCAGGAAAATTGGAAATCGCTTTTGCGTCTGGATACAATAATTAATTCCGGACATATTTTGCGAGTAGTGATCATCTTAGAAATGCGTATAATGACTCGATGGCTTCTGGGTATTGCCACGTAAGATGAATTTTCATTATTGACGGTCCGCCGATGATATTGTCGGCTTCTTTATAAGTTACTCTGAGCACCGCTGTTGTGCTGCTCGGCTCCTCGTTATATATATTTTAGGCATTTCCTTGTTTCGCTGTGTCCGTCGTGACTATTGATGATTGGTCCAAGTGCATCGGTTTTGGTTGTGATCCGGTGACCAGGTGCATCGGTCACCGAAGTGCTGCGCTGGTTTCTTCTGCGTTTGCACAGCGTTAATTTCCATGTATCCTCCCTCCACATCATACGTGTCGCTCCGTATGAATTTTCTTTAAGATTTTTTATTTTATTATACAGAGAGGCCAGGTGACTAGGAATTTGTTTGAATATTTATGCTGCGTTGTTATGTCAACATAGTGTGAATTTATCTGCGTATAACCCAGGTTAAGTTCACTAAGCAATGTGGTCAGATCACTGTGATAGTTATTAATAATAAGTACGCCTTTAGCGAGAAAACATCTAAGAACACATGTGGTTTTAGTGGTCAGATACGCTAAAAATATGAGGCGCAACATTATTAATTAGTAAAATACGACGTATTACGTGCAACATACATGAAAGCAATAAGGTGTTAATACCACCTTACCAGATGTGTAATTAAGTAATGAAACTGGCAACGTAGCCCCCGATCTAGCAACACTGCGGTGACGGAAATTGGAAGGGGGGTAGGTTAACATGTAGTGCACATTCAGTACAAGTTCGAACTTGTTACAATCATTTATTTGTTCTTTATGACTGTTTTCGTAAACTTTTTTTTTCTGGTACGTTTTAAAAATGAGTGACATTAATTTTGAGCAACGGTGCGCTATCAGGTTTTGCTTCAGAATTGGACACAACGCAATGGATACTTTTGCAAAACTTCAACACGCCTACGGAGACAGTGTTTTTCGGTGGTTTAAGGCGTTCTCAGAAGGAAGAGAGTCGATTGAAGATGAACCACGCAGCGGAATGCCTTGACATAATCGAGATCTTGTGATTCAGGTCGTCGGTTGACGACAAGAATGATCGGGGACGAGTTAAATTTTGAATCTGTTCATCAGATTGTGACTAACAAATTGGGGATGAGAAAAATCTGCTCAAAAAATGATTCCCTAAAACCTTTCGCAGGAACAAAAGGACAATCAGGAGAAAAAGTGTCTTGACTTTTTGGAATCGGTTGAAAATGATCCCTATTTTATGGACGTGTCATTCTGGTATGTTTTTTAGTACACCGGAAACCAATCGCCAGCGTGGAATGGAACACTTCAAGCTCTTCAAGACCCAGAAAAGCAAAATAGCAAGTCGAAGATCAAACATCTAATTTACTTTTTTGATGCCAGGGAATTGTCCACAATGTTCCTCCAGGCCAAATAGTAAATGAACACTTTTACAGAGAGTTTGAACTCGAAGAAGCATTAAACTATAACATCAAGAACAACTGATTCATCACAAAAAGCCTTGTCACACAGCCATTTCAGTAAACGAGTTTTTACAGAAAAATATTGTTTTTTTTTTTCGAGATTGAAAATCACCTCAAGGCGCCATTTTGGAACCTTAACAAACATTCAACACTGAAACTATTATAATGGTTCCAGTACTGCTTATTATTTTGAAGATTTTAATGATAAAGTCTCAACTTAATTTACACACCTCAAATGGCCGTTTCGTTGAATAGGGTGGGGTTTGCGATCTACTAAATTTAAAAATTTTACTGCAAGTTTTTTTCAGTTTATATAATGGGGAAAACAAGCACAGTTACCATTAGATCTCTATAAGCCATTAATTTTCTGATTATAATATAAAAAAAGTAAACTATCAGCCAACAATATTTTGAATATTGATTTGTTCTTTAGTTTACAGTGTATGCGTACAGTAATTAAACGGCAATTAAAAAATAATAACCACATGGCTTAAACTTCTCTTGAAGTAAAATAAGTTACCCTTTTTATTATTTTGAAAGTCTGAATATTATACAGGTTGAATTAATTAGATAAAATTAATAAATAAAAGCGAGAAAGAGAAGTTATGAGCTAACTGTTGGTCAACATTATTTCTTTACGGAAAATCTACAAATTTAAACGAGTTATTTGCACTCTTGAAAGTTTTGAAAACTTATCGAAACTTTAACCGTATAAAACTGCAAAATTGTACAGGACCCGAAGTATCTACAAACTAGATAGCAAAAAACTTTGACGTGCTCTTAACAATTTCTAGAAGGCTTCATTATTTACCTAGCTAGATTGTTGGTTTGCTGCACGATCATGAGAACGAATTTAAATGGAAGAAATGACAGGAATAGTAGCAAAGTTATACGCAAGTATTTCATAAATACAGACTTGTAAAAGAGTGACGGAAACTTTAGAAACATCAATGAAGGAAAAGTGGCCTTGATAAAAGTTGTTTGGTTGCCGGTTGTCCCATAACAAGCAAAACTCTTTGAAGTGCAATAAGATTCTGCTTAGTTTGTTGACAATACGACACTTAACTACAATACCTAGGTAAGGTATGAATTAGTTTTTGAATAACAAACATTTCTACAGCAGGCTCAAAGCATTATAAGACTTTTTTCCTATAAACATGTGTCCTAAAATTGACATAAATCCTCCCAGCTAAAGCCATCATACCGCTTTTTTCATTTTTGACTCAAAAATGGCATAAACCTAATTTGAGGAGAGAGATTGAAGTGGTCACTTTTTTATACTCAATTGGTTTCTTCACTCCCCTTTCGTTCACCGGCGATTTTCTCGAAAACGGTTAGTTTCATCAGAGACACCACAATGTAGATTTTTTTAATACTTGATTAGATTTTGTCGTTTAAAATTTTTCGGGCAAAAATAAAATTTCGTCCATTATCCAATCCAATGTATAGACCCGCTCAGTCCTCTCTACGCCATTTTTGAGGCAAAAAATGAATAGAGAGCCTATAGAAACAGGCAGGCAAGTTTTCAGCAAATTCGATGAGTGACTAGTCACAATTCAAAATAATAGATTTTTTCTCCCAATTTACGGTGGCTGTATTTCGGAGGTAGTGTACATTTTACGAGTACACGTTTGTAGGAGAAAAAAGTCTTATTTTGACCTCAAAAATACGCCCTAAAAATATTTGTAATTAATTTGTAATGATTTGAATTTGTATATTTGACATTTGTTCCTGAATTTTAAGGGAATTGATTTGTATCCTTTAATAAGTATTAAAAAAAGATAATTATTTATATAATTATTTTTTATAATAAAATGATTTTTATTTAAGCACTAAAGATCCCTAATATCCTATTTTAGAAAAGCCTATTTTTTTCTCAGAAATATCATACTAAGACCTAATAAGGTCAAAATCCCGGACAAATGATTTCTGACGTATAACAGTGAACGGGAATCTCATTAAACAATATTAATTACATTACACTTGAGCTTAACGGATCTACCGTTAGTTGTGTGCTATCAGGAACGACATATAGCGCTTGCTGGCCTTGTCAGATTCGCTGAAACACGTCGAGCCTTATTTATGCACACTAGATGGCAGTGCCTTATGTCACCGCTAATTACAGCTAACTGAAAATAAATTTGTATTAAATAATTTGTATTAAATAATTTATTAAAACAAAGCTTTACTTAAAAACTTGTAAAGCACCCTGTATATCGAAAACTAAAAATTTTTAAGACATGCGTTTATATGAACGTGCTAGTCCAGAAATAATTCCTTAAAATAAGTATATGGCATTAAGTAACACCATGTATGTGAAAGTAGGCATTTGTGGAATCATGACCTGAGAATAACTGATCCGCGGTCTCTACTGATTATTTGGTAACGCGTTGCGACGCCTAATGACTAAATGTAATGTGTTAACATACTTAGTAAATTCAAACATGTTAACATTGAGATCTAGATCTTACCTTTTGCTATTTATTTGCAAAATTCCAAAATATCGTTTTTCAGTTTTTTCAAGATTAAAGGATTTCCGAGACTACTTAAAATATTGAAAATTAGAACACCGCACCTTCATGAGCTTTAAAATGCGGAACTTTTCATTAATAACCGACCTAGTATATCTTGGAGCCCGTTCACAAAATATGCTACGCAGACAGTTTATTCGAAACGATATTTTTATCGAATCGAATTCGATGTCGATCGATTCATTTCCTCGAAAATGATATATTTCTTAACAAACTCGAACAATAAAATTACCGTTTCGGGAAAATTCTCGTATACGATACATAACAGTTGTATATTTGCTTAATATATTATTAACTTATTTAGAATCTTTTTTCGGGTCATCCGATCCTTTAAACCGAATTAACGTTGAATATAGCAAGTTTATTCGAAACGATGTTTTTATCGAATCGAATTCGATGTCGAGCGATTCATTTCCTCGAAAATGATATATTTCTTAACAATCTCAAACAATAAAATTACCGTTTCGGCAAAATTCTCGTATACGGTACATAACAGTTGTATATTTGTTTAATATATTATTAACTTATTTAGAATCTTTTTCGGGTCATCCGATCCTTTAAACCGAATTAACTTTGAATATAGCAAGTCGCATGTTGCACCGTTTCTTGTAGAGGTTCTGGTATACAGGAGCCCAGAATTATTTTCACTGCTAACATTTTTGCCCTGTAACTTGAAGGCCCTATTAGTTAGCAACAAAAATATCTGTTATTGTTTATGTTATCGATATTATGTAATTTTCATTCGATGAAAGCCGTGGAAAATGTAAACGTTGAAATGGTTTCAAAATTCATCAGAACAAGTACGCCCTCGAAATATAATTATTCCCGTAATTACCATTCTAGTATTTGAAATTACTTCTACAAATATGTACATCTCCCATAACTACACGTTTAAAACATTATCACATAATCAGATATTAGTTGTTTACAGTTCTCCCCATCCGAAACTGACTTGATATCGTCGACAACGAGAAAATAATAACATTATTCCTTGCGATATTAACCGCGTAGGCTGTTTACTTTATTCATTATTGTCATCGTTTAAGAACAGGACTTACCGAAGAGACACATTTTAACTAACTTCCCAACGATTAAAGAAAAAGGAAGGTTGACATCATATCTCCTGAATATAAATTTTTGTGTGAAAAAGTGTTTATTTCACCGTGTTAATGTATGTCATATTACGTGTTTGACACAGGTGGCTACAATTAAATGCAATGTTGTAGTTAAAATACAGACACACAAAAAATACGTCAACAAATCTGACTATGAACGAGATAGATGGAAATAACGGTTATGTCGAAGCTTTTCGATTATGTCAAACTTTTGACAAGTGGTTATCACAATTGTAAAAGAAATAATGACTCTTACATAATGTGACAGCCTTGACAATTAAATTAGGTTAGAAATTTAAGGTACTCGTTAAGTCTGGATAAAGCTTTAGAACCCTTATAGAGTGTTTTTTCACATTGAGCAACCCCACTTCTGTATTTTGAAATCAATTGACGGATTTTATAGATGAAAGCTACTTTTGCGCCAACAAACGATGCTCATACTTTATAAATCGAACTTTCTAAACCGAAAAAATCTTGGTCTAAAGTATTGCATACACTAAATAACACTACAGAAGAAATTTTGTAGTTTAATGTTGTTACTATTTTCTCTTTCAATTTTTCTGTGCAAATACACTTTTCATTTGATGAATTTTCTATACCCCTTTATCCTTAGATTTTCTATGTTACCCGTTTTTGTCTAGGCACTCCTGTAGACGGCGCGAGAAATTGTCCATACTCCTTTGAAACACTTCACATGGAACCCTTCGAATTTCCCGGGTGATTGTTTCTGAATGGTCTTCAATGGTACATGACTTGTTTATGTATACTCGAGACTTAAGGTAGCCCCATAAAAAATAGTCACAAGGTGACAGATCTGAGGACCGAGGAGGCCACTCCACATCTCCCCGCAACGAAATCAAAATTCCTTGGAAATGTTCCCTTAAAAAAGCCATTGGTGCTCTGGATGTATGGCAAGTGGCTCCATTTGTTGAAATCATACAGTATTAAGGTTAATGCATCGTCCTCTCAATTGTGACAGAAAAATTCCGAAATTAGCTCACGAAGCTACGCACGTGAGGCCATGGAACATTCTGTACTGAACAGATGTAGTGTCCGCGTGACGTGACGCATGACGCAATATTTTCCAGGGGCAATCCCATAATAAGGACCCCTTCAGGTTATACGTCGGGCCGGCGAACATATGTACCCCGTGACGTGACGCATGACGCACAATAATAAAAACATAGAATTCAAAAAATTTTCTTTCAACTTGTTGAAAGGTATTCACCACTTCATTATGGTATCCAACTTTGGAATACGACCGTGATGACCAACATTAAAATGAATTCAAAACCGTCGCTGTGTTTGAATCACAGAACGGTCCGTTTCGATGAAGATTTTGTAAACAAACACGCGATGAGCTGTAGTCTACTGCTCCATGATAATGGAGCAGTAGACTACTATAATTAGTAGTCTAGTAGACTAGTAGTCTAGTAGTCTAGTAACTAGTAGACTACTATAATGGAGCAGTAGAGATGGCACCTGCCAACGAGTAGATACTATATAGGGTAAAATACCCAATTGTTGGCATCTGACCAATGATTGGCACCATAGTAGGTTTTGTTAAATTTTTTATATATTCCGCCAAAGTATTGAGTATGTTTTGTTAAAAAAATATACAGACAATTCCACGTTACGGTACGTATATAGTGTTCAAGTGCGCAGGCCCAAGATGACAACGAAATTGTAATACATTTGTATCAGTGCCACAAGAAGTGTGAAATTTAGCGTTTAACGGTAAGAAGTGTACCTCAAAAATTATGACATTTGATAGTTTAACTAGTAGGCGACTGTTCCAGGTGTTTCTTTAATTAAAATTAAATCTGTATTAAGTATTATTCAGATATTAAATACAAGATTGTGCAAATGTTGTGAGGTTTTTTTTAGGGTGCCAATTATTGGTATGATGAAAACGTTAATTTCCAATAATTGGCCCCTATGCCAACAACTAGATTTATTCGAGTAAATAAGATGACTAATTATTTGCACACATCAATTTTCACACAACAATCACTGCAATGAACACGAAAATATTAGATTCTGTTATTTAGAAAACAACTAAACAGTTTACTCTATGATTTCTGAATTAAATACAATTATCAATACAAATTATACGTTTTATTATTTTTTATTATCCAGGTAAATTACACTTTCCCAAGTTTTTTAAACTTGGAAAGGAATAACTTTTTTTCAGCAAAGATCTTTCAAAGTACCCTACTTCTTATTTTCTCCAGATGCCAATACTTCCAAAGAAAATTCCAAAAAGCGATACAGTGAAGAAGCACTAAAAAATAAACATAGTCCAAAACGTTGCATTAAAAGAAGCAACAGAAACTGAGAACCATGAGGAAGAAACCTCATTTGCACTACCACCTCAGTCCAAACCAAAGGATTTTGAGGAGGAGAGAGAAAGAAAAGTATCTTGGACTTCCTTCAAAAACCAAAAACTCCTGAAAGGAAAGGTAACCTAAATTCGGAAAGAACATCATTTGTCTTAGTTTCATCCAGAATATGAAAAAGCCTCAAGAAAAAGAATGACAAAACAGAAAACGAAAAAAAAAAACCTCAAAAAAAATAAAAAACAAAAGATGGCTAAATAGTGAAAATATCTTAAACAAACGAGAATGTTTAGGAAAATAAAAAATAAAAATGACATGAATATGACACAGTAAGAACTTTTATTAATGAGACAAATACAAATAGTAAAGTTGAAGGTAATAGTTCACCTGTTAAGCTGACATTAGTTTCAGAAGTAATTTTAAAAGAAACCAATTCCAGCACTGAAAGTCACAAAAGAAAATTATTTTGCAACGATGATTTTATGACGAGATGCAGAAATGACGAATCAAAAAACGTCTTTGTTTACCGAGGTTTATGTTTTATTTGTACACGGACTATAACTTTCTGTAATACGGCAATTATGTGTCAGAAATGTAACACAACATACCACGCTCTTTGTTTAGAGAAAAAGGGTTATTCAAAGAATTTTTCAATATGTAAATCTTGCATTATTCAGTTATGATATATAATAATATAAAAGTAACAAATAAAAATAGGTACCTACTTTTTTGTTTATTTTATTATCAATCCCTTAAATGTCTCCCATGTCAACAATTAGGCTGCCAACAATAAATGAGGTGCCAATTACTAGCATATATTTCCCTGCCAATAATTAGTATTTGAGTGCCAACAACTGGGTTTTATGAAGAAAATGAAAATTTATGGGATTTTACTAATTTTTGACTATTTGTAGGCATAAAAAGACAATAATTATCTTATTTCAAATACATTTTGACCTACTAAAATTGATACATTATCAAATTTAATAAAAAAAGTCAAACTATTATAAAAAAAAGTGGAACTTTAGGCTTAAAGTGCCAACAATTGGGCATTCTACCCTATTCGGACACATGACACGCTCTTCAAAATTCAATACCTTCCTGACGGACCCTGTATAAGCAGGGAAACCTGTCCTGGTTTCGCTGAAAGAAAGAATAAGAAGAGACACAAATCATTGTTACTTTCATGTTTTGGTGCCTAAACTGAATGTCCTTCAGTTGAGAACATAGCAATACTTTATCTATTATATGTCTAGGTAGCATGAGGATATGAATTGGAAAGATTTCCCATCAATAATAATTCTTAGTTGGAAATATACGATTCCTTTACGCTATAACATGTAATAGAAAATACATTAATATGATATAACTACTTTCCTTTAAATTTGCCTGACATATTGATTTGTTCTGAAACGTCAACTAAATGTATACACTTTGCAACGTCTAGCAGAAGATAGATGAAGAATCTTCATCCGTTCTTGTTATTTCCTTTTTACTTGTATACATGTATATTATTCAGATGAAAACATCTTCCACTTTAATTTCTCAAAATGACAAACGAAATATTGATCTCAATAAGACTAGCAACTACAATATTCTAAGGGTGAAAATACAAATAATTAAACTGTAACAAATCGTTGTTCTTCATTAACAAAATAGAAAAGGGAACCGCAAGTAACCGAAATCTCTTGAATAAACCGTGAAATATGCTTTATTAAGGGCGACAGACACCTTCATTTTGTCGCAGTTAAAGAAGAGCCTTTGGGAGTAAGAGATTTCCCGGGGAAAACGCGATTATGAGTGCCGCGAATGAGTAGATGGAGAGGAAACATTAATTTTAAAGCGTTGACATTAAAACGGGGGGATAATCGATGAGCCAAAGTATTGAGATTAATAGGGACTTCGTTAAAAATGAACCGGCTATTATTGTTAGTGGTGCCTTTAATTTATGACGTATTTTCATCTGCAAAAAGCATGAAATTGATATTTAGTTTCTACCTGGAAGAAAATATAACGAAACCAAAAAAAAAAATGTAACGCTTTGTAAAAAATGCTTTCTGGGATTTATTTTATAACTTTCGTATACATCTCGATGGCATTTATAAATTACAAGATGCATTTCACTGCTTATATTATATCAGCGAAAATGTGAACAATACGAGGTATGTAAATTAAGTAATGAGACTGATAACGTTGCAACACTGCGAAGACGGGACTTGGAAGGACGGTAGGTTAACATGTAATGCAACTTCAGTACAAGTTCGAACTTATTAGAGTCATTTGTTGGTTCTTTGTGACTGTGTTCGTAAACAGTTTTTCTAGTGCGTTTTAAAAATGAGTGACATTAATTTTGAGCAACAGTGTGCCATCAGGTTTTGCTTCAGACTTGGACACAGCGCAACAGATACTTTTGCAAAACTTCAACACGCCTACGGAGACAGTGTTTTTTCAAGAGCCCAGATTTTTCGATGGTTTAAGGCATTCTCAGAGGGAAGTGAGTCGACTGAAGATGAACCACCCAGCGGAAAACTGTTTCATCTTCAAGAACCAATGAAAATGTCGATAAAATACGATCTTGTGCGTTCAGATCGTCAGAACTGGGATAAGAAATTGCGCAAAAATGGTCCCAAAATTTATTTAAAGGAACGTGTCATTGATGAGACTTGGGTGTTTAAGTACGACACGTAAACTAAGCGCCAAAGCATGGAATGGCACACTTCAAGCTCTCCAAGACCCAAAAAGACAAGAATGAGTCGAAGATTAAATGCATGCTGATTTGCTGAACTTTGCATGAGTTTTGATAGCCAGGGAATTGTTCACAAAAAGTTTGTGCCTCCAGGCCAAACAGTAAATCAACATTTTTACAGAGTGGTCTTGAAAAACCTCGAAAAGGGTCGTGCGTGTGAGACCAAACATCAAGAACAATTGGATGTTGCATCACAACAATGCGCCTTGTCACACAGCTATTTCAGTAAACGAGTTTTTAGCGAGTAAAAACATTCCTGTGTCTCCTCAGCCTCCTGATTCGCCTGACTTAAATATGTGTGACTTTTTTGTCTTTCGAAGATTGAAAAATCACCTCAAGGGACGTCATTTTGGAAAACATTCAAACAGCTGTAACCGACCAGCTGAAGGCTATTCTATAAGACAAAATACTGAATTGTAATTCGTCAAGAAAAAAAAAACACCCACAATATAAAATATACACCTCGTAAATTTTAAAGACACATCTATAAATAAAAAATGAAATACCATAATAAATAAAAAAAAAACAAAACAAAATAAGACTATTTCATAAGAAATTAAAACAATAATTTTCACAATTTCTTCTGCAAAATTATTAGGAAACTTTTAGCCCAAGACCGTTGGGAGCATCGTTTGTTGGCGCAAAGGTACCTTTCATTAAAAGCAATTTATTTCAACATAATAACAATAAAAAAAAAAAAATCCAAACTAAAATTGCAAAAGATAAAATTCTATTTTTTTATATACAAATTTAACTAATCTATTCTTTGATATTGTGGAGTAAACACTTTCACAAAAAAATATATATTAAGGAGATATGATATCAGCCTTCTTTTTTCTTTAATCGTTGGATAGTTAGTTGAAATGTTTCTTTGCCGTAAGCCCTATTCTTAAACGATCACTATACCAGGTTAATATCGCGGGGAATAATGTTATTATTTTCTCATGTTGTCGACGATATCAACTCAGTTTCAGGTGGGAAGAACTGTAAACAGCTAATATCTGATAATGTGATAATGTTTCAAACGTGTAGTTGTGGTGTAGTTGTGGGGGATGTACTTATTTGTTGTAATTGTATTTGTAAGTAATTTCAAATGCTCGAATGTTAATTACGGGAAGAATTGTTTTTTTTTTATTTAGTTAGTTTTTCCATATACTTTTAATCTTTTCCTGAAGATGCCAACTTGGTTGGCGAAACGCGTGTCGAGAAAATAGTTCAGTGTTTAGTGCAAAATGTCCAGTTTTTTTGTTTCTACGCCGAAGGTTCCAGTACCCACTCCAGAATTATTTATATAGTTAACGAGAACATCGTCTTCGTTGAGTTCTTGCAGAAGCTGAAATTTGTAGGGATGATAGTTTTATTTCCACATCCACAAAATCAAAATTTCAATTCTTTGTGTCACAGTTAAATGTGCCATACTAAAATTGGAATTTTTATAAATACTAACACGTTACATTAACTCTTAACATTAACGCACAAATTAATGACAAATCTTTTGATTAACTCACATTAAAAACCATGGATACGTCAAAAAAACTTAATCTGATAATTTTTTTCATTTGCAACGTACTTTTTTTGCTATGTTTTATTTGGTTTTTCAGAAATTTTCATTTATTTATTGTGAAAAATATAGTTTTCATTTTGTAACATTCAATTGTCATTTACTCAAAGTTTTGTTATGTAAGGTGGCAACATTTTATACCGTTAAATCGACAATGAAAGGGTCTCTCAAATTAAATTACAAAAATGGGGGGTTGCCATTTGAAAAATAAGTTGATGACGTGATTACTCAAAAACAAATGACATCTGAAAATAGACATTCCCTCAAAAATGTGTGTTTTTATTAAACAAAATCTACCTGTTCGAGGATTTTTTCCAAAAATTTTTTGTTTCACATTTACTGAATGTATTCCATACTTTAGGCGCGCACTGTATATATATATTTCGAGAAAGTATAATTCATTTGTACCGACGAAAACTACCAATAGGACTGTAATAACACAGCAGAGTGGTTCCCCTTATGCCCGATTATGGCCATAGTAATCTACTCTTGCGTCGGATTATAAAGCTCAGCCCCTCAAAATATTTTAACGACTTATAAAAATGTCATGCTTATAATAATTCGTCGCCTCTAGTGAGGTGAACGGATTTTCGGTCGAGTCCCCGCAATTTTGTTCCTCTTTAAAAATGGAAGACGGAAAGGCGCTCTACATTTATCACTTTTTGCATTCCCTCCCTCCCTCTACCTTACCGCACCACCGAGGCGGCGCAGCTCTTTCTGCATTGTCAATTCGACAAAGTGATTTTGACACCCAACGAGCCGAAGAATAATAACAATGAGACGTTCCCCTCTCAGGATTTCGCCACTTAATTCCGGAGAATATAATGCCTACCTGCCTCTCGATCGAAGTCGCGAAGCCGCGAAGTCTTTATTTGCAATTTTTGTGTACGCGATACGAGTCATTCAAACGGAAAAACTCGTCAAAGCTGGCTATGGACCACTAAATGTACCATTGCGGCCATTGAGATGTGAACGGTTTTTTATTTGTCATCGTTTCTACTGAATTTTACTGTATTAAAACAGGATATACGAGAAGAGTAAATTAAGTAATGAGACTGATTTTTTAATTTTTTTTTATTCGAATAGAATTACAATTCAGTATTGTCTCCTTCAAAATAACTTCCTTGGAAAACCAAACAGCGTTAAAGATGGTACTTCCATTCCATATGGAACTCATATACTGGAATAGCCTTCAGCTGGTCGGTTACAGCCGTTTGATTGTTTTCTATGGTCCCAAAATGACGTCTCTTGAGGTGATTTTTCAATCTCAGGAAGAGAAAAAAGTCACAAGGACTCAAGTCAGGCGAATGAGGAGGCTGAGAAGCCACAGGAATGTTTTCACTGGATAAAAACTCGTTTACTGAAATGGCTGTCTGACAAGGCGCATTGTCGTGATGCAACATCCAGTTGTTCTTGATATTTGGTCTCACAAGCATGACCCTTTTTCGAAGTTTTTCAAGAACCTCTCTGTAAAAGTGGTGATTTCCTATTTGGTCTGGAGGTACAAACTCTTTGTGGACAATTCCCTAGAGTGGGTACTGGAACCTTCGTCGAAGAAACAAAAAACTGGGCGTTTTCCACGAAACACCGAACTACTATACTTTTTTCGATGCGCGTTTAAGTTGGCATCTTCAGGAGAAGATTAAAAACTGAGTTTTAATCTTCTCCTGCAAATCAGCATGCATCTGATCTTTGACTTGCTCCTTCTTGCTTTTTTGGGTCTTGGAAAGCTTGAGGTGTGCCATTCCATGCTTTGGAGCTTTCGAATCGTACCAACACCCAAGTCTCACACCAGTATTTATCCTTTTTCCTCGAAAGGTTTACCTTTGCAGATTTTTTCATCCCCAATTTAGTCAAGATAAAGTGGTGATTCAAATTACTCTTTTGAAAGAGGCACAAGACCCGTATTTGAATATTTCCTATAGCCCAGACCGCTGAAAAACTTATTTTGAAACTTAGACACGAGTTCCCATTTTTAGCTTAGAAACTCAGCGACAATTACACTGAAGGTCACCACCCCCTCCAAGAAGGCCAAGGTTCCTTTTTAAACTGCTAATCAAACTGGAAACCAAATTTTTTACACTGTTAAAACAAAAACTCCATTTTTTATAAATATAAATATGAGTGGTTATCATCTCATTCAGGTTGGTCTTTCCCCAGACATTATACTTTAAGTATAAAGAGCTTTCATTTTCTTTCTATCTTAGGTGTAAAGTATAATGACCATAACTTTGTATCCGAAGTAACACTGCATAAAATGTGCCTATCCGGAATGTTAATGTAAACGGGTAATGTTCGGCTGAGAGGTTTATTGTAATCCCTAGGAGTTAGGGGGAGAACAATTAAACAGCGAATATATTCTAATGTGACGGGTTAAGCGATAATTTCTCACTATAAAGGCTTACGAACGTTTAAGCATAATTTAATAAGAAATTAAATTAAGTATATGTTTTATCCTCTGCTAATTAAAAAAAAATAGTAGGCAAAAATGACTACTAAATTAGCTGTAGGTAGTATTGCGTGTTATTTTTTTAATTCTTAATCTTTTTTAATATTACATTGTTTATATCAAGTATGGAATAGATTTTATTTCTATTAAAACATATTTAAAAAATCCTTTGATAGTCAATTTTTATTTATAAAAGAGTTTTTTATCATATTTTTTAAAAAATCCTTCTATTTCTTGGGGGGGAAAAAATCTAATTGTAGTACGGACCAAAATTTTGTATTTGGTGAACATCCTCCTAAACTTTTAACCCGATCGGTGTAGTGATTTTCCTAAATCGTGGTCGCCAAGTCAAAAAACGTTGTTTTGATAAAAATGCTTTAAAAGTTTTCGCATAAAACTATGTCTTAACCCTCAATCGGCGATGCCTGCTCCATACAATATACTTCATAACTTCAAATCGAGACTATACCTACATAAATTATAGAGAGGCAATTACTTTAGAGTACACTCGAACCCCTCTTATTTCACCTTCGCTTAATTCACATCCTCTGTTATTTCACCACGTTTCCCTATTAGGTCGCGAAACCGTCCCGGTTAAGTCGCCGCCTGTAAAAGTTTTACAACTACGTTTGGAAAATTGGATTCTCGCATGAATATGTACAATTTTTATTGAAAAAAATGATTGTGTAATACATTTATTGATTTCAAATAGGTTAGGTGTCTTTAAAAATATTTAATCTTTAAAATATTCATTCAAGTGGAAAATTGAACTTTTGTCACGCATGACTCGGTATACTTACATTGATTTTTCGTTCAGTTGGCTCATTTTTCGTTATAACAAGTGCTGTGGTATATCTCTAAATAATATTTCTTTTTGCAGTTAAAACACAAAAAAGTTGAGGTTATGATCGCGACTTAAGAGAGGCAAAATTTCGAGACTTAATCGAGGTAATGCTGCACGGATTTGGCGACTTAAGAGGGGTTCGATTGTATTACATTACGAGCGTTCCACTGGGCTCACTAGAGGCGTTGCGCGCGCTTTAGAGCCTCTTACTGTACTGCGATTTTCTACCTTTTTTGGTCAGTTTAAGGGTAAAGGCGGTTTCTACCTTGTTCTATGGGTAAACAGTGTAAACGTGTTTACACTGCACCGCAAAACTGCAAAAAAAAGAAAAATCGATTTTTTGAAAAAATAAATGTATACCTACTACCCCTTAACCCTTAATAACCCCGAATTTTTATTTTTTTTCAAAAATGTTTTTGTTTTGAATATTTCACAACTTTAGGGTTCTCTAAAACCAACACCACTAATTTTTGGTAGAAAAAAAAATACTGCATTTGCCAAAAAATACTGTTACATATATGTAACGCTAGGAAGATATGTGAGCAAAAATAAAACAAATTGTGTACAAAGTGTGTTAAAAATGTATTCTTCTACTTGTCCATCATAGGACAAATTTTCCATGCCTTATCTATTTCATCCGGTTTATTATTATCTACCAAATGTAAAAACTGCATTATTTGTTCAAATCTGTTTTTCCGCATAGAGTTTTTTGCCAACTGGTTTCCCATATTTGATTTAGAATCCCAGTAATATCTTTTTGCTAGTTTAACATCATATCCATCGCTTAAAATAAGTATTGTTATATCAGCATTTTAGTTTTCACCATACATAGTATAAAACGTATGCTAAATAAAAAAGTATGTATGCTCGATCTTTAAAAACTACGCAACGATTTTGATGCTGTTTTTTTTAATAGATAGAGTGATTCAAGAGGAAGGTTTATATGTATAATACATGCATAATATAGTAGAGAAACACTGATAATTTCTAGAGGTTTCTAATGTAATATCATAAAGGCCGGGCGAAGCAGGCGGGTCGCTAGTAGGTAATATTCGGATCTGGGGCATTTTTAAAAGAAGCATATTTTCTAGTTTTATCAACTAGCAAGTTTCATAATGTCATCATCCCAAAGCATCTCAAACACTTCCACAGGTATACTATCGGTAAAATCTGAGAAATCTGGAGGCATGAAATGTTTACCTCCACTCTGAAGATCACCACCCAAACAAAATTGATTTGTTTTTCTGACAAGAGGTTCTTGCGTATCTATATCATAATCTTTGCCTTGATTTATTGTATCACTATTTATCCGGAATTCCGTAGAATTTCCACTTGCAGCTTGAAGTTACACTACTACGCACTAATTTCAGGAGGCTCGGTATATATCAGTTATATCAACATCATCTTCGGCATAAGCTAACTCTGCTTTTTCCAGAGAAAGTTGTCTCCTAAGGCAAAATAAACGTATAAACTGTTACCTTTATTTTACGAAATAGTGCTAATATATTATCCTAGCGTTACATATATGTAACACTAGTATTTTGCAAGTAACAACATAAAAAAAGTTATCATAGAGAATAATAAAATCCAATAGTTGCACTATTGAAGACGTCACTACGTTGATTTAATCGTTATTTACGAAACAGTATAAAAGAGATAATACTTACTCCAACTGAATATCCATTTTCGGCACGAATTGAAAACAACACTTGAGAAATCATTTAACTACATAGACAAAACAAACGTGATCTTTAAAACACTGGCACATCTGGTATAGGCATGTCTTTAGGTATGAAAATTGTAGCCATCTCTTAGTTAGTAGCAAAAAGTTTTCAAAGAGGGAAGTACAACTATATAGGGAATTTGCGTTAGATATATGTAACGCTAGGTTATTAAGGGTTAAGTCATTACCTATTACATATTGACATCCAAAAAAAACGGCATCAAAGTTGGCCGAGAAAAAAAGACGTATTTCTATCCTTAATCGAATTTATAACCTTATTTACTTGTCAAGATTGTCACATCATAGGCTATGTCATTGTTTATTTTATTAAATTGTGACAGTCACTTGTCAAATGTTTGACATAACCGAAAAGCTTAGACATGACCGTTTATTTTACAAATTGTGACAGTCACTTGTCAAATGTTACATAACCGAAAAGCTTAGACATGACCGCTATTTCCATCTCTCTCGTTCATAGCCAGAGTTGATGACGTTTTTTTTTGGATGTCTATATATGTATTTTTATATAACTTAACGTGGGACCTCTGTGGCTAATGTTAGGTTACGTATTTATACATGGATATCTCTTTCTGTGCACCCTACACCTAAAAGAAGTATTTGATAAGTGCCAGACGAAGTTCTCTGGAAGTTCCACATCTTGCTCCGTAAGAATTCTCCGTATTGCCACGATGCATTGTTCCGCTGGCGCTCAGCAAGATATGAAGCATCCGTATTTTATTAGTCCGGATTAGCAAGAAATATCGCTATGTCCATATCGGTGCCAGTGCGTATAATAACTGCCCGAAAAGTGACTTTCTGGCAAGCCATTTCGACGTCCTGCGGAAACGGAAGGCGGTTTTCTTATTTTTCCCCGTTGCGCTCCATAATAGCGAAATCCCCTGCCAAACTTAAATAGTTAAACTGTTTGGCGAGACCGGAGCCCGACGGTAAATCACGAACGTGAATATTTTAGAGGGACTGACAAATTTATAACGTTTCGGTGCTTGATTTTATTTATTGTAAACTTCAGCCGCGCGCTGGGGTCCATATCTCTATGATGTATGGGGCTCGTCCTCGTGCCGATGCCACACAGTGGTCAAAAATAACAATCTAGCCGGACAAAAATGAAAAAATCCATCTTCCCCCAATATTTTGATATGGTTTCGGTAACTGAGATAATACTCAGGTCACCATAAACTGGAATTATTTCTTATCGCAGCCTTTTCAGAATTATATAATTCGCAACCGATGTAACTTTTTTTGCGTATTTGAGAATATTTGAATATTGAGTATTTATGTTCCTATCAAAAATATAAATATTCTTTCTACATAAAAAAGATAACTTTAAAATGTTGTTCCGAGTAACTATTTTCGAGATAAATTGCTCGTCAAAATTAGCGTAACACTTTTTAGACTAGCGCCATTCGCGTTCTATCCAGATCATAGACTTGCGGTTTTAAATTTCGGTACCCTATAGAGACGGTTTTAATGCACCAAATCGCTACGTTGTGACTTAAATGGTTCGCCGTCCACACCCAAAAAACAACCACATGTCGAAATTTGAATTCACAAGAAATTGGCTGCAATTTCAGAGACGTATAGGTTGGACTTAGAAGGTCGCTGTGGAATAAAAACCTCTTCCTGTCACACAGTAAGACCTTCCCAACAAGTCCCTGAGCATTTGATCGCAGTTCCATCCATTCAACCCTTATCCAGACCTCAAGAGCCACACCTCTGCATTTACGCTGGAGTTTTCATGGTTTGACCTCAGTTGTGCGATTCCATTTACCCTAATGCTGCCAAATAAATTGGTTTGGCAAACTGCAACTCGCCTACACCCTTTGACAATTCAACCACTCCTCAAGGCTATCCCTGCATCAATTCCCCACCTACCCCCTCTGGTTCCACCCTTATTGGAATTTGCGTGAATGTCTTTTAATTTAGAATTTATTTCGTAGCATTACTTTCGGTTTTGAAGTTGACGGTACCCACTGGAGACGGTCGATTGAGCGTCAAAAATGGAAATTTTTGGTCCACCAATCCACCCCCTCAAAATATGCCGGGCTAAGGTGCAAAAAGTGCAAAGGCAGGCTGCACTTACTCAACGAGCCCTCTCTCAGGGAATGTCATTAACTCAAAAATTTTTTGGAGGGTTCAAAAAAAGGGCGATGGAATGTGAAAGAGAATTAGAGAGGGAGACGAACGACTTGGGTTGGGCCGAAGAGTTCGAGAGTCTTCAGGAGGGCTTTCTAAATCACTTCACATATCAAGACCTGCTACAACCCTTCAGCGTGGCAAATTTTAAAAATTGGGTTGGAGATGGAATTTCACTTTTGGAGCTCAAACGGCCGTCCGCAGTTGGTCGCGTCAGCTTCATGAACCTTTAAGTAATGCCATGACATTCGAAACAAAACGATATCCCACGCAGCCTATGACAGGAGCAAAACCAGAGGGGGTGGGTAAATTCAAATTTCGACATGTTGTTGGTTTTTAGGGTGTGTACGGTGAATCGAGGAACCCACAGTGTAACGACTTTGGGGCATTAAAAACAACCCTGTAGGCTACCGAAATTTAAAAACTGCAAGTTTCTTAACCCATAAAACGCTAATGGCTCTAATCTGAAAAGTGTTTTTAATGCTAATTTTGACGAACAATTTATTTGATATGGTGTTTTGATGGAAGAAAGTGCTTCCAATCTCCATTTCTGTCAAAACCCTTTAATACCAGCCACGAAACTGACGAACCATAAGAAAATTTGGAACACGTTCTGTTTGAGAGCATGTTCCTTACATGGTTTTAGCTTAATACGTTACTATGAAAATGATGTACAGTTTATAATCATGCTTTAAATACGAGTGTGGCTATTAAATACCCGGACTGCTGTCACTTACACTTCTTTATTCGTTACCAATTACAGTAGCAACTGTTTCGCCTTCAATGTACTCCCCTTGGCAATCCCTACCACTCCATACGACTTTTCCCTTATTGAAAGCAGTGTTGGAACTATGCTTCTGTCAGCTGGTTCAGAACCTCCGTCGCTTTTGGCTTTAACTGCTTCCACACTTTCGAATTTTGTCCCCTTCAGAGCCAATTTGTAAGGTCGGGCGAGTATGATGGATAATGCAAAAACACACTAATGCCGTATTTACGAAAAAAAAAACGCCTTCACAGACAAAGCAAGAATGGGCCGGTGCATTGACCTGTGAATCTTCCTTGATCTGGTCTTCCACAATCTGCTTGCAAATTTGCTCATCCTGGCTTTTTTTTCCTTGGCGAGTTTGGGCTCTTCCAATGCATGAATTGGCGCTTTGTTTCGGGGTGGTAAGTAAAAAAAACACGATTCATCACTAGTAATCACCGTGTCTAACAAGCCTGGATCAGTGTCAATGTTGTTTAGAATGACAGCGCAAATGTTCATTATTGATTCCTTTTGCTCGGGACTGAGTAGTTTTGGCACCATTTTTGCACAAACATATTCTTTGTCGATTCCTGTTGACTTCAGTAAGGCCTCGGATGCTCAGACGACTATCATCGCATTAATTTACCAATTTTTTCAATGTTTTTGTCCGTTTTTGACATTGAGGGTCGTTTGGGGGCACGGATCGTCCTCGGTCGTTTCACGTCCCTCTTTAAACCATTTAAACCATTCAGAAACTTGTGTGCGGGATAAACATTCATGCCGCACACTTCTTTCTTGACATTGCATAAGCTTCTGTAAATTTTTCCCCAGTTTAACAAAAAACTTGAGATTAACCCTTTGCTTCATCTGAATAATTTTTTCAGGCAC
This sequence comes from Aromia moschata, assembly GCA_029963805.1. NCBI lineage: Eukaryota > Metazoa > Arthropoda > Insecta > Coleoptera > Cerambycidae > Aromia > Aromia moschata. Next base: position 130,951 of record JAPWTK010000209.1, on the reverse strand, counting down.
GTCACTGAGTGTGTAGACTAATTCAAGCGGCTACAGTCAAACTGAGCGACCCACTGGTTGTCAGCGAGCTCAGAGCTCAGGTGGGGAAAATATCACCAGACACAGTTCTGTTTAAACTTGTGGCGTCACACTTTGCAGTGCGTAATTGTAACATCAGTTCGGATTAGAGGTAATGTTTCCATTGCACGCTATGCGATGCTTTGCTATGTCATGCGAGGCGATGCGTTGCTATATTTCTTGCTTTTTTAATCAGACGTGTTTACATACACACGCTATCCAGTTATTAGTGAGTTTTGTTGATTCGTTGCGATCGGTCATGAATACTAGTGATTATCTGATCGAAAACTCTGTATTAAAATACTACATGATATGAAAAATATTAAAAAAAGAGTCGGAAAAAGAAACCTATGGATCCATACAATTAATAAAGGTAGAAGACGATTTGGAGAGTTTCACCATCTGTTTAAAAGAACTTGAAAAGGATCCCAACAAATTTCATGAGTATTTCGCATCTCTGCAGAAACATTTCAATATATATTGAATGGCATATCTCCATTGTTACAAAATTTTCAGCACTTCCGCAACATACATTTTATTAAATAATGTTACGATTAATTATACCCCCTAAGAAAAATCTTCCAGGTACAGACATATCATTTCCTTCCCATCTGGTTGGGGATGAAGCCTATCCCTTAACAAATTATTTAATGAGATCCACGAAGACAATTAACAATGGAACAAAATATTTTCTAATTGTCGTCTTTCTCGAGCTAGAAGATGTGTGGAGTGTGCTTTTGTAATTCTGGTTGCAAAATGGAGAATACTAGGAAAGGCCATAGAAACATCGCCACAAACAGGCACAAACAATTATAAAATCTGCTTGTTTACGTAATACTTGGCCGAGAAGGCATAACTCATAATATTTCAAATTGAGGTTCCGAGACTTCGGCGACTCCATCACTAACTAGAGCTAACAACAGAGCCACGAATCAAGCCTATCGATTTCGTGACACTCTTACAAATTATCTGATGTAAGAACCAATTACCTATATAATCACTAGCTTATCTATTGTTAGTTCGCAAGAACTGCATAGTACACACTACACAGCAATATAATGTTAAAATAAATAAAAATTGATATATAAGATAAAACATATTAAAATAAAGATATAAATAAAGTCTTAATATGTATTTACTTTCTTGGAAACATCATTCCCTTGCCACTTCGTCCCATAGTTTTTAGTAACATATCTGTTGCTGATATTGTTTGAATTTACTGATCCATAATGGAGGTCAAAGATCTTACGGCTAATATTAATTTTTTCAGCGTCCATGCGTGCAATAGGAAAACCGGCTACACAAACCTGCCTCCTGGCCCAAATAAGCGAGAAAAAAAAAAAAAAGCTGGTTTAAAAAACACATCATCGGGGCAACAAGCTTTGCGTCGCATCGCTCTGTAAAGCACGCTGTCGGAACATTAAGAAAAATATTCATATGTTTGTTTCTAGCATCGCCTCGCATGGCCCTAGGGGTACGTTTCCATTGCACGCTATGCGATGCTATGCTATGTCATGCGAGGCGATGCGTTGCTATATTTCTTGCTTTTTTAATCAGACGTGTTTACATACACCGCTATCCGGTTATTAGTGAGTTTTTGTGATTCGTTGCGATCGGTCATGAATACTAGTGATTATCTGATCGAAAACTCTGTATTAAAATACTACATGATATGAAAAATATTAAAAAAAGAGTCGGAAAAGAAACCTATGGATCCATACAATTAATAAAGGTAGAAGACGATTTGGAGAGTTTCACCATCTGTTTAAAGAACTTGAAAAGGATCCCAACAAATTTCATGAGTATTTTCGCATCTCTGCAGAAACATTTCAATATATATTGAATGGCATATCTCCATTGTTACAAAATTTTCAGCACTTCCGCAACATACATTTTATTAAATAATGGCACGTTTAATTTACCCTAAGAAAAATCTTCCAGGTACAGACATATCATTTCCTTTCTATCTGGTTGGGGATGAAGCCTATCCCTTAACAAATTATTTAATGAGATCCACGAAGACAATTAACAATGGAACAAAATAATTTTAATTGTCGTCTTTCTCGGGCTAGAAGATGTGTGGAGTATGCTTTTGTAATTCTGGTTGCAAAATGGAGAATACTAGGAAAGGCCATAGAAACATCGCCACAAACAGCAGAAATAATTATAAAAACTGCTTGTTTACTTAATACTTGGCCGAGAAGGCATAACTCATAATATTTCAAATTCAGGTCCCGAGACTTCGGCGACTCCATCACTAACTAGAGCTAACAACAGAGCCACGAATCAAGCCTATCGATTTCGTGACACTCTTGCAAATTATCTGAGTAATAACCAATTACCTATATAATCACTAGCTTATCTATTGTTAGTTCATAAGAACTGCATAGTACACACTACACAGCAATATAATGTTAAAATAAATAAAAATTGATAAATAAAATAAAACATGTTAAAAATAAAAGATATAAATAAAGATTAACATGTATTTACTTTCTTGGAAACGTCATTTCCCTTGCCACTTCGTCCCATAGTTTTTTGGTAACATATCTGTTGTGATATTGTTTGAATCACTGATCCCATAATGGAGGTCAAGATCTTACGGCTAATATTAATTTTTCAGCGTCCATGCTTGCAATAGGTACAAACGGCTTCACTATACTGTCTACTTGGGCTAATTAGCACGATAAAATCAAACAAATTTGATTTTCAAACACACGCTCGCACTCGGTGCTACTAGCATTGCGTCGCATCGCTCTGTATAGCACGCTGTCGGAACATTTAGATAAATATTCATATGTTTGTTTTACTAGCATCGCCTCGCATGGCCCTAGGGGTACGTTTCCATTGCACGCTATGCGATGCTATGCTATGCCATGCGAGGCGATGCGTTGCTATATCTTGCTTTTTTAATAAGACGTGTTTACATACACCGCTATTCGGCTATCAGTGAGTTTTTGTGCTTCGTTGCGATCGGTCATGAATACTAGTGCTTATCTGATCGAAAACTCCGTACTAAAATACTACATGATTATGAAGAAAAAAATAAAAAAGAGTCGGAAAAAGAAACTGGATCCATAACAATTAATAAAGGTAGAAGACGATTTGGAGAGTTTCACCATCTGTTTAAAGAACTTGAAAAGGATCCCAACCATGAGTATTTTCGCATGTCTTCAGAAACATTTCAATATACATATACTGAATGGCATCTCTCCATTGTTACAAAAAATTACTACGAATTTTAATGGCTAATATTAATTTTTCAGCGTCCTTGCGTGCAATAGGTACAAACGGCTTCACAATACTGTCTACTTTGGGTTAATTAGCGCGATAAAATCAAACAAATTTGATTTTCAAACATATGCTCGCACTCGGCGCTACTAGCATAGCGTTGCATCGCTCTGTATAGCACGCTGTCGGAACATTTAGATAACTATTCATATGTTTGCCTTGTAAGTAGCACTGAATAATTTCACGAAAACAGTTATTCAGAACGACATTTATAACATATTATACCGTTTTTTGCGTAGAAATGATGAGAAAATTTATATTTTTAATAAAAACGCAAATACTCTAACGCGTAAAAAGTACATCGGTTTTTATGTACTCAGAATGCTGAAAAAAGCGCCCTCTACCATTTGTGTCAAACATATTAACAAAATAAAATTCCTCGCCTAAAAAAATAATTTCCTAATTTTCTGCAAAAATGTTGGCTTTTAAAAAAGATATTTACCAAAATTGAACAAAAATTATAATTTTGACACCCTTTTTCTTGGTTAGTATTAACTTTAGAACTATGGAAAGTTTGGTTAAATCGCAATATTTCTACTCAAAAAATTCTGTAGCTTTGCACTCGTTTATTAATGGGACACTCCATATAAAACAGGTTTCACAGTTAAATTAATTCACATATCTCTTAGCTAGCCGGTTTATTGAATCGAACACGAAAATATACTCCGCGCGTTATGCGGTCGCATTTTAATATCCCGTCGCCGCCTCTCCGGCAAAAACCCAGTGAAAACAAAGGGGCGCAGTTCCGAATAACTCGATTCTAATGTTCGACTTTTACGTCCCCGATGTTTTTACTGCCTCAGCGGAATCTGCACTATTGTCTCCGCGGTTTTATTTCGAGATTAAACTACTCTACGGCTTTCCGATATCGCCGGCCGCAAGATATCCGAAGTCGTAATTTCTGCAGTATTAAATGACGAAACTTTCCGTTTTGGCCGAACTTGCCGTTTATTCTTATCTGGGCGGAGAATATTACCGACACTCGGTTTACTGCGAAGTTTGATTAACGTCAACCCGATGGTTTATCACGCGTTCTGAACAGAAATAGACGAGAGAGGACATTTGGTCCAAAACACTTTCATAAAACTTCATAATTTGCAATAGCTCCTTTATATATATAAAAAAAAATGGACGTTTTCCACGAAACACCTAACTACGACAACTTTCTCGACGCGCGTTTCGCCAACCAAGTTGGCATCTTCAGGAGAAGATTAAAACTAAATTCTAGCCTACACACTTGTACTATTTATACCAAATTTGTTGCCACGGTTCACTGAACCGTAACTTTCTTTTGTTTATCAGAGCAAACAGTGGACTGGTGGGTATCGGACCATTGTCCTTATTCATACTACTGTTACACTTAATGATTTCTAAACTTTCAAAAACATCCAACTGTCTACTGTTTGTTACATTTCTAATTAATTTTAAATTATTTATGTCTATCCAATGGTTGTTGTCAAACGTGTGTCGGGCAACACAAGATTTTTCTGTTCTGCCATATTTCAAATGAGCCATGTGTTCTTTAAATCTAGTCAATATAGATCTTTTTGTTTGCACAATATACTTTTGATCACAATCTTTACAACTGATTTCGAATATTCCTGATATTTTGTTATTATCGATTTTGTCTTTGGGGTTACCCAAAAGCGTCTGTAGTTTATTTTAAGAATTGTAAACCAAATTGATATTAATACTTTTTAAAAAATCTATCTAGTTCGCGGGTGAATTTAGGTTCATATGGTAACGAAGCAAATTTCGAATTGTCAGTATCTCTACGAAAAGTTGTGGAATTGTACAGGGTTCTCTTAAATTTATGATTCCTTATTAACTTATCTATTAAATGGACTGAGTAACCGTTACTCTTAGCTATATTCTTAATTAATTGTTTCTCATGTTCGAACCTCTCTTTACTGAGGGGGAATTTAACAAACGGTGAATTATAAAATTAAAACTTGCCATTTTATGTTGAAAAGGATGGTGTAAATCGCTGGGAATATATCGTTGGGAAAGAGTCACGGTTTCTTTCCTATATACATCAAACTCTAACTTATTTTCACTATTTCTAATAACTAATACATCTAAAAATGGTAGCTGTTCATTGTGTTCAACTTCATATGTAAATTTTATGGTAGGGAAAGGGTTATTTAATTTGGCAACAAAATTATCTAAACTAATTGCTTTTGTATCAAAGACCACGAAGATGTCGTCCACATACCTGAACAAAACTCTGGGGAAATACTCGAATTGAACCCTTACTTCTGTCTCAAATTTACTCATAAAAATATTTGCAATGAAAGGTGACAAGGGGTTACCCATTGCCGTTCCCTCATGTTGTTGAAAATCTTCACCATTATACTGAAAACAATTTTGATTCATACAAATACTAGTAAGCCGAATGTATTCCTTAATAATTTTATCGTCTAAATCATTTAATTCGAGTAATTCCTGGTTGGCGAAACGCGCGTCGAGAAAAGTGTAGTAGTTCGGTGTTTCGTGGAAAACGTCCAGTTTTTTTGTTTCTACGCCGAAGGTTCCAGTACCCACTCAAAGCTCCTTTATAGAAATGATTTAATTTTACTTATAGAAATTTGTATACACTGTAC
>JAPWTK010000209.1:0-122500 GCA_029963805.1 Aromia moschata | reverse complement strand
TTCACTTTCATTGAAAGTGAATTTTTTCTATACGCAAATTTCGGTTGAAGTTGTGCTAGTAGAACCTTTTACCTAGGTCTAACAATCACTAGGCTTCCGAATGTTTGCGTGCCCGCGTGTAACACTCCATAAGAGTATCCCGCGTTCCCACGACGACCGAAATGGGGATGGAGTACTACTGCGCATACGCTGGCTCTGGAGCGTTTTAGGGAAGGGGTCAATGCCGTATGTAGCACGGGAAAGAAATACTTGCTTATATAATGTCAAGGCACTTAAAAAATACTGCTTATACTGCTTTATGAGCCCTGCGTTGCCGCACACAGTTCCTGACCCTAGTAATCACCCCCTAAAATATGATATATGTAGATCCCATGCTTCCTTACGAAAATACGAGAATTTAAAATTCACTGCCACTGGATTTGAGACATTTAAAAACCACTGGACTTGAGACATCCAGTATATTGTAATATAGACATATAACTGCTAAGAACACAGGGACATGGAGACTCACACAATGAATTCTCAAATAGGATAATAGTATAAATTCCCAGGATATATAGACCCAATCCTGATAGATATTGAAAATACCGCAATGTAATATATTAGAAGAAAAACCACAATCATTGGCCTACCCCATATATTAGAGCTTAGACAAGAGCGATAAGCCAGGTTAAAAAAACGATATCGTGCTCTCCATTGTCTCCTTTTGTTTTTGTTTGTTATATTCTTCGAGTTAATCAGAGTGCCCCTTTTAGTCGCGGAAGTGGTTAGATTAGGCTCTAGTTAATAGCGAAACAACCGCAACGGAGAAAAGAGGAGGACGGATAACGCCGTTTTAGTAGGCCAGAAACTCGCATATAATCGCAAAAACCGATGTCTTGACTTCGCTTTGTCTCCGCGTCATAAATTTTTCCCTTAACGCGTGCTTATACGGGGTTGCGACACAAAAATCCCGAAACAGGTCAAATTTTAATTACAAAAATTTACATTTTTTTGTCTATCATGTCACCTTTCGATAGTCAACTGTTTGCGAGAATGACGTCCTTTTTTTAAAAAATGGCAGTAACCTGTTTTCTCTATTGGTTCTGATAATTCTAGTATTATTTACGACTGTTTTATAGTGATATAATATAACCTATATAACCTATATAACCTAGTGATATAATTTTATCACTAGGGTTCCGAACGTGTGCTGTAACGCAGGGCCAGATTCGTAACAGTGGCGTGGGTATACAGGGGCAAGAAATATGCGCTTAATAAATACAGTTTATACTTTAATTATCATAGAGTTGGATAGTGCCGGCTCTGCGTGACAGCATACTTTCCCAGACCTTAGTTTTCATATTACTACAACACATCACTACAAATTCATTGTAGGTAACAAAGTACATTGTGAATGACTTCTTCCGTAATTTGTCTAATTTTGCGCCACCTTTTGTTTAAATACTTTTAATTTTGTGGCCTGGCGATACAGGCTTTTGCCTTCAAATATCCTCAAAGAGACTAGTCGAGAGTGTAAGATCTGGAGACCTCGGAGGCCACTCCATTGGCCCTCTTCTACCAATCCAGCACTCAGGAAAAATTTCAGTCAAGTAACCTCGAACAGGTTGAGCAAAGTGCGATGGTGCGCCATCTTGCTGAAACCAGATAGCAGTGTTTGGTAAATCGTTTTCACTCGTATTCACTCGGAATTAACTCGTAGTAACTCTAAATATAATAATACCAGTAAAGGTATTTTTTGAAAAAAAGAAAGGGTCAAATACTTTAGTGAAGATTATTCCTGTCTAAACATTGAGCTTTTGTGGATGTTAAGAGTGCTCCTTCTTCATCTAATGAAGATTATTTGTGTTCATTTAAACAAAATCCATTTAAACAAAAATAATTTGTTTCATCCGAAAATAGTATGTGGCGATGGAATTGTGTAATATGGTTGCACAAGCCCATCAGAGCTTCATAGATCTTTTATTCGCCGGTCAGAATCATCTTCATTATTTTCATTGTAAAATAATCATATTATATTAATATTTATTTTCATTCCCCAAAATATCATGCAAACTTTTTGCAAAATATTTGCGATTTTTTTTTTCATAATTACCTCGTCTTTTCATACTTTCGATTTCTTCTAAATTTCGAGATCTGTAAAAGTTAATATAATTTGAATTTTAATTTCATCTCAGCATTGCGTCCTTCAGATTCTACAATAGTTGTATCTTTAAGCAAAATGAAAATGTGGCAAAAAGAATAAAACATTTTTGTATTAACTTGAAAGTCGTTTCCAAGATTTTCTTGTGACGCATACATTTTAAAATATGGTCCCACGCCTCCTTACGAAAATACGAGATTATTCCACCGGCCGCCACTTCAGCGATCATGGCGTAATAGTAAACGAGTTCACTTATTCAATGCCCGTTGATTCTATAATATTCCTCTCCCATAATTTCGAAACATCCTGTATATTGCGAGCGTCCATTACAACCCGTTTCGCGTTGTGAAAATGGTTTAACTTTTTGTGAAAAAAATGCCACTCTCTCACCAACTCCGTCCGGTGGTCGTTTCCGGTCGTATCTCGTATAAAGGCCATCCAATTATCTCAATTTTAACTTTCTTGGCTATGGTAATGGACTCTCCTAAATCTCCGCGAATTGCCCCGGCTCGGAACAGTAAAAACAAAACAAGAACAAACAGCCGTCTGCCTCCCCTCCTACTCGGTATCGTCCTCTTTGACAGCCAATTTTCAGGCGAACATTTTGTTCCCATTCCATTTTTATAGCGTATCGTTTGTCTCTGCTTCTGGGTGCTCCTCGTACACGCCCCAGGGCCGGAGTTAGGAGGGGATACGACGCCGATAGTTTTCTAAACAGTTTAATAAACCGGTCGCTAACAGTTTATTAACATTATATTAACATTAAGATTAAGAAAAATTAACTATGCCCAAATTTATACTGGAAAAAGCTTAATATCTGAATAAAATTAAGTAGTAAGTACCAACAATTTCCTATTAAAAGTATGTTTACAACATACAGCTCTCACCATAATGTGCGTAACATATGGGAACAATTTTTATTTTTGATATATCGTAAAAAAAATTCAGTACTCGGTTCTGCATGTCCCACTGCCTATTATATTAATTTTGAAATCAGTCACGTGGTATGGCGGGAAATTTAAAACGACACGAAACAATAAGGTTAGTGGTAGAGTTATAAAAAAGAAGGGCTCTCTTTTTATTATTGGACGATTATATTTCATTAATTGAAGCTACAAGGTGTGGCTGTTAAATAACCGAACTGATTCTGCTACCAGTGCGCTGCGAGCGGGTCGCGACAAGTTTGAACAGAACTGGTGATACTTTTCCCACCCTGAGCTCGCTGGACAAGCCAGTGGGTCGCTCAGTTTGACTGTAGCAGTCGTTTGAATTAGTCTACGCACCAGTGACGCGTCGAAAAAATATTGTTCATATGGAGCAACGGGTTAATCCCAAATTTCTTGTTAAACTGGGAAAACTTTTACAGAAGCAATGTTAAAATAAGTGTACGGGAATTAATGTTTATCCCTCAAGTTTTTGAATGGTTCAAACGGTTTAAAGAGGGACGTGAAATGACCGAAGACGATCCGCGCCCCGGACGGCCCTCAACGTCAAAAACGAAAACAATGAAACAATGGGTAAACTAATCCGCGAAGATCGTCGTTTAAGCAACCGAGGGCTTGCTGAAATAACAGGAATTGACAAAGAATGTGTTCGCCAGATTTTGCATGAATCGGTTAACATACGCAAAGTTTGCGCAAAAATGGTGTTAAAACTCCTCACTCCCAAGCAAAAGGAATCAAGAATGAACATGTACGCTGACATTCTAAACAGCATTGACACTGATCCACTGGTGACGGTGAATCACCACACAGTGACACTGAAGGACACAAGATTCGAAAGTGTGGAAGCGGTTAAAGCAAAAGCGACGGAGGTTCTGAACCAGCTGACAGAAGCGGACTTCCAGTACTGCTTTCAACAATGGAAAAGTCGTATGGAGCGATGTAGAGATCGCCAAGGGGAGTACATTGAAGGCAAAAAAGTTGCTACTGTAATTGGTACTGTAATGTACTGGTAATAAAAAGTGTTATGACAGTCGTTCGGTTATTTAATAGCCACACTTCGTATTATAAAGGGCCATATACACATTCAAGCAAAATTGTACATACACTTTAAATTTATATTGTACAATATATTACTGTTACACGCCGAAATGTTTTTGTATATACAATCATTTATATTGAATTTTGTAACTCTCAAGTGGTGCATCTTCCTAATGGAAAAGTAATTAAAATATAATACTAGTTGCTTTAGAAAGGTCTCAACGCTTAGGATTTAAAATCGTGCTATAAAATACCCCAGCGCAATTGCACAGATATTCAATAATTCTACGACTGAAATTTTGTGTGAAAAAAATCTCTGGGATACTAAGTAAAATCTTAAAAGACTAAAAAGGCTCTTAAAACAATAACCATTAAAAGAGGCATCTGTAAATATCCACAATTCCCCATTATTAGAATAAAATACGCGTACCCACGTGTGGCCTTGAGTTCTATTAATATACCCATCCTACGAGAAATTAGCTCCAATAGATTACTGTGCGATCAAATGTTTTTTCCGAACTGTATGAGCACCGTTTTATCACAATATTTGCACTATCAGAAGCCGTTATATATGTACATATTTTAAGTGTATTTAAAGGGTGTCCCAGGATTCTCGCAAGATTTGAATTTGTCGCTATTTGTGCGATAAGGTGTTGGCAACCAAAAGAGAAAACAGTTTGACAGCTGACAGTTTAGGGTTAGTAAAAATAGATCACTACACGGAGGAACAAAGCGGTTTCATTGTTGAACACTATTTCAAAAATAATGAAAGTTTAGCTGCTACATTTCGAAAATTTCGTACAAAAAAAAGGTCGGAATATTGATTTTTACTTCGTCAACTGTGAAGAGAGTAGATGAAAAATTCAGGGAGACTGGATCAATTGGGGACACTAAACACACTGACCGTCCAATAACAAGCCATTCAAATGAGAATATCAAAGCAGTGCGTGAGAGTGTTGGTGAATGTCCAGGAACATCGATTCGGCCTCGTTGTGCTATTTTCCCGATGTGCTATTCCATATATAACCATATTCTATGTATGTATCGTTTCAATAAAAAAAATACATATTAAAAAAAAACTGTGTTTTCTATTCCATTCAAATCTTGCGTAAATTTTGGGACACCCTCTATATTGATACTGGGATGTATTGCACAATACGATTAAACTTACGCAATACATATAGTTATTAACAACATAGTTTGGTAAGCGCACAAATTCGAAATCTAACCGCGTGAAAAAGTCAAAACGCGAAATATATTTCTCAATATTAAGAGTTTCAGATCAATAAAACAAAAATTAAAACGGAAAATAATGAAAATGATGGTACTACAAATATAATTTTACAAACTTGCTGCGAATATAATACATGTTATATTAATGAAACACCACGACCATTGCCAAAATGAATCAATGAACACAAAACACACGTACAGAAAGAACAATTAAACAATTTCACAAAACGAATGCATTCCAATATAAATTTGACGTCACAGAATATATTGTAATAACTAGGGTTCGGAAAGTTTGCTGTCACGCGTGTTAAACTGCGTTAGACTATCCTGCTCTCTCGCGCCGGGATGGCGTACAACGGTATGCGCATACGCGAGTTCTGGAGCGGTATCTGGAAGGGTCAATGCCGTACATAGCATGGCACAAGTATATAATTTACAAGGCGTTTAAAAAATACAGTTTATACTATCATTATCATAGAGTTTTATAGTGCCGAGCCCTGCGTTGCAACACACATTTCCGGATCCTAGTAATAACTAGTGTTTTACAATAAAAAAACGTAAAATTTACAGCCTCAACAAATCTCTATTACACAAACAAATCACAGGTGTCAATCAAATAACAAATCTAAGATCAAACTCAGAACAAGTTTAAAACACACTATGAAAATGAGAGTAATGAAAATACAATACAATGTAATTTACAAAATTCGTAACATATTTTATATCGGTAAAACACCACCACCATTCATATAACGAACAACAAATACACATGAAAATATTTTCATCAAACTTTCAGAGGCATATTCGAAAATAATTTTGACGTCATAGAATAAAATGAAATGAATTTGGATTTGCTAGCAAATGGAAACATTTGTTGCATTGGATAACTCATTTCAATATCTTTTGGTTTGATCAATAATTAAATTATGATAAACTACATACTATCACAAAAAATAATATCAATATTTAAAATTGTAGGGAAGTGTTAGGAGCGTAAGTCCTGCTGCATAATTGGGCCGACCACAACCATACCTGTAATTTTTATGTTTTACTCACAATAAATCCATATAAAACGTGTATTTTTTAAAAATCTCTCATAGAAGATCCAGTTTAGCCAATTTCACTGAATTTGACATTTTGTGAATAAAATCGAAAACTATACCGGAATTAGAAAAAAATCTGGACATCGAATTATTAGTTAATGGAATGTTAAGTGGTTAGTTAATGGTTATGGAATTGGAATAAATAGGTGTTAATTAGTATTGTATTTAGGGTAACCCTAAACCCACATGGTGGTATGACTGCAAAAGGCACAGGGTTGGTATGACTGCCAAAACGATAAAAAAAGTATCTTTACATTTAAGATTATTAAACGTAAAGACTAAATAATTTCCTCTTTGCGTTTGTGGCTAAAGTATTTTATGTTAAAGACATTTGTGGTTAAAGTTTTAAATGATTAAAACGACTTTATTGACGATTGAGGGTCATTCGTAATGCTAATTTTAATTGAATTATATAATAATATAATAATAATAATAATAATAATAATAAACTCACCCTATAATTACTCCGAAGAGTAACCCCTTAGGTCCTCTCAGGGACCTCTGCGGGAAGGGAGTGGCTATTATTATTATTTGCCATGGCGCACTGGGAGCGACTTAAGATTATTTCGGTAACGCATTTGCTTTACAGTTCTGAGGAAACCCAGAAAACTCAGAACATTACCAAATCTAGGGCATGTGCGGTTGGATTGGCATCTATGCATCCACATCTATACACTAGTGTATTAGTGGTTGCATATCAAGCCCTGACGGAGAAAGCGAGACAATTAAAAATCGCTACCCCGGCCGGGACTTGAACAACGCGCACAGAGGTATCGCGACTGGAAAGACGACGCTTTAACCCACTCGGCTACCCGTGCCCCTAATTAGTTGTAGACAAGAGCATTATTTTCAGATACGTCATATTTGTGGTTGTGGTTAATTTTACGTTTACATTAATTGTGCAGGGGACCTAAGGCTGGCTGTTCCTTCCGAGCGATGCACCTAGATCCGGCTCTGTCGCATCGCGTTACGAAGGAATTCTCTTAGACGACGACGTTTCTAGGTTTAGGCAATAATTGAAAGAGGCACACCAACGACAGGGTCGCAGGGGAGTGTAACAAGCTTGTTATAGAAATATATAACGACACTTTTTAAACTCACGAATGTGGCCAAGCGCGAATCCCGTCGAATGGAGCACTTCGAACTGCTCGTTTCCCTCTATTCATAGATAAGGCGGTGCTCTTGGAGGGCTATTATCGTGCTTAAGGCCGATTCGATGCCATAAATTCAGTGGACTTCGAATATCATAAGGAATAAAGCGGAGCTCTTTAAAACTGCTTGCATGGGTTCTCCGGTTGACTTTTTTTGAATAATTCCTTTTTGCGATGGTTTCCTTGGAATACACACGCGCCTGCTTCTACTTACGGCTTCTGTTTGGTTTGTGATTCGAGTCGTATTTTGTTTACGTTCTTATTTTGTTTGTAAAGCGTACAAAGTCCAACTGAATATTAGGAATCGTTAAACATTCCTTGATTCGTTGGCAGCGGGTAGCTTTTCAGAGAATTCGTTTAAACGTTATAGCTTTGAAATGCATACTTACATACATACATAAATAAGATTGAAAGTATCGATATACAAGGCACCTACCGATTCAATGAGTTCAGAAGTTTATATTACATCCTCTGTAACGATGTCGAAATATGTATGTAACGTTGTTGACACAACCCTGGAGATTGAACCCTCCATTGGAGAAATTTCCAATGATTTCAGTTCAAGAAATATACATTTTTAAATTAATTTCTATAGCAGATATTGTAACGGATTTTACTCATGAGGATTAAAGTACATAATAACAGATATTTACGGTTAACTGTATTTATTGTAGTTTGACAGTTTGTGAAAGAAAATAATCTTGTATGACACTGAAACTTGTGTTTCCACTGATTGGACACCAGAATCACAGACAAGGATTTTTTATTACGCAATAAGAAGAAAGTTTTCCTTCCTCAAGCCGTACCATCGGAAGAAGGAAACCCTTTTTTCAGGAAGTATGTGTGGGAGGAGGAAACATTAAATAGGACTCGACGTATTCCAGCGGGTCTGATAAGATCAGCAACTGCTAGATGTCGTTCCTGCAGCACACCACCAATAGTGGATTCGGATTTCAACCTTATTAGGTCTCATTAGCATGATATATGTATCTGACAACGAACAAGTTTAACTGACTTACCGTTAATAATGTGCTGCAGGAATGACATCCAGCGATTGCTCACCTTGTCATACCCCTTTGGAACACGTCGAGTCCTATTTATGCACACTAGAGGGCAATCTAGGTAAATTTCATCACTGTATTTCTCCTAGCGAGAAAATAAGCCCTCATTCAATAAGGCTCTCGTTCATTGTTGTTTGTCGTCAGATATACACATCATGCTGATGAGACCCAATAAGGTCGAAATCTATGATTTCTAATAACATTATAACAGTGAACGGGTATTATTCCCATTTACATACGTTACATTAAAATGTTGCACAAATTGCACTTACTTACATCACCTCGCCCATTTACCCCATTAATTTCTTACTTTTTACAGCTATTTGTAAATTTGTCATTCAAAAACTTCCATGTAAAACTTCCACTTAAGACAGGTCGATCAATTTTGATAAAACACTTTTTCATAAATAATAAAGTTTTAGACTTTAGACAGATGTAAGCTATTTTTTTAAAAGAGTTTTATTCATTGTTGTATTCATTATTCACTGTTCCTAATTACAAGCTTTTGGTTAATAAGCAACATTTTTTTTTATTTTGAGGACTAATTGGCATTTTGTCAGAGCAAATTGTTTCTAAATTTAAACCCTTTTTGAAGGAGGGAGGCCGGGGGTTTTTTTTTTACAAACAAGGAGCTGAGAGACGCCAGAGAAAAATTCTTTTAGGGAAAGGTGGGGCCTATTCGAAAGGTTAAGCTGGAGCCATCGGTATTGACCCAAAAAACTCGCATTCACTGTTCCTAATTACAAGTTTTGTTAATAACCAATTTTTTTATTTTAGGACTAATGCATTTGTAGGCAAATTGTTTCTAAAATTACTGTTATGTGAACACCTGTATTAAGGATGCAGTACGAGTTTGCTGTTATTACCAATGACGAGCTTAGAGACTCCAGAGAACAATTCTTTTAGGGAAATGTGGGGCCTATTCGAAAGGTTAAGCTGGGAGCGCAAATCGGTACTTGACCCAAAAAGCTCGCATCCTTTTTCCTATGGATATTTCAGATGCGCTGCGCGTGATCACTCTTCAAATTAAACACTTTTTTCGTTGTACTACGAAATAATGACTAGATGTAAAATTTGGATTTGTATGCGCGCTGTAAAGATAAATGCGAAAGATAAGCGACGGACATCAAACACGTCCAATCTCGATAATGGACCCCTTTGATGTATGTTACGTTATACTGCCGAGAAAATTTGAAAGTATTCTTGACTTATTTGGTGCACTCTCGCTCTAGCGTATCCACATGTAACGTATTGGCAGTTGGAAAAGAGTCATCGTGGCGGTAATACATGATAATAATTAGGATTTTATACGCCAGCATGTTGGAAAACTCATTACGAAAATTTTATCCGGTCTGGTGAAGGAGGTGAAATCTCGTGCTAAAATCGATCAATATAAATCAGTCAAAAGTATGTGGGGCATATGAGGCAGACGCCTCATATGCCCCACATACTTGCAATAACGGCTACATCAAATTTGAGAAATTTTGAAAAATCGATGCATATATATGAGGAGCGTCCATGCAAAACTGCACATGTCCGTTAAAAGTAGTTTTGAGTTATCTTCCAAAAACTGTTTGTAAAATGGCTACTGACTTGGTAGTTAACGAAAATATCACTGAATTGGCACTGAAATACATTGGCACTGATTTATAAAACATTTTGAAAAAACAAATTTACAAAAAAAATACAAAATTATCACTTTTAATTTGGACATGTTCAATCTTGGTCGGACTAAGTGGACATATTTAATTTTGATTGAAATAACCAATGAACATGTGTTATTTTGAACGATTATTTATTTATACAGTAACAGAAAATTTAGCTTTAAAAAATGACAGGAATGTTAGGGAAAACAATAACTAATCACTATGGTAAATAATACCTACCGTTTAGACTTGTCTTCTTCGCGTTTTGATATATTACGCCTCTGCCGCCTCCCAGAACCAACGTTAATTAACCCCACGGAGACGTCCATATTTCAATAATAAAGTAGGATTAACGTAATAATATTATCGCGCAAGTACGCCAAAAAATAATATTGCATTAGCACTACAGTTATTTCTTGTTGCTTATACTTTATAGGTTAACAACACACTAATGACTTGGGGAAATCACATGGTTTAAGAATATGGTTTCCTATCACCATATTAGAACAGTATTTCCATTTATTAGTGAAATTCTGCACACAAACCAAGCACCAACATAGCAATAAAGAAATCTAATTTATCGAAACATGTGCAGTTTTGAGCTAATCCATGCAGACATATATATTTCCCCGTTGACATGTGTAATTATGATCGAAATGTTTAGTCAATTGCTGCCGTTGGACATGTGTTGTTATGACTGGATTTCTGTATATTGCAATGGGTTTACTACAGGACAACATGTTTTGCACAATTTTGACATTGCAGTTGAGTGTAATTCAGAAAATCCTTCAACATTAAATCTTTAACTCATTTCCAAGACAACCTGGACATGTGTAGTTTTGCATGGACGCTCCTCATATTATGAAGAGATATTGCCTTTTTTATTATGTGGATGAGGTACTCTTGGTAAGAATTTACTTTGACCAAATATTTAAAAATCCTGTACCTATATACAGGAAAGATGGATTGGAAGATCTGATATGGCCGATTTTGCAACAAAAATTGTGGATCCAGCTCGTTTTGAAACAGACTAAGAAGATTAAAGATATATTATTGTGTGCATGCTGATTATACCCGTACGTGTTCCGTTTGGAACTACCCTCTTATTTTGGATTGACCGATTTTCAAAAAATTATTTTTGATAATATAGTACTCCAAAAGGTTTCTTTAAAAATAGATAATTTTAAAATTTGGTCAGCCTGAAGGCTTTTTCTGATTGGCTATTGGGTATGGAAAACTAGGTTTGAGTATTGGGCAATTTTTTTTTTTCAAAAAAAAATTGATCTCGATTTCGATTCAGTCATTTCTCAAATACTTTTATTTGAATATTTATTTTATTTCAATACCTTAAACAGGGTGCCCTGTTTAAGGTTCGAAGCACAGAAAAACAAATTTTCAAAAAACGCATGGTTGTTTGGCTCAGGACATTTCATATTTAGCTATATTTACACGATTTTGGTATGGTAAAATTACTTCATTATGAAGAAAAACTGTGGCCAAAAATATGGCAAAATTCTTTTATACACACGGAGAAATTTGTACACGTGTTGCTTGCAGTGGTGACTGGTGGAGAAAATAAGTATAAAATAGGTCATTTCCCCTACATAAATCCAAATAAAAGTCAGGAATACTGTCAATCCATGTTTAAATTAGGTCTTTTCTATTTTTGCGTTCTTTTGGTCTGTTCAATCATCCCTTATGTTGTCCAAGCACTCTAAATCACAATGACACTGATACGCGTAACGAAACACTCGGTATTTACCTAGAGTAGACGAAATGGGCACAGGGCGGGTATTCTCGGCGGAGCGTGAATCTAAACTGATTTTATTGCGATGTGATATTATGAATGATATGTTATTACAAGTGCACAACACTACCCATTTCAGGCCTCTCTTATGTAGACACGGTCTACAGTCTATAATCGCTGTGTTGTATGAGCCGTTATTCTAATTTTAAGTTACCAAGAGAAAGAGCATAATTTATAGTATAGTCTTCTAGTGTTCGTATAATTAATAAAATATGGATGTAGCCGCTATTGCAAATATACGCCTCATATTATTAATGTCCTAAGTGGGGAAGCGTTACTTCAAATTCAAATATATTTTCATATCAAGAAAAAGGAGGTAAATCAAAATTAAGCTGTGACAATCTCCTTATGATGATCATATAGAGAACTTCTGCTATACAATGTGTACATTTCAAAACTTATCAGCTTTATAATATGAGAACCGCAAACCAGTTTAGAATTTGCCGACACGTCGTTTTGTGTTCTCGGAGAGAACTTTTATATCACATAATTATGTGATGGAATTTTTTTAGTTGTTTTTGTTTTTGTTGTTTTTGAATGCCAAGATCAGCAGGTGGTCCAGTGCTATATTGATTGATATTGTTGTAGATTAGCAGTCTTTTTCACAGTTTGCACAATAGTTTATTCCCTGGAAGAAAGAGTTAAAATCATTTTAATTTACGGTGCCAGTATGAATGTGCGTGAAGAACAGTTCAAACATTAAATTTAATGAGAAACATCGATATATAAGTGTTTCGCATGTCTACTTTTGTAAAGCTTAGGACAACTGGTTCTGTGGGCAATACCAGACGCAATGGATCTAGAGTTTTAGACGAGGCAGTCCTAATTGAAGCGTTCTGACATTTTATGGCAGATCTAGGTGCCTCAATAAGAAAAACTAGAAAATCAGCTTGATCAATACAGCAATCCCTCTCCTCCAGGAAGACCTACTCCACTTTCAACAAGACGGTGCATCTGCGCATTACGCTGGATCTGTACAGGACTGGTTGAATGTCACATTCCCTGACAGATGGATAGAAAGAAGAGGACAGATAGAATGGCCTGCATGATCCCCTGATCTCAGTGCCAATGACTTCTTACGGGGTTATCTGAAATCAGTAGTTTATAAAACAGCACCATCAAACATCGAGGATCTACAAAATCGTACAACAGCTGCGTGTAGGTCTATCAGGAGGGAAACTTTTCAAAAAGTTCGTGAGGAATCTGAACACCGTGTTTATTACTGTATGGAAATAAATGGTGAACATAGTGAATAATTAATAAAATACAATTATTTCACACGGGAACCAGAAACCAGAATATATTTTTCCAAAGGTTTTTGATGCGTTGAAACCGAATCCGAAGTCCAAATCTCTCAATTGGCTGTGGTTTTCGAGATATTATAACTTAAAAGTGCAAGAAAAAAACGATTTTGGCCTATATTTGAGATTATGTAGCATCGCAATTTTTTCTCTCAAAAAAAAAAATATATTCAAACAGGAGACACGTGTTTGAAAATTATTTAAATTTCTTGCCAATAAATTCCCAAAAATGACATATGGATGTATTCGCATCTAAAAGGGCTTTATAACGATATAAACATTCTAAAATATTTTGCGGTTCTCAAAGTATAAGGGGTGGTAAATTTTGAAATTCACACGTTGTATTGATGCGTATACTCGTAGTATTAAAACGTTTTCAGAACAACAGCCAATTACGGATGCATATTGGTATTACATAAGCCAGTAGCGATTTTACTTAAAAACGACTTTTTTGCGATTAGAGTTTGAATGTATACTGTGTATTCAGGCTAATTTATCATCGTTCGAAGCGTGTTGTTATAGGCAACGTTTTGTTATCTGATCACATCGCCCCTGTTTATAAAATTGGATTACAAAAGTTGAACGAATAATTGTGCCTGAACGGAGAGGTTTTTTAAGCGCAATCAGTTACACATTGGCGGCAGTTATTTTCCAAACAAATACTATAATCCGAACATCCCGATTCTGAGGGACAAATTTTCTACTTAGGACACAAAAACATCATTTCGATCATAGCTGGGAACTTTGAGACTTTTAATTCAGGCACAAATAAATATTTAGAAACATTATATGTTTGGTACTCTTAAAAAGTAGGCATCTAAATAAAATATTTGACACTTTTCTTATGGAAAATGGCTTTCGGCTAATTTTCTTGAAATTTTGCAGGTTGATAGTTCTCAACATGCAGATCAAAAGTCTCAATGGGCACAAAGTCCCATAACCCGTCCTTTCCCAAAAACCACCTCCAATGGGCTAGGGTGGATATAACTGATTTCTGAATGTAAAACAATTTATTCTTGTAGTCCACCCAATGGCTACCCCAAACAACCACCCCTTTGACCCTTCAGCCACCGACCATCTAACCCCTCCCCTCCTACCACAACCCATCCAATGGATATTCCTGATTACTGAATTACCACGTAGGCAACCAATGACATTTCAACCTCTGACCATATAACCCTCATGTAGATCAAAAGTCTCAATGTTCACAAGGCCTCATTACCCCTCCTTCACACCTAAAAACCACCCCCAAGGGGATAGGGGGATACAACTGATTTCTGAATGTAAAACAATTTATTCTTGTACTCCACCCAACGGATACCCCTAACAACCACCCCTTTGACCCTTCAACCGCCGACCATCTAACCCCTCCCCTCCTACGTCCCCCCCCCTCCCTCCCTCTACGTCTCCCATCCCCACTACCCCCGATCATCAAACTCCCTTCCCCCCCAATACTGCTCCAAAGAAGATTGGGGATGGATTTAACTGATCATCAGAATTGGCCAACCAACATCTTTTTACTCTCAGACAACCATTACCCTAAAATCCATATGGTGGGCTTCGGTAAAGTGGCTAAAGGTTTTTTTTTTTTCGAGTTCTTAATTTCGAGTTCTTAACACGTTGTAACCATGTAAACCTACTTCATACCCTTAAAAGGTTGCGTACGATAAAATGGACCACAAACAATTGTGTAGATGACAAAAGAAAAACGCAGAACCAGTTTTGGAAGTTCTCTTTAATCAATCTCTCTTAAAATTATTGCATTTTCACCATGTGCAATCCCGATTTCATCAGCTTTAAAGAGTTGCATTAGATCAAATAGAACCCGAAACTAGAATAACCGATAAAAAAATCTCTAAGAAATAGTTTTGAATGTTCAAATCTGATCCATTTTAAATATGCCTTTTTTCACCCTCTACAACCCCTATTTCACCCCTTGCCAGGGTTTATATGATCAAATAAACGAGAAAAACAAATTCTGCGACCTAAAAAACCCCTAAATAGTCCGTCTCCCGAAAATTTAACCGGTATCCAGAATCCTGTGATTTGTGTGCGTGGTCCTTTCAATAGCCTTAAAAAAACTAAAAACTCAAATTGTGTATCAAATAATGTATACCCCCAAGGTGTATTTATAAATGTGGCATACTATAATAATCTAAATAATCTTGCCTGATGAGGCAGTGGCGTATTACACTTATAATGTATTTATTTATTTCTTTTGATTTTCCACTAGTGTCTACCTTCAGAAAGTCTCATATACTTTCTAAGTAACTAAGATACCTTTTTTAAGATACAAGATACTTTCAGAAAGTATCTAAAATATTGAAAGTAGGATATTGAAAGTATACTAGATATATTTAAAACTTTTTTAAAACTAATGTTTTTAAAATTTTTTTGTTTTTAAAAATGGGGAAACTTATTTTTGGACTGACCCTCGTACATTAAAACTCTCGATGAAAATATTATTTCGGAGAATGAAAAGACTAATTACTCTAATTGCTCATGTTCCTTATATCGAGTGTAAGTTATACGACCACAAAAATCCCTCATGATTTGTTGATTTGATGATCATTGATCAAATGATCCCTCACACTTTGCTGCGCAATCTCACTCGTGCAGTGACTTCCAAGTGCAAGTTTTGATACCTTTAACGACCAAGGGCTGAACTTCACGCCAGTAACAACATGAAAGTCGTACTGGGATTAAAAGAAAATCTAATGGGATTTAGCTGTCATGATCATATATACATAATTAATTTAATTGAGAAAAATATGTTTTTTGGTTTTTGACCAGAATTGTGAGGATTTGGTCCCACTGCGCTCCATGGATATCCTTTCCGGAATTAGTGTAAAGTACGCGATCGATAGCGACCAGATAGAAACCCGGAGGATTTATCCGAGTTAAAATGGAAAAGGATAAAGGACATGACAATAGTCCATTTACCGTTGTCTCGCTTGACGGCCGCCCGGCGCGGAGGGCGCTGCTGTCGGCGATCATCAGTCATCGGCGACGTGACGTTTGACGGGGAACTCCTCCAGAGTGACGGGCCGCTCCTTCTCCCGCGCTAAAAAGGCTTTCAGGCGTTGGCGTCGGGGCCGCTGCCCGTGTCAGCGTCTATTGCTTTCGATAAACTTTTATTTTAGGAAAAATAACGTGCGCCCTTTACGAGAGGCCGGGTCCGAGGAGAAGGGTTGAGAGGCCGGAGTGGAAATGCAAAAACAGCTGACGCGGAAACGGCCCTCTGACGCGGGAAGAATGGAATTGTATTCATGGTTCCGGTTTTTATGGGGCGGAGACGCTCCCTGACCGCCCGCGGTACTCACAGAATGGAACGTGTACGAGAACCAGTGGCGGCTGCACTGTAGGGGTTTAGGCAGTGGCGGCGGGTGGAATTTCAAGTTGTCACATCATATTTTGTGGTGTGATTACTAGACCCAAGGACAGTGTTCCAAAGGTAGCTTTGCCCCTGGCTGTAGGATGCAGTAGACAAAACATAACATTGTGTTAAAAGCTAATTTCTCTTGCACTTAGCAGCACCGCAGTTAGAGATGTTTATGTTACTGTAGATGGTCAAAAAATGGCCCAGCAAAATCTAGTATTAATGCACCAAACTTAGGATTTACTGAAATACACTGGTAAACGCCCGAAAACTATGGTACACCCACAATAGCTTTGCCCTCGAATTTCGTACAACAAAACATGAGATGTAGTATCACCATACCCGAGAGATATAAGAGATACACACAAACAAACAATAAGATACTGTAAAAAAAAACTGGACGTTTTCCAAGAAACACCGAAGTCCAGTCCAGTTTTTTGTTTCTACGCCGAAGGTTCCAGTACCCACTCCAAGAATAAGATACTGTATTTCTCGAAGGGTTCACGTTTGCAGCTACAAAAGAAATGAGCTCAATTTCAGGTTTTGGGGAAAAACTGTGGTTCCTTGTGTTATTTCAATTTCGTACTTTTACTGCAACCAAAGGTAAATTCCAGGATTTTTCGGTTGACGTTGATAAACTACGATTATTCGAAATAAGTAAACATCAACAAGTGGCTGCAGGTGAAATTTAGAATATTAATATCTTGATAATGGGACGTGAAACCTACAAATATTTCATGTTATTACCATTAGATCCCAATAGAATATATACAAAGAAAATACTGAGAACGAACATCGGCCTTCCTTAGATCTCCAAGACGTTTGCACGATTGCTTACCATTTTTTTTATTAACCAATAAACAAATAATAAAATCATTTTATTTAAAAACGTATATACAAGGTATACCAAAAATCAATGTCAAGCCGAAAGGGGGTTACATACCACGTCCTCACTGGACATTATACCCAAAAAAATAGATGTGTCTTGGCTTTCGAGATTTTACAAAAGTGTACTTTAGTAAAATCCTTTTGTGGTTCATTCTACACATGATTTTAGGTTGACTTTCTTAAGGTTTCCCTACATCAATCTTTTGCCGTTTTTGAGTTATTTCGGGTTTTTTGAAATTTTGGTCATTAGCACCATAACATCATCTGTATAATCTGTAGATGTCATTTTAGAAAATAAACAATCGGTGTTGGCACTATGGTTAGTAAAAGCTTTCCAACCATGCTCAATTATCTAAAGTAAATAGGGAATGGTAATACAGCTCGACGCAGAATTTAATTCTACATCAAATTGAAGTAAGTATTTAAAAACCAGTTTTGAGGGTTTGAAATTGTGCTAAAGTGTCTATTTTAAACACCCTGCAGATAATTCAGCAATAATAGAAGTATCGTTGCAACGTCTAATGATTCTACTAACCACAATTCCAACACCGATAAGTTATTTTCTAAAACGACAGCTACAGATGGTTTCAAATGTTATGGTGTTAATGACGTTGCACTACACCATTTGGATTGCGTACTATTTCCATATTCGTGCATTTAGGTATACTACCAACTTGACATTGTTACTCTGGATTATCACTAGCATAAGCAAAATCGTATTTAGAACTTTGTATTACTACGTCTAAAGTGAAAGAAAGACGTAGAAAATGTAGAAAATATACAGTTTTCAAATGAGGTCGCCACCAAATTCAGATTAGCCGTTTTAGTTAACTTGAATTAAATTATCCTTAAATAGGCGACGTATTCCAATAAATATGATTGTAAGCAGTGGAGATAGAACCAAACTTTATGATGTACCATAAGCTTTATGATGAGCAAGTAAAAGCATATGCTTTCACTTAAACCTAATATGACACAAGACAGAACGTAAATGCAGTATTTTGATCTAGCAAGACAGTAATATAAGCTTGTTATTTAATATTTTTTGTGTGAAACCACTGGAAAACTAATTATGTTGTTGTATGTTTTAATCCACTTACCTATTTGCATGATGGCTTTGTAGGGGGGGAAAATTCTCACTATTCCTTGCATTTTATTATTTTCTTCTCAAGCCGCATCCAGTGCATTTCCATCGCATTTATGAGCTGGATCTGCCAAACAACAAAGCCAAATCTTATTATCCGAGAATATGTCCTAAAATATTTAAATCGGCACTTCGTTAGAGGAAGAAGCGGCGGTCGCTTAAACCTCCGTATATTTTATTCGCGAGATGTTCAGCGGAATAAACGAGAAATGACGATTCCCTCGCAAACGAGCTTCTTCGCGTCGCTTTTTCAGCAATTCGGCGAGAAATCCTCGACGCGGAATACGTTCCCGGCGCTGGCTGGGATGTATTTTACTTTTTTCATAGTATGAATGATTGTGTTTGTCCTGCGAGATCGATTCCGGGTGGAACAAGAGCGTGCAAGCGAGTGGAATGTAATATAGCCAGAGGTATTGTAAACAAGATACGCGTGTACAGCCGGCACATCGTATGAACTCTCTCTACCATTAGCTTTACTTATTATTTTCATAAATTCACCGCTAGAATTTACCATTGGTGGAAGCGATCTCAAAGGATTTGTAAAAGACTAAGATATGTAGCGGTGCGAATTCAGCTGGAGACGACACAATTACGAAATAATCCAATATCTTCCGTGTTATGCCCTAGTCGATTTCCTTATAACATTTCGCTGATCATATTGTGAGCTTCTTTAGAAAGTTTACAAAGACTTGGTATAGTTAATTGGAGCTTGGGATAACCATATAATTACTAACAGTATAAATTATATAACATATATAAATTAAAATGAGGTAATAGTTATTTACATTATTAATGCGGTATGAGCGATATTACAGAACGAGTGGGGAATATTGCAAAGACGAGGTCGTGGACGTATAGATGTGCAGACGTAGCTCGTGAAATATACAACATTCAAGACTGTTAAGTAACATCTGTAAGTTCCGTCCTTGTTCACGTTTTTGACAGAATTTGTCAAAAATATTTATCCACGACTTACACGATAAGATCTTATTGTACCACTCATTTTGAACGATTTAAGGAGGTCGGTCACCGAGGTGCGAGGAAGGGGGAAACTCCTATCTCTTCCATGTAGTATAATAAATCAGGGTTCCAACTTAAAAAGTGAAATGTTGATATCATATTTTTTTAATTTAAGATGGCACTCTCTGTGCAGTATGTTTGTAATGCACGATAAATTAATCATTTATTATTATATACCAAGTTTGGACAATGAAATAATTTATTGACCGCTTTTTTTTAAAAGTCGATTTATAGTCGGAAAGTACGGCAACGCTGAACGGTTTGAAAGGTTTGCTTTCAGCAGTTGGCTAGGCTACTCGACGAAAATTGTTGACAGAAAGTAATTCTAACTTCAAAAAGTGTGTCGGTAATGGTTCGACCAAGCGGAAATTTTGATAAATCAAATGATAAATCTGATAGATTACGTAGAAAAGGTCGTTTTATTTAGGCAAAACAATTACGGAGAGTGCAATGTGGCGTTGAGGCAGGGCAGAAACTCAAAAAAGGAACAATTAGGAGACGCGGCGTTGCCGCGTCGACAGAGCGCCAGCCCGATTGCGTGGAACACTCAATATTAAATTGATAATTGCGTGCAACATAGCTGGTCAATCATGTCCTTGTAAATCTATGTTCTTCCTAGACGTTATTGCTGTGCGTGTACAAAGTTTTAGATTTTTCTGATTATTCAAAACGTAGTTCTAATCAAATTCAATAGCTACGTCCATAACAGCCCATGTTAAATTTCTTTTTTTTATGATTTTTTTCTCGCTAGATGGTGAAAAAATCCCAAACAATTCTGAAGATAATTTTATTACTTGAAGAATATATATATCAACAATTTCATCAACTTTTAATTATTTTTGCAATAAAATTCCCGACGAATCTCCTTAACTGGCGTAATGAAAATTATTACTGCACTAGTGATGTAATGACTAATGAGTTCACATTACATCACTAATGATCACTAGATTCTAAAGCCCACTGAGTCTTCAGAATCATTGAAAAAGGTTAAATCAAACATTAACAGAGAGAACCACAATTGTCTTATCAAAATAATCAATAAGGATAAGACAATCAGTGGTTATCAGTAATCAGTTGGCACGGAAGCGTACCATATGACTGTTTCAGTTTTTGTAGACAGAAAACAGGTCCGTACGAGTGATCATGAATAACGATAATCTTATTGGATAGCGCCTTCTGTGACGTAACATCTCGAATTTTCGAAGATAAATTTACTAACATCATGATTCACAAAAGCTGAATAGATGTCTGTTATCACATTGAAACGGGTGTTCTTGTGATTAAGTGTGACAGGAGTGATCACGATTACTAAAGCGTTTATTCCGGTGAACCGCGACAGAATCGAACTCAGGTCACTATTACAAAGCGATAATTCTCAGATAATACATTATAATACAATAAGGAGTAATTGAATAAATATATAAAACGGGAAATAACAACATATATTATAAAACAACTTACCAAAACAAGGCTCAGTAAGTTTTGGTTTTTGCCTCGAATGGAGATTTTGCCGATAACAACCTGTATCGCTAGCAGTGGCGCCCGGTGGAATTTGACATCCTCGTATTTCCGTAAAGAGATATGGGCCCCATACCATATTTTAGGGGGTGTTTATTAGACCTAAGTAGAAGGCTATACTGGCAAAAAATCTTTAGGGAAAATTTATGAAATCGTTTTCCCAAAAATGGCTGCCCCTGGGAAGATCTTGGAAATAGCTTGCTAAATATTTGCGAAATACAAGTATGTTTAAATCTTTTCTTACTTGAGATTTTTGCAAAATTCCTATTTTGCTTAAAGATACAACTATAGTAAAATTCACAGACGAAATGTTGGGATAAATAAAAATTCAAATTACCATAAATTTAAATTCAAAATTATTTATGATTTAATTAATTTTACAATGGGTTTGTTTCTTTCTATACGTCATATTTCGCAAGTCTGATAGTAAAGTTTTTTGAAGGGCATTTGATTAATTTGTATGTATGAGGTGACTTCATATATAAACTGAAATTGCTTTATTGCAACCATATAAACCGAAATATTTTAACCAAAATTTAAGGGGGCTTTCCCGCTTTTTCGCTGGAAAAAAAAGGTTTTTTTGGGAATTTTTTTTTGAAGAAAATATAAAACGGATTGAGACAATTTTTTTTAATTAAAAGATACAGGTATGTAGGTTACATATGACTTTTTTATTTATTTTTTAAACCAAAATGGCGGCCGTCGATCCTTGTTCCAATGCAGCTACTTCAGGCGGACATGTCTCATGTTTCATGTTAATGAGAATTTCCTACGACGCTATTCATCTGAAATCAAAAAATGAAACATTTTTTATAAAACATAGGGTTGTTGTTAGTGTTTATCACGGGGGTTTTTTGAAATTCAAATTTTACGCGATTTGGTGCAACTTTGAAAAAAAAAGGTTCGATTTTCACCTTAAATTTGTACCTTTAAATTGTTATTAAAAATCGAATTTTTGCAATATCAAAAAAATCCTATTTTGATCACTAATGGCATCATTTGTGAACATTTTAAAAAGAAAAATCATTAAAATAGGTTAATTAGTGTCAGAGAAAAATCTCATTCCAGTTTCAAAAACGTTGTTTTGAGAAAAATGCGTTTGGGTTTTTTTTTACGTTTTTTTTTTCATATACCTAATTATGAATTTTTTTTACTTACAGTTCGTCATCAATTCGGGGCCCGTACAGGACACCCTCCTCTGCATTGTAAACCTCATTTTGGCTTCACGTCAGATAGCGTCACGCATTTTTTTCCACTGAATCCGTATTTCGCCGAATACGGATAATAAGTAACAGACCGTAATAAGTTGTCAATTCGCCTATTACCTCGATGGTCAGTTTTCCTGTACCTCTTCCCCCCGAGTCCCTTGTTTGTTTTCTTCGCATTAAGGAGCCTGGTTCCCTTTCGGATCGTTGTTGTACGGGTCCAAATACAAAATCGCCTTGAAGGTCTTACTGTCCCCGTCGCCAATATACTGAGCATATTTTACATTATGCATTTCTCATTGAAACACTTCCTTTACACTGCCCACCTCCATTTTCCCTGCGTGACTCTTTTCAAGTGCCGGGACCGTCGTCACTAATCCGGCTGTAACTCGAAATCTAATACGCGGATCACTTTAAAATTTCAGGACAATAAATTTGAATGTAAACGCATCGATTTCAGTAAAAAAAAAACGATTTTTTGAAACCGAAACTCGGGAAAGCCCCCTTAAGAGAAGCCGAGCATATCAAGTACAATGTTTCAATAATTTATTTTGGTTTATAACTATGATCACAATAACATTATTTCAGTTTATATGAATTCACAAAAATCAGTTAAATGTCCAAATTTAGTTATTAATTTGAAACCTGTTTTATTGTTACAATATAGTATGACTAAAATATTTGGCAAGATAGTAATTAATCTATTATATCAAGCAGACTATTTTGAATATTCATTATTAGAGTCTAACAGAACCACATTAAGGAGAATTAAGGAGGAAAATGAGGAGGAATTAAGCATTAAGAAGGATAAAAAGTTAACAGTGCCAGTTGAAGTAATTAAAAATTCTCGTATTTTTGTAAGACCAGAGATGTGGGTCCCATGTAGTGACCCACATCATATTTTGCGGAGTGATTGTTACATCCAAACAAAAAATTATAGTAGCCTAAAAAAAAAAAACAATTTTGAAAAAGGCTTGTTCATCAGAAAAGCTTGACAACGGCTTATAAAATATTTGTTAAATTATTTTAATTGTTAATTTTTTTTCCGTAGTTATTAAGCGAACCAACCGTCATTGTTACCTATTTCTTCTAAATACGGTTCTGTTAGGGTCCGCAAATTTCTCGACTCTGTTCATTATACACAACACGTTGGTAGAACATATACACGAACTAAAATTTTATTACTGCTGGTCGCCTTCAATAAATTATACAGAAATTTACCCTCAGCAAATTCAACATATTGAGTCAGCTTACACGCCCAATAAATGTTATTGAAAGAAAGTGTTTGTTTTCGAAAAAAAGAGAAAAAAATTAATAGCGTTACACGACGCTAACGCGGGGTTCCTATACTTGCAGTGCCAGCTGTAAAAGTTTAATCTTCCATTTTACGGTAGCGGCAGCCGTAACATATGTTCAACATGACGGTATGAAATAATTAGATAATAAATCATTGAACGGAGAGCAATAATGTGGCGCCCTCCTTTAGGAAATACTTTTCAGCTTTTGTGTTAAACGTACAAGCAAGATATATGTTATTTATAACTCGGAAAGGTGCCGTCCGGCCAGTGATATATCGAAATCTGCAATTGTGTGGTTCGAATATAGGTTTTTGTAATTATTTACTTTAGTTCTACATAATAGACAGCATAATGTTGTCTCTGTGTTTTGATTAAAAATAAACGCCTTTATTTTTAGAGATGCAAAAAATTTACAAAATAGAAAATGGTAGTAGGAAATGTATGTAAATGGTGGTAGGTAGTAGGATGATTAACTTGTCAAATGATGATCAGGTAAACATTTCATGACTGTCAATAAACGTTAAAATATCCTGAAATATCATCTCGTAGCAAAATTAACTGTTACATTTCAAATATTGACAATTGTAGGGGTTATAATTTTACAAGTATTAATGTTTACACAATGCATTAAGAGATTTTATTCATCAAGGTGATAACTCCGTTTATAACAATCCAGTGGCGGTGCGTGATCCTAAGATTGGGGGTGCACCATACATAAAAATAACGATAATCATAAGAATAATAAGAATATCCCTAATATGAGATAAATATTTATCTCATATTAAAGTTATTCTTATTAACTCCATTAATTTGAAAACTTACCTAATTTTCTTTGTAAATGAGCTCAATTCTGCGATTTTTACATTGTGCAAATTTTTCAATTACTTTGTTGTTAAAATTTTCGATATTTGTAATAAAGTCTTTTTCAATGGAGAGCATAGCCAAAGCCGACAGTCTTTCCTGGCACATGGTGTTGCGCAAAAATGTCTTTATTCGTTTTAAATAGAAATTTTCCACATAAACGAATACAGTTAATAATAATGTTTAAAACATACCTGTTTTTTGAAACCGCTTCATTGTGTGCTGCCACTGCTCGTGCATGAGCAGAATCGAGCATTGTCGCAATATTTGCAGTGCCTAGCATGGCTAAATTCAAAACAGTATTCATGTGTCCAGCAGAATTTGCATATTTTTTTTTTTATTTTCTCGTTTATGTGATTTAAATCCGTTACTCCAGTTTTGGCCCAAGGTGTTTCTCCGCCAAACAAAACACTGCGTTCAATACATCACATCCACTTAACCACAAATGTTTTTTTAAATAAGTCATTATTAAATGTTCTTACAAATCGTTTACTTTTTCCTTTCACGGCTAATTTGAAATTAATTTGTGGAGTGGGCCTACCTAGAGTTTTAATTTGCACTTTTTCCTCCAAACTCAAGCTAGAGAATGGAGTTTTTAATAAGTTTTGAATATAATTCATTATTCCAAACTAGATTGTAACCGAGTTTATTATATTTATAAAACGTGAGCGACAAAACAGCAATCGCAATGTACGAAAACAATTCACAAACCAACCGATCGATAACTCTAGTGCGCTCTTAAACTCCGTACCTCATATCTATAGGATTCGCCCACTACGCGTAATAATTGTGGAGGGGCAAGCAGTAACAATACGCGTTCGCTTTTTCGTATTGCACGGAAGCATGATCGTCGTGCCGCTTTTTCGTATTGCGCGTGTCGACTCCCGCGCCGCGATCGGAAACCAGTGGCGTTGGAGATAGACATAGCGTCTAGTGGATTCGTAACGCTGCGGCCAAATAATATTCAGATGGTATTAACGCTAGGGATGCGGCAAGGCGATAAATTAAGAATGCATCCATTAATTACTAAATAAAATTATTAATGCTAAATTGTTGGTAGTGCGCGCGCACCAGCGCACCTTATAGCCCACCGCCACTGTAACAATCCAATATTAGCAATCACTCTCCTAGTAAAATAATTTGACCTGTCTCTTGTTCATAACAACTCGAAAACAATCTGCAAAAACTCAATTTCTTGGTTTTCTTAGAGTTAATGGAGTGTAACTCAGAGACTCACAGTACTTATACCAGTGTTGCCAACTCAAAATGTGTCAAGGTGGGAGATAAGATTTTAAGATAAGATAAGAGAGAAATAAAATTTTGTAGTTTCCAACAAATCCCACTATGAAAATTTGGTAGCTATAATCTACTACCTTTATTTTTTAAATATTTTAGAGATCCTCGAGTAAGAATCTGGTATCCTGAATTTATTTTTCGATTGGCTAAGACATATTTTAACTATTATCATAAGGGAACTAATGATAAAGCAAATTTACAGATCGCCAATATTCAAAATAAGAATAGAAATAAGTCAAAAGTTGAAGAACGAATCATAGGTATATCATATCATAATATAATAATTCCTGATTATAAATATTTAATTGATTAGTTAATTTGAGTATCCAAACGTACTTTAATTCAAGTGCATTTAATATACTTGGCCAGATACTGTATGTAGTATCATTATTCGTTTCAATTTATGCGGCAGCTAAGGGTCGATACTCTGAGAATAACTTTCTTTTTGTTTTTTTTTTCTTTTTTAAGTAAACGCAGTTTTAATTAAACTTTGATGAAATCGATACATAAATGAATAAAAAATAAATAGAAAGATTGATACAATAAAAAAATATAAATCATGATATGAGATATGATTTAAATTTTTGAAAAATTAAAAAAGTTGGTAGATTTTTGGAGCAAGACACTAAATGTTAGTAGATCTACCGAAAAGTTGGTAGAGTTGGCAGCACTGACTTATACCCAATTTGACATCTTATGGTAGTATTCTCCTTGAGGTAGCTACCCGATCTATCACTAAAACCACTCAATTCTTTCGAAAAAGGTTGAGATGTCACCTAAGGGGAGGTCCCTCACTATGGCCATGAAAGGCCAGCAGAATCCTACTATAGAGTCTCCCATTGACGAGACAGCTGAGTGGTCACAAAATAGATCCTCGAGTGTCTACTTTTCCTGTTAACGCCCTCTACAAATGGGTGTTTCTTTAGGCTCAGACCCTATGTGATTTCGTAGCTGATAGAGTCCTATGAAGATTCCTGTTAAAAGGTGGAAGTTTTTTTCTGGTCGTAGATAATAGCGACAAACTCACTGAGGTGTTATATAAATTCTCTAGCAGCTGGTTGTTTTATCTTCTAGTTTCCTAAATCTTTCCTTTCGTCACATCATTTGTATTGGTACTATTGGGATCTGATCCAAAAATATTATATTTAGACTTACCGCCCTTTGTGGTCACAACCACCGCTTGATGACATTCCTCTACTGACCCCGACACTACCTACCTAATGGCGTTTTAGGGTCAGCATTTCTACTATCTGTGTAAATGTTTATTGATTTACCTATTTATTCTTAGGGGTAATTTTGCAACTATCCACAGTTCACTTCGTTTGAATTCCCAGGCGTTTCTTCGAGTTAGTTAGTTCGCTTGATTTCGTCAAATGACATATTGTCAGTGTTATTTCCTCGTCGATAGTCAAAAAATGTATCTTACTCTATCCAGGAGTGGGTACTTTATATCCTGGAGTGGGTACTGAAACATTCGGCGTAGAAACAAAAAACTGGACGTTTTCCACGAAACACCGAACTATTATACTTTTCTCGACGCGCGTTTCGCCAACTAAGTTGGCATCTTCAGAAAAAATATTAAAACTAAATTCTAACCTACATACTTGCGCTATATATACTTAATTTGTTGCCACGGTTCACTGAACCGTAACATCTGTCTTTGTTAATCAGAGCAAACAGTGGACTGGACTGGATAGGTACCGGACATTCAACTGTCTACTGTTTGTTACATTTCTAATGAATTTTAAATTATTTACCATATGTCTATCCTATGGTTGTTGTCAAAAGCATGTTGGGCAACACAAGATTTTTCCGTTCTGCCATATTTCAAATGAGCCATGTGTTCTTTAAATCTAGTCAAAATAGATCTTTTTGTTTGCCCAATATGCTTTTGATCACAGTCTTTACAACTTCTTTCGTATATTCCTGACTTTTCGTTATTGTCGATTTTATCTTTGGGGATTGCCCAAAAGCGTCTGTAGTTTATTTTTAGAATTACAAACCGAATTGATATTGATATTTTTAAAAATTTTATCTAGTCCGCGGGTGAATTTAGGTTCATATGGTAACGAAACAAATTTCAAATTGTCAGTATCTCTACGAAGTCGTGGAATTGTAAACGGTTATCTTAACTTTACGCTTCCTCATTAACGTATCTGTTAAATGGACTGAGTAACTGTTATTCTTATCTATATTCATAATTATTTTTTTCTCATGTTCAAACCTGTCTTTATTGAGGGAGACACTTAACAAACGGTGAATTAGAAAATTAAATATTGCCATTTTATGTTGAAAAGGGTGGTGTGAATCGTTGGGAATATATCTAAGAGTCGCGGTTTTTTTTCCTATACATAATATGAAATTTTACTATTTCTAATAACTAATACATCTAAAAATGGTAGCTGTTCATTGTTCCATTTCATATGTTAATTTTATGGTAGGGGAAACAGTTATTTAATTTAGCAACAAAATTATCTAAACTAATTGCTTTTGTATCAAATACCGTGAATATATCGTCCACGTATCTTCGCGATTAGCAATTAGAAATAGTAAAAATGAAGTGAAGTAATAAATAAATTACAAACAGTGAACAAATTAGGAATAAATAGTGCAAGTGTGTAGGTTATAATTTAGTTTTAATCTTCTCCTGAAGGTGCCAACTTCGTTGGCGAAACCCCCCTTTTTCTTCAAGAAAATAAATCATATCGCGACGTCAATTTGACCTCATTTTGTAATAAAGATAAATTACTTTTTTTTAATGTTTTAATAGAATGGATAAGTCTATTCTAAAGTCGTTTGAAGGCGTTTTATATATTAACTTTCGACAGATCAAAGTGTAATATGGTTCAACAAAAAAAAAAAAAAAAAGATGAACATCCCGCATCCCGTCATTGTGAAGAGGCAGACATTAAACGAAGGAATTTTCCGTGTAAAACTGCACGCCTGTTGTCACGTACAAAGCATTTGTAATATCTCATATCGAAGGTAATACATGTATTGAACTGCCTGAATATTATTCGTCACCTATCGTATGAATTTTATCGAGAGAAAAATGTATTCAATTTGTCTGAGAAATGCAACGCTCTAACTGTCGCTACAGTTTGGTTCTTGGAGTTATCTTTAAAATTGGGGCTTGAAAATATTATACCAAAGTGAACGTATACAGGGTACACACAA
This sequence comes from Aromia moschata, assembly GCA_029963805.1. NCBI lineage: Eukaryota > Metazoa > Arthropoda > Insecta > Coleoptera > Cerambycidae > Aromia > Aromia moschata. Next base: position 93,287 of record JAPWTK010000209.1, on the reverse strand, counting down.
ATTTTAATTTAGAGTACGTATTATAATCGTTTTCAAATATTTGTACCGTCGTTTTCAGAATATGTAATAATTCACTTTTCCAGCAGATACATAACATTTTGTTGCAAAACTGTTTAAAAAAAATTGTTTGGCCTATTAATTAATTAATTTAATAATTAGCAGATTCACTCCGAAGGAAAGTTCATATTTTCTAGGTATGTATGTATCACAGGGTGTTTCACGGTGAGTGTCCTATTAAACATTTTAGGAGAAAGAGAAGAAATATGAAGTTCAAAATTTGCATCCGCAGGTTTTCGAGGATGCATTACCCATCTAAATAAATGGTGAATTTCTGGAACTTCCGGAGGTACCGAAAGAGAATTCTAGCTTGTTGCAAACCCCTTGCAAAAATTCGCTGCGGTAAAACTTTATGGTTATTTTTTGATCAGGTCAGATGGAAGGCTCAGCTTACTGTCAAGAGTTCTAAATATACGAACAAATCTACAGGATAAATAGAGAGTCAAACTTTGTACCTTATTAAGATACTTATTTTACATATATAAATAAAACCTACCATACTTTTTTTTTGCGTCCTTTTTTCATCCCCTTTCAAGGTATACCAGCATTCCCTATGCCTAAGATATGCGATTTTCGAATTAAATCAAATTGTTTGTCAATGTTGTAAGAGGATCAAATCTGAACAACTGTATCGTTTTTTAAAAGTCGTAGTAGTAGTTTAATATAAACATTCCGTGCATTATACATACTATCTTTCGCCTCCTTTTTCATCCTTTTTATATCCATATTACATATGTTTTATATTTAAAATAGCCTACTTAAGGATAATGACTTAATAATAAGTCGACTTAATGCTAACTAAAGGATAGCGAAATGTTCATGTTCAATGAAATGTTCAATCAAATGAAATGAAATGTTCAAATTTGATGTGCAAGCCACTTTCATAAACGATTAGATTGAAAGATTGATTTTACCTATTTCAAGTTTGACGCTCTATTTCGAGTACCCTGCACATTTTGTCGGGTAACTGGTATACTTGGCAGGAAGCTAGACCGACCTTTCATGATCACATGGTACAAAAAAATAACTACATAATTTTACCACACGGAAGGTTATTATTATTCTCGTTTTTTAAGGAGTTTATTATTAACCTCGTTTATGGTTTTTTAAATATTTTATGTAACTCTTTCAGTCACAGTGACCCCCAACAGGGATATCATTTTTCAAAAAGTCCGACGATCGTGAAATAGCAAATTGAAGACTTTTCTAAAAGTCTTTGTTTTTAAAAGTTTCTAAGTATTTGTCTCGTTGTTTTCGTTCGAGATTTTATACTTACCAGTTCTACCTACTTCTTCTACTCTACAATTTTACTCCTCCAACGCATACTCTCCCTATAAGAGGACATCGTGTAGATCATATACAGTAGATTGTAGAAACTTGAATCTACCACTAAAACATTTTAAACAATTCACTTATACTCTATGCCAAGTGTCAGAGCTTTAAATTATTTTAATCACATAGCGTGACCGAAAGGGTTAAGATGACAAATACCCCAAATAATCAAAAGTGAAGCGACACACTCACACGATGGTAACTGTGTTAAAAATCGAGCCGCGGGTAACCGCGAGGTAAAAGTGCAAAAATAATCCTGGTGCTTCTGACTTCATGATTCAACACACTCACTCCTGCATTGGACTTTAAGTCCAAGTTTTGACACGTCTAGGGGCCACACGCGGAATTTTGCGGTAATAGCAATATAAAATTTGTAATCTACATATACGGATTTAGCTATCATAATAAAGAACTAATCAAAAAAACCTCACCAAGTCTGGCTATGAATGATAGAGATGGAAATAGCGGTTTTCGAAGCTTGAAGCGCAACTTTGTTGTCGTCAAACATTTGACAAGTGGCTGCCAAATATGACAGCCTGACATAATATTACAAGGTTATACACATCAGTAAAAAAATACGTCTCTTTTTGCTCAGCCAACTTTGATGACGGTTTTTTTTTTTTGGAGGGCTCGTTATAATTCATACATAATTCAGTTAATTGGACAAAAGTTATCTTTTGCATTTTGGCCAGAAGTGCGAGGGTTTGGCCCCACTGTGAGGCGCCTTTCGCATCCCGCCGCCTCCCCACCCCTCGCCCAATTTCTCGATTGATGAGACTCCTTTCCGTCGAACCGATATTTTTATTTGCGGATCGGTCTCCCGAAATCTATTTGCTACGGTCTTCTCGCCGTAATTTGCCGGTTCGGATCCGCGCCAGCAATAAATCTCGTTTTATACGGCCTCCGAGAAAGGAGGAGGGGCGGCGGGGAGGTCGAGGGGCACGAATAGGCGAGCTGTCTTCGGCTGCCCTCCTTCGCCTAAAAGAATACCCGCGGCGGATGCGGCCCTGCTTAATATTGCACGGGATACTGAATTTTTAACGCCCCCCATAAAACCGGATAAGAGTATCACTTTGAGATTATGATGTGGAATGGGGGGCGTGTCTCCTAGGGGAAGTGGGGTTTTCGCCCGCGGCCGACGTATGTAGGTCGCACCCCCGTGTGACAGAGGACGGTCTGGGGGCCTCCAGCGTTTAGTAATTCCTTCGAGCAATCCAACGGACCCAAACAAGTAAATATCGAAAACCTGTATTAACAAAACCTTATATACCAACTTTCCACTTTTGGTGGAAAACAGAAATAAAATATGCTGAAAACTAAACTCTGAGGAATTTTCATTTGTAAATTTATTGGTATAATATACAAACATGAAAATACATACTATTTTTCTACATAATCTCCTGCTTTTTTATGCATTTATCCCAACGGATTGGAAGTTTTTTAATGCCATCATCATAAAAAGAACAGAGGCGCGTGTCTAGCCAGTTGCGCCTCAACACCAGCGTCATCGACGAATCGCTCAACTCCTAGTGCTTCTTTCAGTGGCCCAAACGTGATAATCCAAAGTCAGGACAATAGGGAGTGTGTTCCAGTGTTGTCCAATGAACGTTTCTGATCGGAAACTCGTCTCTTTTATTCCCGAAATGTTTTTTGAAACTTTTTCGAAATTTTTCGATACCCCAGTTCATCTGTGATGACTCCCGAAGCTTATCCCGATCTGCGCTGCAATTTCAGCAACCGATAAACGGCGGTCATCCTCCAGAAAGCGCCGAACAGTGGCTGTTTCGCAGTGGAACATTTCGCTCATTCACACTGACTCGAGCACGACGGACATGAGGTTCATTTTCTACTTGTGTTCGTCCTTTCAAAAATATTTTGTGCCATTCGTACACTCAGACAAGTCTCCCCAAACTGTGCTTAAAGTCTTCAAACGATTTCGGTTGGTTTGCCATTTGAAGAACGCAGAGACCGTAACTAACTGAAGTACACAAGGTCACGTGACATCCCGGCCTACCACGTCCAGCAGTACGAGCCAGGGCCTGTTCACTCTTATGAGCCTACCTGAAATGTGATATTTAGTATGAGACCAATTCCATAGATGGCGCAACCAGCTTGGTTAGTTATGTATAGTTGGTACTGTTAAAAAAAAGAGATTGGTAGTCCTGAAGAACTAGTTCAGTCCATGCGCCCAAATGTTTAATATTTATAATTTGCGTTATGTTTTTACGTCAATATTTATCTGGGCGTATCGATTGAATTGGTTCTAAGTAAAACCAAAACAAACCTAAGTTTTGTAGTTTTGTGTTTAATTTGTTTCCATGTGTTAATTTATTTTGTGTTTTATTTGTTTATTGGGTATTATATATTCTTATTTGAGACAGAAATTAGTTGAGTTAATATTACATTAAAAAGAAGGAAAACTAGAACTGGTACCAGATGTGTGTTATAAATGAAACTTCATGTAAAGAAAGTTATGCCTTTACTTTTTTTAGTTTATATAAATGGCTAGTTGGAAATAATTTATACTTAAATGTGACTGTGTCTTGTGTATAAATGTGATTGTGAATGCGTATAAATGTGGTTGTGAATAAAGTAATCTTACATCTAAAACAATTGATTTTGGTATTTAATGGTTTCAATATCTCAAATATCCTCCTTTTTCATCACAGCATGTCTTTAAAATTTATTTTTTAGACATTATTTCTTGAGGAACGGTTTCAAATACAGTTTGTGGACTTTTTTATGTGTTCCCTTATGGACGAAACGTATATATATTATATGACAAGAATAGCAAAATCATATTTAGTTTATGCTAGATAAGGATAAAAAACTTTATGTAACCAAGTATGATAATGCTATTCTTATATACATACGTTTTGTCCATAATGGAACTCTTAAGAGTCCGCAAACTGTATTTTATTTTTGAATATTTTTTTGAATATAGCGCCATCCGCCATATTAGTTAAAATTAGTTTGAGACCAATTCAATAGATGGCGCTTCACGGTTTCATTTAATTCTATGAGAGAGTTCCATCTATCTCTTATTTTATCTATGGTACGAGTCTCCTCCCTACGGCTTAGCGGCCACACGAAAGAAATTCCGGTTAATTTGACTCACCCTCGTAGTAGGGGAACGTCGTAGTATTGCCGCTAACTTAAGCAAAAACACTAAATATGGGGCAAAATTTGTCAAGTGTACCCGCCTAAAAAATTTTGGCTTCCGATTTCAACCAAACTTCACATTTTTGTTGGGGGAGTGAATGTCTTCAAATCCTGAAAATATGGCACTCCAAGTGTTGCAGGTTGTCAAGATATAGGGGCGTGAATTTTCGCCGTGTAACCACGTATGCTCAAATTCATTAATTTGTAACTTTTGCTAGGTTTATACGATTTTACTGATTCAAAAACCCATTTTATAGGAATTTAAGTCTACTTTTCAGAAAAAAATGTCATTTTTTCATTTTTTAGAATGTTTTACTTTTTTTTTCAAATTTCGACCCTTTTGATTTTTTTGAAAATATTTTTAATGAAAAGCTCGTCTTTTTTCCAATAAAAATACCCCACATTGAAAATGGGATTGAACGATTTGGCGCTGAGGAAAATAATTTTATGCGCGCTGCCGCATTCGTTTCGTGCGCACCGCATTCGTTTCGCGCGCTCGCTCTTGTGAAGTTTTTTTCGAAATCAACAAATACAGTGAAATTATAAACGTTAGTAATTTATTAACTGACTTGTTTTTATCCTAGCAATAAATATTTTTCTACTGCATAATTCAGGTTATGTTGCTGTAAGGAAGAGTTCTGCAAGTGCTTCTTGCGTGGTGACCATATTCCATGCATACTCCAATTTCTACAATATTAATCAACAAAGTTTCTCTGATCGATGGTTTAATCCTTTTAATAAGGAAAAGCATGGAAAAGCTCTGAAAGATTTAAAGTATATTTCTAAGAATCTGCACAACAAATAATATTGTTTTTATATAGTGTAATTGTTTATAGTAATTGAAAATCATTTTTTTAAATGCGTTTCAACAGATATGTCTTGGAATTTTGTTTGACTTTCCTTAATGGCGGCAACCTCGTTGGTACTGAATTCTAGTATTACAGCTTTTATTTGTGTACTACTTTTTTTGACGCTTTTTTTATGATATTTTGAAAGTACGCTTCAATAGCGTATTTAAAAAAATGGGCGTCTATATATTATAGTAAGCGGCTAAAACAATATATACGTCGCGTCAAAAAAAGGTCGTCGCCTAAGAAAACGTTATAAAACTGGCCCAAATTAATATTTTTCAAAATCTCAAAAAAGTCTCGCAAACTTGAAGATATTTATGATTTTTCTAGCCCAACCTGGTCAATATCGTACAATAAACAAAGAAATGGCGTCATTGTTAATTAAGGCTTGCAGAAAAAATTCGATCGATAATTACTCGAAAAGTTATTAACGGGGTTAGGCTTATATAATTTTGGAAATTCAATAGGCATATGCTATATAAAATATGCCAAGGAACGGAGATATAAGCGGAAATGTGGAAAAAAATTTTTTTCACAAATTGTTAATTTAAAGAATTAGCGGACGGTTTCAGCTCTACGGACCCCGCGCATTGTGTTTTACGCAAAAAAATACATAGGAAACCGTCAACACTAGCCTATATGTTTCAAGAACAGTCTTTGATGATTTTAGCTTTTCCTTATTAAAAGGACTATTAAAAGGATTAAAGCAGCCATCAGAGAAACTTTGTTGATTCATATTGTAGAAATTGGAGTAATATGCATGTAATATGGTCACCACGTAAGAAGCACTTGCAGAACTCTTCCTTACAGTAACATAACCCGAATTATGCAGTAGAACAATATTTATCGATAGGATAAAAACAAGTCAGTAACTAAATTACCAACGTTTATAATTTCACTGTATTTGTTGATTTCGAAAAAACCTCACAAGAGCGAGCGCGCGAAACGAATGCGGCAGCGCGCGAAACAAATGCGACAGCGCCAAATCGTTCAATCCCATTTTCAATGAGGGTTATTTTTATAGGAAAAAAGACGAGCTTTTCATTAAAAATATTTTCAAAAAATCAAATGGGTCGGAATTTGAAAAAAAAAGCAAAAACATTCTAAAAAAATGGAAAAAACATGAAAAATTTTCATTTACGACAAAACGAATTTTTTTTCTGAAAAGTAGACTAAAATTCCTATAAAATACGTTTTTGAATCATTAAAATCGGATAGAGCTAGCAAAAGTTACAAATCAATGAATTTGAGCATACGTTGTTACATGGCGAAAATTCACGCCCCTATATCTTGACGACCTGCAACACTTGGAGTGCCATATTTTCAGGATACGAAGACATTCACTCCCCCAACAAAAATGTGAAGTTTGGTTGAAATCGGAAGCCAATATTTTTTAGGTGGGTACACTTGACAAATTTTGCTCCATACGGGCACGGGTAGCCGAGTGGGTTAAACCACCGTCTTTCCAGTCGCGATACCTCTGTGCGCGTTGTTCGAGTCTTGGCCGAGGTAGAGGATTTTTAATTGTCTCGCTTTCTCTGTCAGGACTTGATATGCAACCACTAGTACACACTAGTAAAGGTGTGGATGCATAGATGCCAATCCAACTGCACATGCCCTAGATTTGGTAATGTTCTGAGTTTTCTGGGTTTCCTCAGAACTGTAAAGCAAATGTGTTACCGAAATAATCTTAAGTCACTCCCAGTGCGCCGTGGCAAATAATAATAATAGCCACCCCTTCCCGGCACAGATCCCTGAGAGGACCTCTGGGGTTACTCTTCGAAGTAATTATAGGGTGAGTATTATTATTATTATTATTATTATATGGGAACCCTGTATCCGGTATCTTGTTTTATTTTTTATAAAATCATAGTCTACTATGTTCAGCAACTATGTTCAGGAACCATATTTTAGTAAATATAAAAAACTGCATATATAAAAAAAATGCAACATTAGTGTAGTAGCGCCATTAACCGTCCTAGTAAGGTAATACCGCTCAGGGGGTCAGGTACCATTAGGGTCGAAAAAATTAATACCGTGTAATGACATTTATTTTATTGGAAACTTAAAAATATGTTTTACAGAAAAAGCCAGTCTTTTTCCAGCTAATTTCGCGTCTTTGTTAAAAGTATTTGGTATGTTGTTACGTTCAGCATATTGATACACGGCTCGACGCGATGTAACGGTAAAGGTGTCAGTCCATAAAACATCTTAGAAAGGCTAAGTTGAAGAAGTTGCTCTTTTATTTCGCTCTCTTATATTGTGATATCCTTTTCTTAACATATCTCGTAGACTGCTATAGAGAACTGAATATTTTCTGAACACTTCCCGAATTTTATTACCTTTCTTTGACAGTTCGAATAGCAGATTTCATTGAGTGTGACCAAGAGGTTTTTTTTCAGTATTTTTTCGGTTTATCTTCTTCGGCATCTATAAATAATTCACAAAAATGTTATGGCAAAATAGTAGGATAATGCCGCGCAAAAAATGCACCCAAACTGAGTGCGATTACCAGAAGGGTTGCCTAATTCACAAATATGCATATGACCTCAAAAAACAGTATTATTGAAAAATAATTTCATGCTACGCTAATTCTACATCTACAACATTATTGATTCAGGCATATGTAATTAAAAAATAAAAAAAAGCTCTTTTTAAATATGTAATTCAAAAAATGTATTTTTTTGTTATATTATTATTATGTCACTACAAAAGGGTGACGATATGTGACCTTGCTGACACTTTCAGAGCTAAAATAAAAAGAAAAAAATGGATCGTCCTAATCGGGAATCCGCCAATTTTCATCATTTTTTCCACTCCACTCCACATGGCTGAAAAACAAAACAAGTAAACAAATAAAATGCAGGGTTCAATCATCAAATTTATTTACATACCTACTCAAATAATGGCCGCTACTTTCCTTTTCAATTTGTTGATATTAAGACAGAATATTCCTCTATTCATTTTTTTGGTTCAAAAGATTACCTCTGAAAGTCTTATAATTTATTTGAATGTGTTCATAAGCCGATAGTAAATTCAATAAACCACAAAAAAAAGTGTTGTATTGAATTTTTTCTTTAATTTTAACGAATTGTATCTTATATATGTATGTAAATACATATGCACATATATCAATAGTATCAATTTACGCGTAACAGGAAAGAGCATTCTCCTACGTGTCTCACATCTCATGGCATTCTGTATCTGGATTTGGCACCTTTGCTCTGATTCACTGATCAATTCGAAATAACCAATCAGGCAGCCCTAGGTGCGAAATACATATATAGAATGCCATAACGCCTACAGTAAACATATCATCTCACATAGGCTGAGTCCCGCTGAATAGAGTCGGTTGGCACGAAGGCAGAATAATTCAAATAGTATAATATAAATGGGACACTAGGTATAAAATCTCTATCAATAGGGAATGTTAAAAAAACTAGTGTGAACGCCATCAACCGCTGTGCGTCAATACCCTTCGTTTCCCTGCCAATTTAAAAGCGTGAGCTTTGGACCTTTATGGTCTTTATGACATATATGACATTTATGACCTGATTGACCTCTGTGACTTATATGGTCTTTGACTAATGTGATTTTTATAGCCTGTATGGCTTTTTTTATCTCTATGGCATCAGGATATATACAGGCAGTGAAAGTATTCATACACATTTCCGGTATTTTAGCTACTGATAGGATTACAACTTGTGAAATTCGCGTAGTAAGCCCAGTAAGCCCATATTGAAGGTGATATGTCGATTGTGTGAAATAATATCGCTAAAAGAAATACAATGTTCTCAATAAAAATTATTTATTTCTGATGTCGTCAATAAAAATGATGTGTTCGATAAAAATGATGTCCTTCTAATAGTAAAAGACACAAATCTAATTCTTACGTTATTGCATTATTGAAATAATGAGGGCTCTAATAGAAAAAGTTCATATGAAAGGCCTCCTTTAAAATCACTTGTACAACACACCCTTTAAAAATTTTGACATAATTATGGGACGCCCTGTATAATCTCTTGCAGTCTCCATATTTATCTTTGTCTTTCTCTTTCTTTTAGACATGTGCAATGTGCATCTCAAAAACATCTGTTGCCACCCTCAATGTCAAAAAACATATTTTTTCAAATGCACTTCTAAATAGTGATATATTATTTTCTTCAGCTAAATGCATGATTTCGTAACTAATTGTCAGCGGCTGCGCTAATCCGAAATGTGTTTACTCAGTACCCTTGCTAACCAGTAAAAGCAAGCGAACTAGCCACGCGAGTTGATAAGAACAGATTAGACTGTCGTAGTTAACACTCTTGGCAACAACTACGTCGAGAACTTTACGTGCAGGTTAATGCATCTATTCGTTTTAGTTAGCATTATGTACGATAGGACAGTTTGAAGCTAAGCTTCAATCACAACGTATGGGCGAAGTTTTGTATGTGTTAAGCGAGGTTTAATATGTTAGTATTAAGTCGTTGTGTGGATACACCTCGATTTAAGTAACTCACAGGACCCTATTCTCAAGTCGGCTGCTATATTGTTACGAAGGATTAACATATCGGGTTTACTTTCCTCTGAAAGTTTCCCTCCGAAGTAGCGTTCAGTCAGAATTTTCAAGTGTGTGTATTCTTGAGACATTTTTTTAAGAAAAACTTTTAATGACAGGACTTTACGTGATATGAAACTTGTGAGATTAGTTTTTGGTGAACTGCATCGAGATTTCTACTGAAATCGTTGTAATGGCGTAAGACTTAATTATACAAAAATACAATCTATCTGTGTATATTTTCAAGAGCGGTACAATAGGGAGCAGGCCCGATAATAGGGTTGAAAATTCGAGGAATTGATTAAAGAGACTTATCCATATTCATTTAACGTCCTTGGTTTATGTATTGACAGATAGTTATTGGGGTGAAAGATAACACAAAGCAGACACGTTTTATTTTTTTTTAAATGCCGACATTGCGACATTTTATTGACGTCTTTTTCAAGGCTATTTGTATCACATATAAACTTGTGTGCTTTGTGCTATTATCAACCCGAACTTCTACTACTAACTAACTTCTACTGTCAAAACCTATCCGTGTTTTATAGTACAGAATGTGAAACGGTAGCCTATGCAAATGCTTGCACCACTAAGAAATCGAATTATTATTACCACTATGCTTACCTGTGGTGTAAACATTTTTGGTGTTAGAATATCCACGTACAATACGAGGTGTGGCTATTAAATAACCGAACTGATGCTACTATCAACGAGCTGCGAGCGTGTCGAGACAAGCTTGAACAGAACTGTGTCTGGTGATACTTTCCCCACCACGAACTCGCTGGAAAAGCCAGTGGGTCGCTCAGTTTGACTGTAGCTGTCGTTTGAATTAGTCTACACAACAATGATGCGTCTAAAAAATGTTAGGTGTTAATCTCAAGTTTCTTATTAAACTGGGGAAACCTTTTACAGAAACTTATGCAAAAAGGCCCTTCGTGAGCGTGTAAGAAGACGAAAACCCGATTTGTGGAAGAGCAAATCATGGAGGATTCACCAAGACAATGCACCGGCCCATTCTGCTTTGTCTGTGAAGGCGTTTTTTGCAAAATACGGCATTACTATGTTGGAATATCCACCATACTCGCCCGACCTTGCCCCCTGTGACTTTTTTCCCGAGGTCAAATCGGCGCTGAATGGGACAAGATTCGAAAGTGTGGAAAAGGTTACCGCAAAAGCGACGGAGGTTCTGAACCAGCTGACAGAAGCGGACTTCCAGCACTGCTTTCAACAATGGAAAAGTCGTATGGAGTGGTCTAGAGATCGTCAAGGGGAGTACATTGAAGGCGAAAAAGTTGCTGTAATTGGTAACGAATTGGTAACGAATAAAAAGTATTATGACAGCAGTTCGGTTATTAAATAGCCACACCTCGTACACCTTGCTACCATTGTGTACATACTACCATTCAACTTCTTTCTTCAATTCTCCAATCCCCATATCTTTGTCTGCTTGTTACGTGGTATTAGAGTGTCTGTGTTATGGAGTAACATCTGATATTGAGTTGAGTTAGATGATTCTGGGATTCCGATAAAACAAAAATTCAAGTTTCATAAGAGTTTTGTGTGTTATACTTATTCGCAGATCCAGGATTATGGGGAGTTTTGTGGTTATGGGATTGTTGAGTTATGGACTATTTGAATTCGAGGTCATTTGCTTTCATCTTGAAATATGTATGTGACCTTTAATGCTCAGATCTACAGATCCACGGGGTATTTAGTATTGTGTTTGAGTTTATGGGATTATGGAGTTGAGTTACAATGTCTGAATATTTTTGAGGGTTTTAAGTTGCTTGGTCAGTTCTCGCCCACAATTTTTTTTTTGTGAACTGTGTAGTTCATGGGAGTGCTATAAAGAAAAATTTGGTATTGCCAATTTGTTAACATTTTACATCTGTGGCATACCTATGCGTGTAAAATTTAATTCTTAGCTATTTTTTTAAATACCTACATTGTTTTATGCTTCAACCATTAACTTTAGTGTTTATTGTTCTATTTATCACGTGCCTGCTATCAAAACACCTTTTAGGTAAATGGACATTAGGGTGGTTAAAAAAAAATGTTTATTTTTTTTGCTCTTACCCTCTCAAATGTTTCTATTTGATGTAAAAAAAATCCTCACCAAAGATGAGCGCTGTATCCCATTTGATTAACATGGAAAAATTATGATTTTTATTCAAATTGAAATTACATGTAATCAACTCAATTTTTTTTAAATAACCATAATATCTTCTTAAAGCTGAAAATACTATTTTTCTAAATAAGTAAGAAATATAGTCTTCTTCAGATGGCTTTAACTGGTCTTCTAATTGTGATAATAATGCGTTATTATACAGTTTTGGAAAGCATAAACAGTCAGCTTTAAGAATATATTATGGTTATTTAAAAAAACTGAGTTGATTACATGTAATTTCAATTTCAACTTAAACAAATACGAGTACAGAGACCTCTTAGAGTTGAGCTATAGCGCTCATCTTTGGTGAGGATTTTTTTTTACATCAAACAAAAACATTTGAGAGGGTAAAGCAAAAACAAATATTTTTGAACCACCCTAATAGACATAGATCACCTAGAGAATATTTTACATCTTCACAACTAAATGTATTTCCATAAGTTATGAACCTTATAGCGGACACTGTATGAATCTTGAGGTTTAGTTATTAAAGCGGCATTCACATTAGGTTGAAGCATTTTAAATTTAGAATGAACAAATAAAGAATTTTCTAATAAAAATTAATCATTTTAATGGCTTGTCATGGTTGGTTTAAGAGTTCCCTTTGAACCCCTAAAAAAGAAAGTAAAAAGTATCTGAGATACTTGTCGTAACGAAGTAAATCCTGTCAAGAAAAAAAAGGCGTACTGTACTACACTGGTAGAGTACACCCAGAATTACCAGCGAATTAAGCACAACATAATTAGATCTAGAACGACCATACCCTAGGGATATTATGTAAGTATTACTATTTATCTATTTATTACGCTAGCTTATAGGAGTACTTTTAAATACTTATCCACATAAAATACAGACAAAATTCAAGGCCACTAGAAAAACATTTAGGTTACTATTTTTTGTTTACTTTCTTTTTGTTCTATATGACAATAATAAAACATGCGTTTTTTTTATTTTGCGAACATAACAGTGGCGGTATGTCATACCGATAGTTTCGAATAGCGTCTTTATGAACTGGAGTTAAAAGTTATTGGCATTTCTTATTAGCTCGGGATTTGAGAAGGTTTTTCGAAATAAGACAAAAATCCTAATACACTAAGATTAGGTAGTGAAAATTATACGAAATTGATATATTTTGATATACTACATAAGTTCAATATATGCACTAATTTTACAATGTCCAAATGATGCAAATAGCGTATCGTAACATACACGCAAGATACCCAAAAATCAGTGGCGGCTGGTGGAATTTGAAATTCTCGTATTTTCGTAAGGAAGTTACATATGTAATCCCATGTCATACCTGTCTTCATAGGGGACCACTGATGATTACTAAGTAGAAGGCTACGAGGTGTGTAAATTAAGTAATGAGTCTGATTTTTTTAAATTTTCTTTTTCGAATAGAATTACAGTTTAGTATTGTCTCCTTCAGAACTTCCTTGGGAAGCCACACAGCGCTGGATACGGTTCTTTCTATTTCTCATAGCAGTGCTGGAACTCATATACAGGAATATCCTTCAGCTGGTCGGTTACAGCACTTTGAATGTTTTCTATGGTCCCAATGACGCCCTTGACGTCCCTTGATTTTTCAATCTCGGGAAGAGAACAAATTCTCAAGGACTCAAGTCAGGCGAATAAGGAGGCTGAGGAGCTACAGGAATGTTTTTTACAGGCTAAAAACTCGTTTACTGAAATAGCTGTGTGACAAGGCGCATTGTCTTGATGCACCATCCAATTGTTTTTTTATGTTCGGTCACACACGCATGACCGTTTTTCGAAGTTTTTCAAGAATCTCTCTGTAAAAGTGTTGATTTGCTGTTTGGAGGCACTGCGTATTCCGTGGGCAGGTGCAGGCAAGTGCGAGCTTGAATATTCCCGAAGGAATTGGCTGCCGAATCTAGCAAAATTGCTCTATCACGTCAGGTTTTTTGAAACTAAAAGTGCAAAAAAAACACTGTTTTTCGTCATATTTGAGGTTATGTAGTAGTGCCATCTATTCTTTTTCAAAAAACTAATACATTGAATCTAAAAGTACAAGGTTCCCTCCTTCGAATGCCGTTGAGTTTGCTCAAATATCTTCTTCTTTTTTTCGTTGAGATATCACATGTTGAAATTTCCAAGTTTCTCAGTTTCTTAATATGCGAAAATCTACTAAGGATCCCTTAGACATCAAGCAGTCGATTGCAATTCAGAAACTTCATACCTACCAACCTTCAATACATACCAACTCAAACCCACAAACCCACAAACCCCAAACTTACAAACCCCAAACCCACAAACATCCAACCCACAGACCCCAATCCCAAAAAACCCGAACTACATACTCCAAGCCTACAAACCCCAAGCCCACCGACTTCAAACCCACAAACCTTAATCTTATGAGTAGCCTAACAGCCCACGAATCTTAATTTCACAAATTATAAGCTCACGAATCTTAATTTTACAAATTTTGGGTATGAGGTTTGTGGTTTTGGGATTGTGAGCTTTAAATGTAGGCTTAAAATTTTAGATTTGGCATTTGTCAGCTTAAGTTTCATTTCATTCAAAACTTGTGAAACCCAATTTCAATAACTCAATTCACCAAACATCCAAACCTTAAACTCATATACTTCAGTTTTCGCAAAAGAGTTTTAAAGTTTTCTCCGTGATCATTACGTAAAATTGTATGATCATTTGTCTACAATGGTTCTACATCTGTGGATTTGGGGTTTGTGAGTTTGAGTGCGTATGTATCGAAGGTTTCTGAGTATGAAGTTTCTGAACTGCAATCAACTGTTTGACGTCTAAGGAATCCTTAGTAGATTTTCGCATATATTAAGAAACTGAAAAACTTAGAAATTTCAACATGTGATATCTCAACGAAAAGAAAAAGATATTTGAGCAAACTCGACGGCATTCGAAAGAAGGTGGCTTGTACTTTTAAATTAAAAAAAAGGTTTCCCCCCAAAATAGAGGAGAAACGTTTTTTGCTTGGGTGGTCCAACCTATGTATTTCGGGAATTGGCATATTAGTGTGTCTGCTTCTTGACCCTTGTTGACCTGTGTAATTATTCAAAATAAAATACTACTTGCCACTACAAAACCACTAATTGCTATTGCTGTTAAAGGTCCATGGATAGTACCGTTAAAATCAAACTGGGTATTAACTCTTTAAAATTTAAAAGCGAGGTTTATGGTCGAGGTCATGCGGGCGAGGATATTTCTCGACGTGACCCGTCCGCGTGTATTATACAGATCTTTTAGAACCCCTAAATCAAATTTGAACTCACCTTTGAACTCCGGCGTGACCGATAAAATAAATATTCCGACTAGTTTGCCTATTGGAGTTTACGAGGGCGCGCTGGGTAATCCCTCGAGCTTTGACTTCGGCAGGTGCCTTTTTGCTCCACCGTAAAAGCGGCAATATGCCGCGCTACATTCGCGAAAATGGATTTCGCGCACTACGCCGTTAAAACCTGGCGGAGGCCCAGCTTTACCACATTTTTAATTGCGTTTTTTATCGGAGTTAAGCTCCCTCCCGTTTTGCACACCGTTTGGGACCGCTATAAGTTTTTATAACCCTGTTTAACAAGCTAAATAGTAAAGTCTGATGGACTTCGTAGTCACATTTACGTATTTCTGTTACGGACAAACTAAAAACAAGTACCATTTACTTCTGCAACTAAATGTTAATTACTGTTAACAGAATACTGGAGAACCTTTTGGACAGGAAATCATTTATATGGATAATTTCAGGAGTATTTCTACCTTGACAATAAAAAAAAATATTTCTCTAGAGAAGGAATCAAGACATCGTTTTGAAATTTTACAGGTATATTTATTCACACTATTTTTTTTTATTTTTACATTGGTTTTTTGGGTCACACAATCTTTTTCAAAAAAAAAAAAAAAAACATCAAAATATTACGGGTTAACATGATCCTGGAGTGGGTACTGGAATCCTTCGGCGTAGAAAGAAAACACTTTCCACGAAACACCGAACTACTACACTTTTCTCGACGCGCGTTTCGCCAACTAAGTTGGCATCGTCAGGAGAAGATTCAAACTAAATTCTAACCTACACACTTGCACTATTTATACTAAATTTGTTGCCACGTTTCACTGAACCGTAACTGTCTTTGTTTATCAGGAAACAGTGGACTGGTGGGTATCGGAGCATTGTCCTTATTCATACTACTGTTACACTTAATGATTTCTAAACTTCCAAAGGCATCCAACTGTCTACTGTTTGTTACATTTCTAATTAATTTTAAATTATTTATGTCTATCTTATGGTTGTTGTCAAAAGCGTGTTGGGCAACACAAGAATTTTCTGTTCTGCCATATTTCAAATGAGCCACGTGTTCTTTAAATCTAGTCAAAATAGATCCTTTTGTTTGCCCAATATACTTTAATAACTTACAAAGACAGTGAACCGTGACAACAAATTTAGTATAAATAGTGCAAGTGTGTAGGTTAGAATTTAGTTTTAATCTTCTCCTGAAGATATCAACTTTGTTGGCGAAACGCGCGTCGAGAAAAGTATAGTAGTTCGGTGTTTTGTGGAAAACGCCCAGTTTTTTGGTTAACATGATGGTGAAAAAAGGCAAATTATTAAGTTTTAAAGTCGCTATAGGCCGGACCAAAAAGGAATTTTTTTCACCGAAAAATAACAAAATGGTGGCCGTTTAAAAAAACATTTTCGAGATCGGAAAATCGACTGAAAATAGGAAAATTCGTTACTTATCTTTTTGATTTTAGTCCGGGCTATAGCTACTTATAAACGTGTATAATAACATAAATATCAGATAATAAAATATCAGAGCAATCGGTTGGGTGGTTTTTTTAAATCATGTCAACCAGGTAAAAAGCATGGTTTCGAGAAAATTGAATTTAAAATTTTTAGGATATTAAAAAAAATCTGTTTATGTTCAATCTGCCATGCCTGGGCTATACATAAGACCTCATACTCCTCCTACATCTTCAATCTACTGTCCATGTTCAAAAAAAGGTGTGGCATGGAATAAGATCCAAATACAGCGAAGCGTCGAAAACGCTGTCTCAAGGCTGCTCCATTTATACTTTCACTAATCAATTTTAAACTTAAATATTGCTCTAAAAGAATTAAAAACTTGTTTTAATAGCATTTACTTTTAAAATGAGTAAACAAATGTTTTTGTTTTATGTCTTCAAAGTAGAAAGACCCCTTCGGTATAATATTATTTAGGTGTTTACGTGTCCAAATTCGACAATATTTATTTTTTTTATATTAAATAGATTAATATCATCGATTTAATAATATTAAATAATAATATGTAAGCCACTAATAATTGGCAACTGGCTTCCTAAATGGCTTGGGTCCATAGTGACAAAAAACAACAGATCTATTTCCAGGAGAAATAATTAACGTGGTGAAGACAAACAATAGCATTTTTCTTAAAAGGTTATTGACACCAGTCACGAATGAATCATTATTTTTCCTTTTTTTTCCCGTATGTGAGACCCTCACATGGACAGCGACTCACTGAGATATCTGGGCCCATGGTGAGCAACCTCAAGAGACCACTTAGTCAGTGGGCAGAATGTTGTTTAACGAGCCTCCTGCCTTCTTCGATGCCGCTATTTTCTTCACACATCCTACAAGTATCATCGGCTGCGACGCCGATGATGTTAAGATGTCTATTTATGGGTCACAGTGTTCAGTGAACAGTTCCACGAGAATTTACCAGAATATACCTTTGCTGCCTCTTTCCTGGGGTACCGTAAAAGCTCCTTAGCAAATCAGCAGCTGCCTATTTCATCAGTTCATTAATATTATATTTAACAATAATATGAATATGCAACAATATTTCAGTCTGACAAGGACGAAATGTAAGAATGTGATTTAGAAATAATAAGGTATGGAACCCAGACGCAGTAGTTAAATATTATTTTTTGTCCGATAAGCTACGCAGTGTTAAGGCAATAAGCTCCATTCTGATTACCTTAAAATTTTACGGGGTTGACGGAATATGTTAAAATAGTTGAGTAAACTTGCCTAATATCGGATACTTTTTTGCCAGAGCTAATATTAGTTATATGGTAATAGTAAACTAATAATATTTTACAATAAAACAAAGGGCAGAATATACAGAACATTATATTACAACAAAATTTGCTAATTCCAAAGTTAAAAAGTAAAAACTTGGATTCTAAGAAAACAGAACAAACAAAACAAGAATTTCTGAGGGAAAAAAATTATCCTAACATCGGATAGGGTATCGGATATTAAGACAATAATATTAATTAGTCATAGAAGCACACATTACAAATGTAATTGTCTTTCTTGCCTACATTGGCACAATCAGAGTAAATCCACATGAAACATTATGGACATGAATCCATTCTTCGCCTGCTCTGTCTTCAGAAAAAAGTCTGAAACAAACCATACATTCTGTGTCCTCCTCTCCAATGTCGCAATCCATATCAGAATCATCACATAAAACGAGTTCTTCGTCTTCTTCAGATGTATCGCTGGATTCTTGTTTTTTAAGTTTGCATGTCATTTCTTTCTTGGAAACGCTTTTTCCTTTTGTTTTTATTTTTATCTTGAGGGGGCACCGATTTCTTCTCGAGTTTTAATTTCGGGGCTTTTTTTTAAACATATTTCTTTCTATTCTGTTTCGCAAGACTCGCTTCTAGGGCATCTTTATAGGGGGGGCCGGTAAAAACCGATGGCGATTCCTGGCCAAATTTTTTCATTATCGTTTCGACTATAAAAAAGAGAAACATGGTAATGGACTAATGTCCTGGGACTTTACTCTAATATTACGTAGGCTACTACAAGGACTCTAAAAATACTGAGCTCAAACAACATATTTTACAAATAATGTGCAAAATATCGGATACCTATCCAATATTAGGTTGCGAATCCTATCCGGTATTAGGCAGTTGCATATATATTTTAGGTTATAGAATAGAAAACATAAATTAGTAATTATTAGCAGATATTAATATATTAGGCTGAACTAGACATGTTATGAAAACTTTTAAGCGTTAGACACAAACTGAGTATTTTACCAGGAGGTTTAAAAATTACTTCACAAATGGTATTTGTAAAAACTTGGACCATTACAAATTTAATTTTCGACTGTGCCTCCATCTATACTACGATAGTTGCATGAAACTGTTATTCTCTGTCAAATATTTAGTTCTAAGAAGGAGTACTGTCCGATATTAGGCAAAATTTGTCCATTTTACTCTATCTAGAAAGCAAAAACAAGGTGACGCTGGAGGTACTATAACATAAAGATAATTAAAAGGCCAAAAAAGGGTCTTTGCAAATGCCCTAGACAAATAGACAAATAACGGCACAAGTCTAGATTATGGGAAACAAGGTTTTGATAAAATTTTTAGTTTTCGAGACTAATTAAAAGGTGCTGAACACGCTGCAGTTGGTCCCATATTACGACGACGCTTCGTTTTGGAGATACATAGGGGGTGCTTTTTTTCGGGGTCAAAGGTTAAACTTTGGAAAAACCGGTTTTTAACCCACGTGTATAATTATATTAACGTATAATCTGCAACGTGGTCCAGTTGTTTACAAACATGTCACGTATCACGGTGATAATTACGTATTTGGCTAGTATAATTGGCCGAATTTTGTAGATTCTGTTTGGAGGAAGACGAAATTTCAGTTTTTATATTATGTTAGTGTGAAGGCTAATAAGAATGAGATTCCAAATTCTCGGGAAGAAAGAGTCCAAGGGTAATAGCTTTACAAAAGAGTCCCTATGGAGGCTGTGGAGTCTGATATAAAGGACCAAACTACATACAGTGCTCTAAATCAAATGAACCAGTGGCGAAGAGACTATTCGACCAGCTCCTCTAAATTTTATCCTAATTTTTGTTTACTGTTCATTGATCAATTAAAATGTAAATATGCAAACATTTATGTTCAATGTTTGAGGATCATCCACTGATAAACTCTATTTGTCTGTTTATTTACTATCATTATTTCTTCAGTGGCATGATACATTCAATAATAATAATAATAATCTTTATTCCTTTTAAAGAAAAATACAATTCTTTACAAGAAGGGCTCTGTAGGTTTACAAAATATTATATGTAGTAATACTTAGGACTATGAATCTATTAAATAATAAAAGATGAATTTCAAAAGAAATATTCACTTTTTAAACTGAAACGTAAAGGTATGTAAGTAACCTATTATATTACTTAGATACAAAGTAGTGACTATAAGAGTATGTAGGTCTAACAAAAAATAAAAAGAAAAAAAGAGGTTGTGCAGGCTGTAGCAAATATTGTAATTTATAATTGAAAATTGGTTGCTTAGTATGTGTAGCGATTTTAGTTGAGTTACACATTTTATAAGAATACAATTGCAACACAATTCCCGGACAGTGATACATTCTCTATCATTTAGAAAGTTAGATATAAGAGGCGTTAATTTAAGAACATTCGTCATCATTCATCATAATTTACCATCAACGATGTCAGCGCCTTCAAAAGTTCAGCCTTTAAACAAATATTACTGTTCCTTATGATACACACTATTTCCTGCATATTGGAGTTCCTGCAGTTGAGATGGACAATGAGCTGTTTATGCAAGTTTTAGACACTAATTTTCAATTTCTTCAGCCATAATTAAATGGACTTGGATAAAACGTCGAGGAAGGAGAGGAGGTAATTGTTTTATTTTTCCATTGTTGGTCATTTATTTTCGTATTTTAACATTATTAAATAAAAATACCATATTTTAGTCAACTGTACATATTTGTTAAAAAAAAATTAAAATGAAATAACTAAGTTACCTTGGATTTTTCAAAAGGTGGCCCAACTCTTGTTGCTTTACACTATTTGTTGCATCTCCCAACTCTTAAGGCACTCCCGGTAAAGTTTTTTTTTTTTTTCAAAAACCCCAAGTTTTTTCAAATGACACTAATATTTATTTTTTCGTAAAGAATATAGATATATTTTCTAAACGCTTTCCTTAAATTTAAAATCGAACCCTAAATAATGGAGAAATTTTAATATACACAAACTAGACTTAATTTTGACATTACAACTGTCTATGTCCGACTAAATCTTTTTAAGTAAACATAAAATAATTTAAAATGTACACTCTTTATGGACAGATCTTGAATTAAAAAAAAAACTGTTCAATAGAGAATCAATCGACGTATACTTAGTAAAAAGAGTATTTGAGGCACAATTTGAATAAAAAAAAAATGTTGGCTAATACTCATTTTACTATGAATGTCGCTTTTGTGGCACTGCAATTCTGTTTAATATAAGAGTTGTAGCTTCTATAAATCATTCTGGGACACCTTGTATAACCATTCACAATAATTCCATTAAATGTAATTTTCTCGGAGTCTAGACAGCTTCATGGGGCAATCAAAGTTATTCTAATGCGCACCCTAATAGTCGAAATTGCACGAGAGAGCCGTAACAGAAGTTTAGGCAATCGCCTGGAGGCGTAGAACGTTAACGCTGCAGGTACTGTTTCGATGCATGTGTCGGCGGCTTTGTACAGTTCTAGAGCCTCGGGTGCGGCTGATTTATCGATATATAAACACACTGGTTCTCTGTGAGAACACATAAATTCGCCTAGAATGTCGGACATTTCTCCGAGTTGTTCAGCGAAAACGCCTGCTGGACTCTGGCATCATTAATCTATATGTTGAATTGTTGAATCTATATTCAACAATGTAGTATTTGCTAATTTTCACCCAAGACTCCACAAAACAATATGTTACAGAGCGAATATTTCAAAGGATGTTGATTCAAACATCTTAAGGGTTTACCCCCATTTAGGATTGGGACAAAAAATAAAGATGAATTTCACAAATTTCTTTTTAACTTTTAAAAAGATCAAATTTATTTTAATCAGCAATATATCATCATTAGAGCTCGGAGGTTAATAATAGATGCGTACTTTACCAGGATCAGCTCCAGGAGAATCAGTAACTCTACGAAATGTTAAACAGGTCTTACATGTGATGGTGATTATTGTAGCCAATCTAACCATAGTCACAAGACACATAACTTGCAAATACACGGTGACCGACGCTATAACGTTCCGTACTGCCACTCGAGTTTCCATCAATTACACAAAAAAGTCTTGTAGTTAAAAGTTGAGGTACCATACGGTATGTTTTTTGGTGTGCTAAAAACGAATCCGAGGTCAGAATTCACCCATCACCCTTAGATTTTGACATAACCTCAAAATCACACTTTACAAATACGTTAAAAAGAAAGGTCAGAGCGATGTAACATGGCTTAAATTAATATATGTCCTTAAAGCTATCAAATGCCCTTCCATGGCTTTTGCCTCATCTAGTCGCCCAACAACTATTAGCTATGTTATGTCCTTTAACATCCGTTGTTTCGTCAACATAAGCCATATATTTAAGTTTATCGACCAATTCCGAGACAATATTTTTTGTAAGTCTGTCTTCCACAGTGGTGCTATGTATAATCGTCTAACAGTTGTTTCTGCAGGCATACTAACTTCGCCGTACTTTTCATTCACAATGTTCTGGACAAATTGTCTGAACTTGGAATGATCTAATATGGCGAATGAAATACTACACGCTATCATCATTTTTACCTAATCCAAGTTAAATTGTCTATGTATGTCGCGCGCGCTGACACCACCACTTACACGATCTTTATGTTTGTCTGTAGCAACGTGCTGCAATACAGCTGTTTTTACGTGCCGCGTCAGTACACTATCATACAGAGTAATAAATCATCTACACCAGTGGCGGTGCGTGATCCTAAGATTGGGGGTGCACCATACATAAAAATAACGATAATCATAAGAATAATAAGAATATCCCTAATATGAGATATATATTTATCTCATATTAAGGTTATTCTTATTAACTCTATTAATTTGAAAACTTACCTAATTTTCTTTGTAAATGAGCTCAATTCTGCGATTTTTATATTGTGAAAATTTTTCAATTACTTTGTTGTTAAAATTTTCGATATTTGTAATATAGTCTTTTTCAATGGAGAGCATAGCCAAAGCCGACAGTCTTTCCTGGCACATGGTGTTGCGCAAAAATGTCTTTATTCGTTTTAAATAGAAATTTTCCACAAAAACGAATACAGTTAATAATAATGTTTAAAACATACCTGTTTTTTTGAAACCGCTTCATTGTGTGCTGCCACTGCTCGTCGATGAGCAGAATCGAGCATTGTCGCAATATTTGCAGTGCCTAGCATGGCTAAATTCAAAACATTATTCATGTGTCCAGCAGAATTTGCATGTTTTTTTTATTTTCTCGTTTATGTGATTTAAATCCGTTACTCCAGTTTTGGTCCAAGGTGTTTCTCCGCCAAACAAAACACTGCGTTCAATACATCGCATCCACTTAACCACAAATGTTTTTTAAATAAGTCATTATTAAATGTTCTTACAAATGGTTTACTTTTTCCTTTTACGGCTAATTTTAAATTAATTTGTGGAGTGGGCCTACCTAGAGTTTTAATTTGTACTTTTTCCTCCAAACTCAAGTTAGAGAATGGAGTTTTTAATAAGTTTTGAATATAATTCATTATTCCAAACTAGATTGTAACCGAGTTTATATTTATAAAACGTGAGCGATAAAACAGCAATCGCAATGTACGAAAACAATTCACAAACCAACCGTTCGATAACTCTCGTGCGCTCTTAAACTCCGTACATCATATCTATAGGATTCGCCCACTATGCGTAATAATTGTGGAGGGGCAAGCAGTAACAATACGCGCTCGCTTTTTCGTATTGCACGGAAGCATGATCGTCGTGCCGCTTTTTCTTATTGCGCGTGTCGACTCCCGCGCCGCGATCGGAAACCAGTGGCGTTGGAGATAGACCTAGCGTCTAGTGGATTCGTAACGCTGCGGCCAAATAATATTCAGATGGTATTAACGTTAGGGATGCGGCAAGGCGATAAATTAAGAATGCATCCATTAATTACTAAATAAAATTATTAATGTTAAATTGTTGGTAGTGCGCGCGCACCAGCGCACCTTATAGCCCACCGCCACTGATCTACACTATCACACAAAGGTACACTATCACAAAAGGTAACACGCGACAGACGCTGTCCCGACATTTTAACAAACTTAATCGACGTTTCGTGCATATCAATGATACATCGACTACCGTAGTTTAACTAATACTAACAATGGGTGTAATTTACATTCTCGTTAACACGTGCTGTAACTTAGTAAGAATGGGACGCACATCACGGCAGACGGGTTGTATTCCGAAATATATAAAGTGTATTTTATTACGGGTTCTAATCTTCATTTAGTACCTTATATTAGTAGTTTAATTATATTTTTTTTTGTAATATGTAATTTCTACAACACATGTCACGAAATGTCTTTTTTCTTAGGTAGCTTGAGGTGAGCACGATAATTCCGGAACGGTTTATCATAAATCAGAAAGCCAAAAACATTATCTTAGTATACGACAAAATGAATGAATGGTTCGCACAATTTTTAAAAAAAAAAATATTTTTACCAACAAGTGTTTTTTTTGTAACTATAAAATTTAGGTATTTATATGATAAAAAAATGTTTCATTAAAATAAAAAAATCCTTCGTTCAAGAACCGGCTGCTATAATGACAAATAGGTGTGCGCAACCTGAACATAATCGATTTAGTAGTTTTTGAGAAATCATGGTTACCGTTTCGGCATGTTTTAAAAAATGAGCTTTCGAGAAAAGTTTTGAAAAAGCATATTAGGGCAGGACATTTGGCTTTTTCTAACGTACCCGACCTTATATTGAAAGCAGCTTAAGGTTGATGGGTGCCGGGAGGAGGATATAATAGTAGCTCTATTCAACAGCTGCAGTGGCGCGATGCAAACAGACACTAACAGATTGCGAGAGCGTAGAGCATACATTCGAGATGACATAAACTGCTCGCCAAAATTAGCGTAACACTTTTTTGCTGAGCGCCATTTTCGTTCTGTCATAGCTACACCTACATGTTCATAGCTACACCTACCCCCACCCACCCCCTCTGGTTCCACCACAGTTGGAGGCTACGTTGGCAGTCGCATGGTCTCTAATTCATGTCCTAGCATCACATAAAGTATCTTGAATTTGACTGGACTCACTGAGGACCGTCGATTGAGCGCCAAAAGTAAAATTCCACCCCCAACTTACCCCTTGCAAATTTGCTACGTTGAGGGGATGTAAGCAGGTCTCTACACGTGGGGTGACAGAAAGAGTTCCTGAGTAAGCCTGAACCCGTTCCGGACCACTCCGAGTAGTTCGTTTCTTTCAAATCCTTCTTTGTGTCCCAGCACCATCTTTTTTAACATCCTGCAAAACAGTTTTGAGGGCGAAAATTCTTAAATGAGATGTCGTTGGGTAGCCTTCCCTTACACTTGTGCGAATCGATAATCGTGAAATCCTTGAGAGAGACAGTCGGTGAGCGTGACAAGTGTTCCTTATAGCTTGGGCAAGCGAACGCCCGACTTTTCCAACTCCTGGAAGATAGGCCATCCCTAACAATACCTGTCCTGTGTCACGGCAAAGAGGATGACGGAAGGGTCGGTTTTGCACAAATTTTGCCAGCGAAATTCGACCTTTTTCAGCTTTTAGTTGTGCTTTAGCAATTTGTTAATGGAGAGAACATTGTTTAACAGGAACCGAAAAACCTGACTTTGGGTTACAGAGTTGAAATGCAAGACGGAACAAATCTTTTAATGAATTGAAAACGTCAAAGCAATTAAAAAATTACGTGACACTGGACAGGTGTTGTTAGGGGTGGCCTACCTTCTAGGCGTTGGGAAAGTCTGGCGTTCGCTTGCTCAAGCTGCAAGGAACACTTGTCGCGCTCACGAGCGTCCTTCTCTGGATTTCGCGATTATCGATTCGCACAAGTGTAAGGGAAGGTTGCACCTACCCAACAATTTTGAAAAAAAAAAAGGGGGGCGAAAAAAAAAAAAAAAAAGTCACCCCACGTGTAGAAACCTGCTTACATCTTATCAACGTAGCAAATTTGCAAGGGGTATCTTGGGGGTGGAATTTTACTTTTTAGCGCTCAATCGAAGGTCCTCAGTGAGTCTAGTAAACTTCGAGATACTTCATGTGATGCTAGGACATGAATTATAGACCAAGCGACAGCGCACGTAGCCTCCAACAGTGGTGGAACCAGAGGGGGTGGGTGGGGGGGGGTAAGTGTATCTGTGGTCTGGAGGGAGGTTTGAATGGCCTGCGGGTGAAAATTGGTTGTGACACCTCAGACCAATTGATTTTAGCAGCATTTGGATCAATTAAACCGCCAACCAGTGGTCAGAGCATGTTAAAACCAGCATAACTGCAGAGGGATGAATCACGGGGGCTGGAAATTAGTTGAAAGGGTGAGGCAACGACCAAATCCTCAGGAATTGTTAGGGAGGTCGTAATGTGTCCCAGAATAGGGTTTTTAACAAACAGCGTCCTTCTTAGTCCATCTTGTAGAAGTCTGAAGTTGCCGTCAAAATCTTGCGAATTCAAATTTCGACATGGGGTTGGTTTTTGGGGTGTGGACGGCGAACCGTTTAAGTCACAGTGTAGCGACTTCGGGGCATTAAAAAAACAACCCTATAGGCTACCGGAATTTTCGAACCGCAAGTCTCTAGCTCAAACAGAACGAAAATGGCGCTCATCTAAAAAGTGTTACGCTAATTTTGACGAGCAGTTTATTTTAAACGAGCATAATTTTTCTCATTAATGCTCCGATTCTTAGGAAATTTTGAGACGATATTGTTGAGTTGTTGCCCTGAAAGAAAATCCAATAAAACACAGATAGATTTTTTAGAGTAACCCAAGTGGGTATAACCCCTTTAGGTTTATACGAAAATACCAAATATGTAAGTCAATTTTACATTTTCACCATCTCACAAATTAATTTTATTTTAAAACTGCTTAAATCCATTAACCAATTTTTGACTTTTCAGTTGCTTTCAGAGACCGTTTGCAAAATGTGAACATTGCGCATTTCAGTTTTCTCAGATTTTTTCAAAACTTGTAGAAATTGTCACCATCATTGCTCTATAAAATGCACAACTTTTCTCCAGTTTAATTGACCGAGATCGAATATCTTGCGATTTAGAAGTTACCACTGCAATTTCATCAAAATAGTGGACATCCTGCAAACAGTGCGAATCACTAAAAATATTCGAACATATTGATTAGTATCATTGACTGCGCATTTTACTCAAAAAGAAAAATATTTATACAGGGCGTCTCAACTAGAAGATATGACGTCGTTAAACATTTTTTGGCCTCTGGGCCTATTGTGAGCAGCCCCATGTTTGTAAGTCAGTTCCACTCCCTGATAAAAGACATAATGCAGTTTGACGAGGGCCTTAGATTCAAAGGTTCCTGTTGTCTGGAGCTTAGGTGAGCAGCTCATAAACCAGTCAAAGACGGGAAAGGTGATCTATGGAGAGATGTTTCCTCCTCTTACAACAGGTATCGGCAATGTCCAGTGAACAGTGCCATGAGAATTCTAAGGTCCTTACGATAAAGTTCTAGCAATTCCATGCTGCGTGTCGAGTCAGCGCATTTAATAAAGAGTCCTGACTGACGGAGCCCCTTTGCAGTGGCACAACATCGTCCGCTTTTGAGAATGGTTTTATAGCTCCTAAGAAGCGAAAAAGCCGGCTCCGGCTCAAGCAAACCCATTCTTGAGCAATATTTTGCCAGTGCATCATCACTATCATTGCCCGTGTTGACGCTATGATCAGAAACCCAGCAGATCTACTACAACCTTTTGATTGCATCAAGTTGATTCCTGCATTATAGTGTAGTATTCCAAGACAAACTCAAATTAACCTTCTATAACTGGAGAGTCAATAGTAAAGCCTACTGTCGGTGTATCTGCTTTGTCTGCCACTGAAATGGCGCCACATACATTCTTTGGCACATGTCGTTAACGTGTAAATTGGAATCTGGAATACTGTGGCATACTTGTCCAATAATTTGTGTTGTCGAATCAATGTTGTTCGTAGTGAGTTCATACAGGGTGTTCCAACTAAAGTACTTGAGGCCGTTGACGTTTTTTTTTAAATGGTAATTCTACTTGTTTTGGGGTTATTTTTTAAGGGTCTGTACATCAGTATTTCGCTACCATATTTCAAGCGTTTATTCTTAGTGGTTCTTAAGATATAGCACAAATATTATGATACAAATACATACACATAATATTTCGGTATAAATAATAACCTAATATTGTCTTCTTGTCCTGTTTTCGTGTCCAAACATAATTACAATTATATATGGGGTTTTATTAAGGTAAACATTGCATTTAAATCAATACCCTTTTTAGGAATTTACTTTCACATAATTTAAAAAATAAAAGTATTTGTGATACAGAATTTTATATTTACTTATCTCTAACTTTTCTGAATGATTTTAAAATAAATAAATCTACGTTGTTTACAAATATTCCTTATTATAATAAGTATATTGTTTTATCGAATCAAATTTCGAATCTATCTATTTCGATTATATCTAATTTCAAAAGTGTCTACTTTAAAATGACGTTAGTTTTATTTAAAAATTCAAGATGGTGGTTCCAATATGGGGAGGCATAAACAGGAAAATTTCCCAAAAAAACGACCAAATTAAAAAAAAATACTATTTAGGACGTACAAATATTCTGCAGGGATCCAAGCTTTTCCTTGAAGTGTCTACTTTATAATGACATTAGGGCTATTTAAAAACTGAGTGCACACATAAATAATTCTCCAAACACAGAAATAATTGACTTTAAAATTGAGTTATTAGGTCGTGAATTTATTCTTTATTAAATTTTTTAGGTACCTGGTGGTTCTCGTTTAAGCCGCCATATTGCGACAGCCATCTTAAATTTAAAAATGGGACACATGGCATTCAAAAGTAGACACTTCAACGTAAATTTTAAGCCCTTACAGAACACTTTTACTCAAAACTTGAAATGGGCAGGTGGGAGGGTCCTGTTGACAGAGAATGACCCATATATAGATATATATTTATAAGTGTTATATAACTTTATAAATAGACACATGATAATAATACTAATCGACATGCTGTAGCACTTTTTTGAACATGATTTTATGTTTGCTCTACTGAAGTTATGAATATAGTAACAAATTTAATTCACTTCCACAGGTATGCATATAGAATATGTGTACAACAAACAGTGGCCAGTTATGAAAAAGGACAAATAGAAGTAAGACGACAGATAAGAAGCAACAGCATAAACAGCATCGAAGCTTAGCTAGGGAATAAGACCGGCCCTCTCACCGCTTACGCTAGCCGTTAGAACGAGAAGTGTAGAATTTGTCCTTTTTCACAACTGGCCGATGTATGGAGTACTGTATCTGATACTCTATTACTGACTCGCGCCATATACAATATATCTGTATTATATACATTGTCGCCTTTACAGTTATCAAAGATAAGAAAAATTCAGATGAAAGATCAATCAGTTTATCTATTCGTCTGTTCTAGTTTTTAACTTTGTAATTGAAGCGGATTGCCATAAAAGTATAACTAACGACTGCTGCAAATTTTCCATAAATCTGTATTAAAATTTATCTCTTCAAATAGACAATTATAATTAAGTTCTATCGAAGTTGTCAATCTTGTAGATATATTCTAGATACAACTGAGCAGCTTTCAGAATATCGATAAGCTTTCTATTATAAGAAACGTGTTGGACTGTAGCATAGTAGGCTTAGCTTAGCTTATAATTTTATCAAATTCGGAAATTCAATAATTCAACTTATGTATTCTAAAAATAATTATTTTAAATATCAAAAACTAGCTCTTGGACTAGCAGAATGTATGTAATTACAATGAAATACTTTATTTTTTTCTTGCATTTCACGACAAAAGTGTATTTCAAATATTTAAATCTGTAATTTATTATTACTGAGTCACTAATGTGCTTCCCATATTTGGTTGCCACATGAAAATTAGCTGCGGTATCACATGCAATAACCGAAACTAATCGTATAAATCAAAATATAATTTTCGAACCGTATACAGCGCTATATACATACATCGTACACAGAGTGATCTATAACGGTTTCATTGCACATTACAGTTACATTTGGAGGTTTGATCCGGTCGTATATTATCGATTAGAATTTAAGTACTGTCTCAATCCTGTCGATTAAGTGTTGTTGATTATATACTGGCATTAACGGGAGTATACTCGAATACTGATTGATGAATACCAGAATATTAATAAACGGTTTACATGAAAACTGTTATAAAAAATACATAGCGTTTGTAAGTATACAATTCCATATACTCTCTTCTATCTATTGGTGTATTCCATATATTTCTTCTATATAGCGTTGCGAATTGCGCACAACGAACGTAGTACCTTGGTAGAATGACCACACACGAGAGATATACGAGGTGTGTAAATTAAGTAATGTAACTGTTTTTTCTCTTCGAATATCTTTTTATTCGAATAGAATTACAATTCAGTATTGTCTCCTTCAAAATAACTTCCTTGGAAAGTCACACAGCGCTGAAGACGGTTCTTTCTTCCTCATAGCAGTGCTGAAACTCATATACTGGAATAGCCCTCAGCTGATCGGTTACAACCGTTTTAATGTTTTCTATGGTCCCAAAATGACGTCTCTTGAGGTGATTTTTCAATTTCAGGAAGAGAAAAAGTCACAAGAACTCAAGTCAGGCGAATAAGGGGGGCTGAGGAGCCACATGAATGTTTTTACTGGCTAAAAACTCGTTTACTGAAATGGCTGTGTGAAAAGGCGCATTGTGGTTTTTCTAAATTTTTCGAGGACCTCTCTGTATAAAACTGTTGATTTAATGTTTAGCCTGGAGGCACAAACTCTTTGTGGATAATTCCGTGGCTATCAAAAAAGCAACTCAGCACGCATTTGATCTCCGACTTGCTCACTCTTGCTTTTTTTTGGGTCTTGGAAAGCTTGAAGTGTGCCATTCCATGCTGTAGCGTTTGGTTTCCGGGTCGCACGTTCCGGAGTCAAGATACCTTTTTCTCCTGATGTCCTTTTGTTCCTGCGAAAGGTTTTTTTGGAACCATTTTTACGCAGATTATTCTCATCCCCAATTCGTTGCTCGAAAACCTGATGAACAGTGGTGTGATTCAAATTTAACTCTTCCCCGATCATTCTTGTCGTCAACAGACGATCTGAACGCACAAGATCCCATATTCTATCAACATTTTCATCGGTTCTTGAAGATCTATACAGCCTTCCGCTACGTGGTTCATCTTTAATCGACTCTCTTCCTTCTCAGAATGCCTTAAACCCCTGAAAAACACTGGGCTCTTGAAAAAACACTGTCTCCGTAGGCGTGTTGAAGTTTTGCAAAAGTATCCGTTGCGCTGTGCCTATGTCTAAAGCAAAACCTGATAGCACACCTTGCTCAAAATTAATGTCACCCATTTTTAAAACGCACTAGAAAACAATGGTTTACGAAACCAACAAAAATTGACAAAGAACAAACAAATGACTCTAACAAGTTCAAACTTGTACTGAAGGTGCATTACATGTTAACCTATCGCCCTCTCTCTCCTCAGTGTCGTTAGATCGGGCGCGACGTTGCCAGTCTCATTACTTAATCTACAAACCTCGTATATGAGAAACGCAGAAACAAACAATAACAGACTGTACTTCTCGTTGCGTTCACAGCCGCAGTTTCAAATTAAATGAGCACTATTTCAGGTTTCATCTACTGCAGCCAAGGGTAAAGCTACTGTTGGTGCACTGTAGTTTTAATATATTAGTATTAAAAAAATAAATAATTAAGAACTGAAAACATTTTGAATTCAAACGTTTAGAGGTCAAAACAGAGGATCATCCAAGATACTTTTATTTCTAAATTTTTGGACAAAGCAGCGTGAACAACGATAATATCACTACGAGAACAACGATAATTATTGCCACAGTTTCTCAATTAGATTCTCATATTCTTATAGACTAATTGACCACCAAGTATACCGGTTCGCATTCTTAGTGTTCTTTTTTTCACTGGTCTGATCTAAAATTTAAGTGTAAATAAATTTAGGGGTAAGCACTTTTTCATGAAAAACTTTCAAGGTTATGACCTCCCTATAATATCTTTCCTCAAAAAAGTCCTCATTCTGTTTGTCTTAAATTTCGGCGAAAGTATACAACTCCACACCGGGGATCTTCGTAACTGATCGAAGTTTCTCTTTTGAGAAACAAAGCGGGCGTTGTTACAACAACGTGTACATGAGGGTGATTGTTGTGGTGTTTTTTCTCTCCCACAGCAAAATATTGTTCTACATACCGAAAAATAATTTCCCCTGAAAATGTGAGCCCTTAATTTTAGTTCATGTATCATGCAAGTACATTTTTTTAATTCTAAAGATTTCCCATTTAAAATACATAGAAAATATAAGATTTTTTTCAATTTCCTACAACTTGGTGGCTTTTAACGCTACTGCAATGAACTTAGGTGTGATTTAAAGGTAATTAGTTCCTCTTTGAAAGTACTTACAGCATTTTTT
This sequence comes from Aromia moschata, assembly GCA_029963805.1. NCBI lineage: Eukaryota > Metazoa > Arthropoda > Insecta > Coleoptera > Cerambycidae > Aromia > Aromia moschata. Next base: position 60,678 of record JAPWTK010000209.1, on the reverse strand, counting down.
ACCTTACCTCATATATTTTGATATGTATAGCTCACTGAAGTCCTATTAGCACTGGAAAAATCATATTTTTCGCATTTTCGGCGAAACCGTCAAAGTTACAGAAAAAGTGTAAAATAAAAATATCTTATGATAAAATGCAGAGTTTAGAAGATATAGAGTATATTATAAATTAACCTACCGAATATTAATGAAAAGTTTTACGTTCTTAAAATTACGGAAAAACGATATTATCTGAAGTAAAAATAATTTTCTTGTTCAAGAATTATTTCTTTATCACTAGATGTATTATATTAATGATTAAGTTCAATTAAACTTTGCTTTAAATAATGTAAACAATTAAAAATATTTTTTTGTTTAAAAGATATTTTTCTGTTTAAAAGATATTTTTCTGTTTAAAAATATCTTTAATTGTTTGTATTATGTTTAATTGAACTTAATCATTAATATAATACATCTAGTGATAAAGAAATAATTCTTGAACGAGAAAATTATTTTTACTTCAGATAATATCGTTTTTTCCTTAGTTTTAAGAAAAAGCCAGTTATACACTGGCTTTTTCATTAATATTCGGTAGGTTAATTTATAAAATACTCTATATCTTCTAAACTCTGCATTTTATCATTATAATGCATGGGACTTTTGCAGTTTTTCTGTAACTCTGACAGTTTCACCGAAAAATGCGAAAAACATGATTTTCCAGTGCTAATATGACTTCTGTGAGCTGGACATATCAAAATATATGAGGGAAGGTAAAAATGCTGTAAGTACTTTCAAAGAGGAACTAATTACCTTTAAATCACACCTAAGTTCATTGTAGTAGCGTTAAATGCCACCAAGTTGTAGGAAATTGAAAAAAAAATCTTATATTTTCTATGAATTTTAAATGGGAAATCTTTAAAATTAAAAAGAAAAAGTACCTAGAAGTAAAATTATTGGCTCAGATTTTCAGGGATTTTTTTTTCGGTATGTAGAACAATATTTTGCTGTGGGATCGAAAAAACAGAAATAGTATACATATTACGATGTCTAGCAGAAGGTATCAGAAGAGTATCACACAATGCATGGACAATAAAGTATGCATTTGGTAATGTGGTTGTTGCCCCTTTTTATTAGTCCATTTTTATTAACAACATCTAAACACTGGATAGATGCCGCGACCTGTAAAAGAGAATAGATGAAGTATTGCCATAGTTTCTCCATTAGATCATCATATTCTCATACACTAATTAACCAAGTATGATGATGGTTGGAGTTCTTCGTGTTCTTTTTTCGCTGGTCTGATCTAAAATTTAAGTGTAAATAAATTAATAACAAAGGTAAGTTCTTTTTTATGAACAAGTTTGAAGGTTATGACCTCCCTATAAAATCGTTCATCAGCTGCCACTGCATCCTTAAAAAAGTCTTCATTCCGTTTGTCTTAAATTTCGGCGAAAATATACAACTCCACACCGGGGACCTTCGTAACTGATCGAAGTTTCTCTGTTGAGAAACCACAGCGGGCACACTTCTTTTTTTACCTCCCGATTGATTTATCTTTCTCGCGGCTCTGCTTGTGACTTGGATTAATTAATTTGATCTCACTTTGCCCGCATTCTCCCACGCGGCAACGTCCGACAGTGTCTCTTTATTTTTTTCTGGTGGTCGGCAAGGTCGCCCCGATCGTAGCAGTAACAAAAAATATACCTATTTACTAGAGATTTTCCTCGCATTCGTCGAACCGTGATGGATCTCGGGTTTTTCCGTCCGGATGGGGACGCAATTCGAATTCTTCAGCACCGTTCTAATGTTTGTTAAACCTAAAGTAATTATCATACCCATTCATATTATCAGATATTCATATTACACCCTGCCACAAAGACGATACATTTCCCATTTAAATAACATGGGGTTTCGACACGTCTTACATTTAATTTTTTTCTCCTGAGCAAGTTAATATACTTACAGGGACACAAATTTTTGTACGAAATTGAACGCTCTACAAAAAATCTCTCTTATGATTTTTCTATAAATTCAATTGTTTAAAAGTTATTCAATGTTGAAATTAAACTTATTTATACTTAAAATTAAACTTATATTTTAGATTTTTTTTACTTTGACCGCAAAATTATCATAATTTATATAAAAGTAAATCGTTTATTTGAAAAAAATATGTGATTTTCGTTGTCTTATTGAAAAAGAAAAGATTATTGAAAAGAGATAAGTAAAAATTATTGACAAGAGATTCCGATAAATTTAAAATTTTGTATTACATTGCAAGAATTTGGTACTAGTTTTACTCAATTCTAGTGCAATTACTTTTTTTTTACATAATCTATTTATTTCTGTGAAATAAATAAACAATGAATAAATAAATAAATGAATGAATAAATAAACAAATAAAATAAGTAAATAAATAAATAAATAAACAATGGACTCTGAAAATATCAAATTTTATAAATCTGGAGCATTCCATCATGCTCGATGGATGTCCAAAGCAATTTATTGTTTAAAAATTTATATTCTTTCGAGACTGTTTTGAGTTAACTCAGGAAGATGAAAAGAGTTTACGAGAAATTTCCTTATTTATCGTGTTTGTATACGTTCCATTTTGGTACACTGCACCTTTAGCCGCAACTGCTCCGAATCAAAATCTTGAATTCATTAAAGCAGTATACAAATATCGAACAATCGATCCACGATTATCGGAAGCAGTTTTAACAAAATTCAGAAACCGTTTATGGTATTTGAGTTTTGAAGCAGCGACTTTATCTTTTTTCGATGAAAATACATATCTCTTCTGACGTAAAGCGAAAAATGGTGGGGGCTTTGAGATCAAATGATGAGGTTCAGTTTGACTTTCCTAAACGCTTTATTTTCAATTCAGATGATTTTAAATGGTTTCTTAACAAAAAAGTTGATTGTTTTATTAATTCTAACTGATAAATTTTTTTGAAAGATTTGGTTTTTATACAAACTTTCTACAGTTAGATGATAGTACATTGTCAGATAATCCAGATTATTTGAGAGGGTTAAAAATAAACACCTACGAGTGGTCATGACTGCGGGTCAAATTGATGAAGAATTGTTAATACTCAAAGTGCGAAGATCAAAAACAATAAGTCATTCAATTAACTGTGTGGGGAATAAAAAAAAATCCAAAGCCACCAAAGAATGTTTAAAAAATAAATTGTATTAATCAATATGTTAAAAATTTGTTTAATTTTCCATTTTCGAAAACAAATTTTGAACTTAAAATCACTTTTTTTCAATTATCTGAATTTTTTACAATAATTCTACCTATAATACAGTTAAAATTAGATATTTTTCGAAATAAACAATTTACTTTTCATAAATAAAAATTATATTTTGCGGTCAACTTCATATTGTCAATTTCAACCTTATATAACTTTAATTAATAATTTCTCGAAAAATTATAAGAGATTTTTTGGGGGACAACAAAAATGTTAAATGGAAAATGTGCCAAAACCCCATGTTATTTAAATTGGAAATGTATCGTCTTTGTGTCAGGGTTTAATATGAATATTAAGGGCTTATATTTTTTAGGTCATAAACTAAAAAGGACAATGGTAAAAATAGCCGTTTTTTAACGCATCTGGGGCACGAACGAAACCCTACAGAAATGATTGTTTATGATTAGTAGAAGTCAATAATATTCATAGAAAACCCTAAAAGTCCGGGGAAAACTTGTGCGCTATCTATATAGTACATCATCTCAATGGACTGCTAGTCTACAAGACAGTTACAACAAAAATAAAAAGTTTTTAAATCCAAATACCAGACCATATACCTTTTTTGGTTTTTGGGCCGCTGAATCCAAATCTGAGATTCGTTTAGCTCTGTCACCTCAAGATTTTTTTGAAGCTCATTTGAAGGTTATATCAGGCTCATATTATGTAATTATAAGATCGAATATAGTAAACATGTTCCAATAACTTGTTCTATATGTTTTCGGGGTCACCCGATCTGAATCCGAAGTCCATTTGATCACACTGTTGAGGTTCAAGGTCATTCCAAGGTCAATCGAGAGTCATTCTAGGGTTACTATAAGGTTAAATACAAAAAATGAGCAGAACATTATCCAATAACTTGTTCTATAGGTTTTCGGGTCGCCTGATCTGAATCTGAAGTCCATTTGATCACACTGTTGAGGTTCAAGGCCATTCCAAGGTAAAAAGAGGGTCATTGGGTTATAGTAAGATAAAATAATACAAATACACCTAACTATGCGAGGATCATTTAGCCACAAAAAGTGTTTCCCAGAACGCACCACGAGGAGGCGATCCTCTTTAGCGTTCCTTACATTTTTTTTTGTTTTTTATCGTTTTTATGTTTTTTTGGTTTTTTATCGTTTTTTATATTTTTTTTTTTTTTTTTTTTTTTTTTAGATTTCTTTTTGTATTTTATAAAGTATTTTTATATGTTTTTTTTTTGTATTTCATTTATTTTTTGTTTTTAAAATTCTACTGAAATTGTTATGTTGATGTATGGTAATACCAATATTTCATTATTCATAATCGCTTTCAATTTCGCTCTCATTCTCATCATCGTTTTCAAAATCAAAAACTTGTGAATGATCTGGAGCACGAGGAATCTCGTTCAGATTTATAGCGTATCCAAAATACCACAATATCAGCATTACGTGCCAACAGCAACCTACTGTTCTTTTACCTACCTTACATTCGCAAGTATGACCAATAATGGTGTTTTCTTTTTTCTTGCTGAGACACGTTTTTGACAATTCTGAGATACATTTTGCGGCTAAATGATTCTCGCATAGTCTTTTTAGGAGAATGACCATAAAACTCAATAGTATAATCAAATGAACCTCCGATTTAAACTTATAGAACAAGTGTCAGGAACATAGACATAATTATGTCTATGGTTAGGAACGTGCAGCGTTTTATTCTTAATTTGACCTTATAGTAACCCTAGAATGACTCTCGATTGACCTTGGAATGACCTTGAACCTCAACAGTGTGATCAAATGGACTTCGGATTCAGATCGGGTGACCCCGAAAACACATAGAACAAGTTATTGGAACATGTTTACTATATTCGACCTTATAATTACATAATATGAGTCTGATATAACCTTCAAATGAGCTTCAAAAAAAATCTTGAGGTGACAGAGCTAAACGAATCTCAGATTTGGATTCAGCGGCTCAAAAACCAAAAAAGGTATATGGTTTGGTATTTGGATTTAAAAACTTTTTATTTTTGTTGTAACTGTCTTGTAGAGTAGCAGTCGATTGAGATGATGTACTATATAGATAGCGCACTAGTTTTCCCCGGACTTTTAGGGTTTTCTATGAATATTATTGACTTCTACTAATCATAAACAATCATTTCTGTAGGGTTTAGTTCGTGCCCCAGATGCGTTAAAAAACGGCTATTTTTACCATTGTCCTTTAGGGGGCGCTGCGAAAAAAAAGCAAGTTGGTAAATAACGGGCACCCTATTGGTTAAATTCGTTAGACACCGAACAAATTACAAAATATTTGAGTAGCAATTGTATTATACCAGAAAATCAGTCATAGCACTACGAGTGCAATAATTAACGTGTCGGATAATATTATCAGAGAATGGTATAAAAGGAATGTTACTGTACTCGTTTTACTTGATTATTCTAAAGCATTTGACACGATTACCGTGGTTTGGTGTTAGCTAAACTAAAGTACTACATATTTACTGATGCCGCCTTAATATAATGACATCCTATTTTACCAATCGCAAGCAGAAAGTATGTAGCTGACACAAATTTTCTTGTTTCTGGTGTCCCACAAGGGTCAATATTAGCTCCATTGCTATTTATATTCTGATTTTTATAGCGTTTTAAAAATGTCAGTCTCATTTTTATGTAGACGATACCCAAATTTATTATACCTTCGATCGCAATGAAATACCCGAGTCCATAGATTAGAGAACATAAATAGAGATATATATATAACCTTGTCAACTATTCAAAAAGACACTGCTTAAAGATTAATGTTTCCAAATCAGCCGCGATTGTTTTTAGTACTGAAACATGTTGAAGTCTTATTACAAATAATTGTAGCATCTTTGTGGTAGTAGAAAAATTAAATTTCGTTAATAGCATTAAAAATTTGGGAATGTGAATAATCTAATGAAAAAATATTATTGTGCGTTAAAAAAAATATTCTTGGTGTTATTTGCTTAATCGTGATTTAAAAATATTGTGTGAGTTGATGGTACTGTCCTATTTTAATAACGCTGACATTGTTTATCGCCCATGCCTTGATCAAGCAAATATATACAGAATTCAGAAAGTTGAAAATATATATGTTAGATTTATTTTTAATTTAAGACGAGCTGACCATGTATCAGATAAACTACGGGACTTGAGTTGGCTGAATATGGAAGTTAGAAGGAAATTACATATTGTTTGTTTTACACATAGATTAATAAAAACTTCTAACCCCCCTCTTATTTACAAGAACTTTTAGTCCCAAGGTATGCTGTACACGATCGGGGTCTAAGATACTTGGACACGCTCACAGTTCCTCATCAAAAAAATCATTTACGTACTTTGCTTCTACTTGATACAATACAGTTCCTTCCAGTTTCAAACAGCCCTCAGTAGACTTTCAAGCTTAAGTATAAAAAATATTTAAAAACCAGTGAACATGGAACCAATAGGACGATACATTTTCTTTAGATTCTTTTTTATTAATAATATATAATTAATTATTATATAATATTACAATTAAATTCATTATTATATAATAATAGTAATGGATGAGTATTCGAGCAGTCGATGTGGCTGGACTGGTAATTTAATACAGGCACCGCCTATGGAAGTGTGTTAAACTATTTGTTACTCTAATAATACCGATTTTCTTAGGTCTCGGAAATGATTTTAGTTCTAGGAAAGGAACAACAAAAGTATAATAAATATTTAAGGTTATAAAGATGTATACGAGGGGTATAGATGCAAAACTCACATTATCCACTTTTTAAAATGTTTCAGGAAGAAGGAATAACTGATTTCTCACTTTTCAAGTGACTAGGCACTGAATTTTTTTTTTTTCGGTATTTGTATTAGAACTTTACATTTGCTTCTCACTTGGTGAAATAACAGCACAACAATATTTGACTCCAAGAAAGTGAATTAAAATTTGGATAATGTGAGTTTTGATACAATTTTTTTGGACAAATAATGGTAGTCTTGCTCCAAATTACTCTACATAATATTATTTTTTACACTAAAATTCGTGAAGTTAAGCTAAGAAAAGGAACTGGGAAACCAACTCAACGGTATATCAATAAAAAAATTATGTAATATGGTAGTTCATAATTAAAATAAAAAGCTGCACAAAATACTTAGAATATGGTTTTATTATCATCATTGACTGATGAAGTGAAATATTTTTATAATGAACCTAAAATTGCAAAGTACAAAAAATGTTGACAGTAAAAAGTTCTAACAATTCACAGATTCCACAATTTAAAATAAATACGAAAATGTGAGTTTTATACCACTTTTAAGATTTAAAACGGTGTAGTTCAACACGATGAACAAGAGAGCGCCACTAACTCTATTTCGAAAAATGATGGATAGTGTGAGTTTTGCATCTGTACCCCACAACGATATATACGAATCGCTGGTAAACAAATGTACAACTTTAAATACCAAAATTTAAAAGAAAGGTCAAATGTGCAACAATAGATACGTCTGTACGTAATATGGAAATCAAAACCAATTATCTTTTTATTAGGAGAGTATTAATAATTTTCATGTTTGGCCTGTAATTTCATTGGATAATGAAAACATAGCGATACAAATGTTAATAAAGTGTCTATACAGTGTGGAAACTACGTATGGAATATATTTTGTAATTACAAAACTGTAAATATTTTACAAAAACTCTGCAACAAGTGAATAAACTTGAAAATTACAGTAGCGCATAATTTGATTTATTTGTCATGCCATTGACGTCTCCAGTTTGTGATTTATGACGTCTTTTTTCCAATGCAACGGGAAATTTTTTGTCAGTTTTGGACAGTACTTTTAAAGGCGTTTTCCAGAAACTCACATTAAACATATATTTTTTTTTAATACTTTCTTAGACTTAGGAGATATTACATATGTCCTTGAACAAACTATATAGAATAGTGCCAAAATGTGGTCCTGACAACAGTTGCTGATTGTTGTTACAACATTGTATCTGTACTTCCATTGTGTTTGAAAGTTTGTTCATGAATGTTTGCTCATTTAGATCCAGCTCTCAAGCGGATGATTTGGAAGTTTTCTGGAATGGCGTCCGGAATGGAAACTTAGATCACCAGATTTAAGCCCAGTGGATTTCAGTCGTTTAATAAATACAGTTTTTAAAACGAAGCCTAATAATGTAGATTGTTCAAAATAACTTAACAAAATGGGAAGAATAATACTTGACATATTAAACAATATTAGAAATTGACTTTATCATATATTGGGAGTGTCAACAAACTGATGGACATCAATTTAACAGTTAATTTTACAGTTTTTACAGTTTTTTACGATTTATGTTAATGTTATCCTTTGTAAACAAACAAAACTGTCGCATTTGAGCAACAGACAACACTCACGAAATTCATTAAAGGAGAATGCATCCGCAACGAGTTACGGTGTGGTGTGGAGTCTAGCCATGTGGATTAATCGGGCCGTACTTTTTCTAAGATGAAGATGGAAATCACGTAACTGTTAACGGAGAACGTTACCGCAATATGATTGTGCCTTTTTTGTGGCCGTATTTGAATGGTGTTGATATTGAAGACGTATGGTTTCAGCAGGGTGGAGCTACCTGCCACACTGTCCACGAGACGATCGCCTTGCTGCACGAGACATTGCCTGGCCAAATCCTCTCGCGCAACGCAGACCAGACCTGGCCAGCGATTTTATGTGATCTGACTCCCTGCGACTGCTTTCTTTGGGGGCATCTGACATCGCAGGTTTGTGAAAACAATCCCCAAACCATACCAGAACTGTAGAATGAAATCCGGCGTGCCATAGGCCAAATCGAGGAACAAGTCTGCGTAAACGTTATCAGGAATTTCAATAACAAAGTGACTACATGCAGAGCAAGTCGTGGAGGTCATTTGACTGATATTATTTTTCATACGTAAATGGGAACATGTGCATTTGAACGATGTAAACATATATGCCATTGCATGGCAATACAGCCATTTTTTACTTATTACATCCGGCGTTCTTATTGAGATATTCAGTCACAAAAATCACAAAAATCATTAGGTATAGTCACTTATTTCAGCAATTTTGAGGGATACATCAACCTAAAGTCAGTTCGGTTTATAACCACTGTTCAAATAAAACCTCGAAAACCTTAATTTAAAATTAAAGTCGCTCGCGATAAATGTAACAAAATCCTCTACGTCTTAGAAACGGAATTTTTTACATTCCGATCCTCTAAAAGTTTCCTAAGCATCTACGTCGAATGTATACACACAAAGAATAACTTAGGCTTACGCGCGTACTTCTCCAGAATCCGTAGGCAAATACGGCTTTGCTTGACTTTCCCAACAACAGAAGTATAATAATTCCGCTGATATTTTTTCAAGCGGAACGGCTCTAAAATATCGTAGTTTGAGAAAACTTCTCCTCCAAAGTGGCTCGCCGCAACTCCCATAAATCATCCCTCTCCGCTCACACGTTCCAACTTATTATTAAATTATAAGGATGCTCCGTGGTTTATCTGGGCCGTTAGGATTAATCCGACCCTGGACACGAGGTCTTATAATAGTGTGTCCTTATAATTGGCCAGAGGCTACTTCCCACCCTTTGCAGAAAGGCAAAACCTTAAATAATGTTATTTTTAGAAGACAGCACCGGGGGGGGGGGGTTACACTTTCTGTAATGATTCAACGAACTATTCCCGTTTTTAGCTGGTGGTCAGAGCCGCAAGAGCAAAGTGTCTAAAAAGAGCACATTTTAATAAGCATTACATGAGGATGCTCCAAGATAACTGTTCTCCTTCAACATCTTATGCAGCCATGAAAAACTAACATATGGACCTCTGGCGGGAACGCAGGCCAAGTTGAGATCAAGAAGGGAATCTTCCAAGGTGATTTACTCTCACTAATCTCGTTCTACCCCGCACTACACCCTTTATCTACACTACTTAATAAAAAAAAAAACATCCGGGTACAGGATCAATACGAAAAACTAGACAACACTCACACACCTACTCTACATGGGTGATTTGAAACTGTTCAGTGACTCCAAGGAAAACTCCAGCCCCTCGCTGAAATTACCATGGCGTTCAGCGATGACATCAGAATGGCATTTGCCATAGCCAAATGCGTCACACTGAGCAACTGTGACAGGTGTACCTCAGAACAACCCATAGGTATGTACTGACAGCAGGTATGATCAACTCCCATCGGAAGAGCAATACCGTGGCCTAGGAACGTGCCAAACTAACAAGATCAACCACACACAAGTAAAATGAGAGGAATATAAGAACCATGAGGCGAAGCTACTGTAGAGAGCTGCAATATTATCAACAACTCGTCGGAGTTGTCCCAGTACTAACGTAGTTTTTCAGAAGAATTAAATGATCCCTTGCTGATCTCGATGAGCTCGACCAATTTACAAGGAGTCTTCTCACTAATACGAGTATATATATACCAACTCGTCAGTAATCAGACTCTAGTTATCTTGAAGATGAGATGAGAAGGGTCCACTCAAGGGTACAAACCTTTGCCGCTATTGGTACAAACTTTTGTTGCTTTGCCTTTGTTACAAACCTATCAATGAGTAAGAAGGTTCCTTGACAAGAAAAGTACGCACCAACAGGAACACGCTAATAAAAGCAGTAGTCTAGGATGGGAACTTCTTCTGATCAACATATTGGACAAAAGAGGAGGTTCTAACTCAGTGGATGGAACATTCTGTACAGAACCGTATTCCAAACATATTACAACCAGACTATATCGGGTGTCAACAATGTAACAAAACGATACAATGGGCAGGCAAAAAGCTATTTCTAGTTTCAGTTTTAGAATATTCTTTATTTCGGAGAAAGCGATAGAGACCGCAGGGGACAGCTCGTAAACTTCGTTATCATGTCAATTTTAAAGATGTTTAAGAGCGTTTGCTGAATAAGCTGTTCAGCCGTGACGAATTGGTCACTAGGTTCTTTTTCTAAAATTGTTTCTTTCGGGGAAATAACTCTGGTTTGGTACTTACATACGTTACATCTGGCAAACAGAGGCAAATGTAAGGCGAGTGGACAGCGGTAGGCATCGCTGGCCAGAGGCGGACAGGAATCAAACTCGCGGAGGGTGGCGGCGGTCGAAATGAGTGATACCGAGAGAAATGATTCAGTGAAAACATGGTTTGTAAATGATATATGGGAGGCTAGGCTACTACAGACATAATATATGTAAATACTTGGTCACACCGTCTATAGCGGGATGTCAAAAGGTGATTAATGCTAGGTTAGCTCGGGACCGTTGAAGGGTTTAATGTCTCCTCCGCCGCTGGGTGGAGACGTAGAGGCTTAGAAGTTCGAGATCATAAAACGGGGTGGTAAACCCGAAAAAGTCAGTTCTTTTCTTCCGCTCCATGAGTACTTGTCGTGTTGGCTCTAATTAATCTTTGAAGTTTGCTATTATTATCGTATTTGTTCAGGAATATTATATTGTATGTGTTGATCAAAGCGCCTTCAAGTATTAATTAGTTATTATCGGAAATAAGACGTGTGACCGGGGATTGGTTAACGGCAATTGTTACAGTTTGTTTCGGTGAAATTAAACTCCTCTACATAAGTGTACGTATGTGTTTTATTTCGCGCCGGACTACCAAAGGGGACCTAACACCTACAGTTGACTTATTAAGGCGTTATCAGGTAAGCTAATGTTTTCTCTTGGCCGAATTAATCAACGAAGATTTAAACAAGGCCGCTCGGTAAATCTGGAAGGTAACAAAAAGGAATCCGTGGCCTTTAATAATTATATTAAATATGTGAGATAATAGTGAGATAGGCTGGTTATCACCGATCGAACAGTGGACTATAACTGTTATTGTGCAGATAAACAAAGACCACCGAACCGATGTGCCGTTCTCGTTTTTGACCCTCCCTGAGAGCGCGGCTTGGCGATGATTTAATTTTGTGTATCTTACCGGTCGGTTATAGCCTGTGGCCGCCGTGTTTTTGTTAACTTTTGTCTCGTCCCGACCTTTTTTTGTTGCGTTGTCTGATATTGTTATTGTATGGATATTAATTACGACCTCGTAAAAACTATACTCGCCCATTGTGCTTTATTTCGGAATTTTATGTGGTGTGCAACGTTAAAAGCGTACGTATAAAATATCAACGCCATGAATAATATCTGCATATTATTATGTTGCACTTCGGTGGTCCGCGTTTCGGTGTGGGAAGTATTAATCGCGTTTGTGTATTTCTCATTTGTTTATTTAAATTTGGGAATTTGTTTCGGCGTACGCGTACGCTTTTAACGCGAACGGTAAAACCTATTAAACGATATTGTCGGCAACTAATGTGCTGTCGGCAATTACCTGTCATTATTCACTATTTACACGTCCAGCGAAAACATAGCGCAGCATTTGTTGCGTGTTTTGTCGGTGTCGACAACTAGCGTAGCGGTATTAAGGGGGTATTCTGGTCTAGAAGCATGAATTTCAGGTTTTTGAAGCTCTGTACAAACGAAACAAAAAATATTTTTAGCATCCATTTTTTTATCATTTGTTTATTGATATTTTAAAATAACATAAAAAATTAACTGAAAAAAAAGACTCAAAATTGACAAATTTATGGGCTGGCAAAGTGGGGGGTCCAAAAAAAGGGTGTCCTGGCGTGCATGATTTCAACCCTTCTGGTCAACTGAAACAAAAAATCCGAACGGATTCTTAATTAGTATAGATGCCCCTATAGCCCGAACCTTGGAAAAGTAAAAAAAAAAAATTGTTTTCATAAAATGGCGGCCGTATGAAAAAAAAATTGTTTTGCATATTTTTTTTAACAATTGCGATTATTTTAAAAACAGTAAGATAAAAAATTTGTATCTGAGCGAGCTTGAGGCGATAGAGGAATGTATAAAGAACATTCACACCAAATTTCAAATAAATCGGTTCATTAGAACTTGAGATATCGTGCACGCCAACTCGAAAAAAGTAGTTTTGAGAAAAACGCGTTTAAAAATTTGAGACAAGTTTCCGGCAATTTTCCTCAGTTAGCACGTCCACGTTGCTTGAAGGCTGGCTCAAAACTAATTTGAAATAAATACTAAGACGAAAAGATTCCGACTAAATACGTTTCGTGTTTCGTAAGTACTCGGGCAGCGTCTACCGTCTATTGTTCATTTGTTCCGGTCGGACCGGAACCAATGCCGCGTCACAAAAATGGCTGTAACTCATAAAATAATTGAAATTTTGAAAAAATACTTTTAAGGGCATATTCTTGAATGTCTAAACTTTGGAAATATGAAACAAAAAAATTTCGATTTTTTTCAAAATTGTAGACTATAATACCCCCTTAATTCTACTTAAATAATTTTTACAGAATGAATTTTATCCACGCTGAATCATGTCGTCCTCATTCAGTGGTAAACATTTAGACATACGTTTAGACATACGTGGTTTTAACCTTGAACATCTCTTAAAGTAAACATGAAAATATGTTCATCGAATGTAAACCCTATTATTTAATAAGTGATAATGTTTCATATATTTGGGTACGCGTAGTTAAAATAACTTGTTTTCTATGGGGAATTTGGCGACCTTCTTCTTTATTAGTTTTCGGTTTGTTGGATTTTAGGTCCGGGAATAGCCAACAAATATTTGATTTTTGCCAATGTTTCGGAGATTTATTTCTCCTTCTTCTCCACCTTATATGACACTGATAACAACACTGAGCAGATTAAGTATAAGAACAGCAGATTAAATATAAATAGAGCAAGTGTGTAGGTTAGATTAGTTTTAATATTCTCCTGAAGATGCCAACTTAGTTAGCAAAACACGCGTTGAGAAAAGTACAGCAAATATTTGATTTTTTGCCAATGTTTCGGAGATTTATTTCTCCTTCTTCTCCACCTTATATGACACTGATAACAACACTGAGCTGATTAAAGAACAGCAGATTAAATATAAATAGAGCAAGTGTGTAGGTTAGGTTAGTTTTAATCTTCTCCTGAAGATGCCAACTTAGTTAGCGAAACGCGCGTTGAGAAAAGTACAGTTGTTCGATGTACAGTAGTTCGTGGAAAACGTCCAGTTTTTTGTTTCTATACTGAAGGTTACAGTACCCACTCCTGGATTTTCTTCTTGAGATTAGTAGGAAAGGTAATTAATTATAATGTTACTACGGTTGAAGCCCAATGTCAGTACTTGTAATGAACAAAACATATCCAACATGTTTTTGTTACAGCTCCTCATAAATGCCATAAAAATATTGTCTCGGAATTGCACGATAAACCTATATGGCTTGGCATTGACGAAACAACGGATGTTAAAGGGCAGAACATAACTAGCGTAGTGGTTGGGGGACTGGATGAGGTAAAAGCCATGGAAGTGCATATTATAGTTTCAAGGACATATACTAATTTAATCCACGTTACATATTCGGCACATGGACTCCACCGAATTGCCGAAACTGGTATACTGGTGTAAACTGGTATAATGGTGTAAATGGTGGGAAACTGGTATAACGTTGCCAGCCTTATAGTGAATGTGAATCAAGTATTTGTGAAAGCAACATCCAGAAGTAAAAAGTTTTCAGGCGTTCTACTAAGGACACCACCATCTAAGGACAAGCAGGCGCCAGAGCTTAACTCTTGAACATATGAAACAGTTATAGATAATTTATGGAAACTCGAGTGGCAGTACGGACACGTTATAGCATCGACTGCGTCGTATAGTGGCGGTATTTCTCAAAATTCTGGCCAAAACCTATTAGTCATGGGCAGGACGTATATTTTGTTTTTATGTGATACTAAATACTTACTAATGACCATTTTAGATTAAGTTACAGGATTTCAAAAAAAAAAAACAAGACGTGGATTACATGTACATATGTATTTATTACGAACTTATTCATTTTCTGTAGGAAAGTCAAATAACTCTCTTAATTCTTTAGGATATCCTTCCGCTGATGCACTTTTTCTTTGATGTTTTCTAGAAATATCTGTTATATACCTACGGGTCAGATGAAACAAGGAGGTTATCTTCAATGTTTTGTAATGGAGATGTTTTTCGGGAATAACGTTCTCTATAAGCTTTAATATCCTTATTCCTAGATTCTTGGGCTCCCACTGAAAGTAAATCTAAAGGCACTATAGCATGTTCTAATATTTCAAAGCCATGAAACAGTATTTTGTGCACAGAAGTTGGTAAAAAATACACAGAAGTTGGTATTTCAACATACGATTCATGAATAGACAGGTTCTCGGGATAGCATGTTTTTCTTGCAGCAATTACCAATTCATAAGTAGGATACATATTGCAGTTGTGGTGGTTTACACCCATTCTCATTAAGTTATTCCGAAATTTCGATAGTTTTGCAGTAATAATAAATGCTAAAGCCTCATCTGGTATATAACGACTATGCGGTGATTCCGCAGAACAGGTGAGTTTGTCTGTGTCAACGGCATTCTTTATTATTTTAACGGCTTTTGCTTGCCCCTCAGATCTTAGTTTCTTTTGCGTAGCAAATACTATTTCACATGTGTCTGTATTAGAACGCAAATATTGTGTTTTTCGCCGGTTTTGACTCTTCGCTGCTTTCGGAAAACGGTTTAAAAGGTCTGCCATGTTCTATGGTGATTTTGACTGGAAGAAGGAGATTGGTGTCCAACCTTGCGTGGTGTCCAACGATGCCTCTGTTTTATTAAAGTACACTTTGTTCCAAGGAATGTTGCAAAAAGAAAAGAAAAAGTTGCAGCCCTCCATTTCGAGTTATATTCATAAATATATAACTATATAAATATAACTATAAATATATAACTTTGATAACAATCGTCTCAAGTCATGCGATATCTCCTCGCTGTGAATAGCACTTTGAACTCTAGTGACTAAGTTTAAAATTTTTCTTTGCCGTCTGGTGAGGCACAATTTCTATAATACTCTACTAACTGTCGTCGAGGTATAGTCACATGATCATTAGATAAACCTAAAAGTAATAAAATCACACATTCTATTACATAAACAACACATCAGTATTTTAATTTGTGACTATACAACAAATATACCCCTCCTGTATGAAGAATAGCACTTAGTAGCACATTCAAACTTACTTAGCGATGTAGATAGTCTCAACTACACAAGACACTTCTACCATTCTACTAACGAAATGTAAAATGTTTTTGATTCGGCCGAATTCACAACATTAACGTATGGCGCAGTATATATATTTTTTTAGGATTATACACTTAAGTGACTAATATTGATAGCCACAAAATTAAGACTATATAAATAGTCACAAAATGACTAGTATACAGAGTGCAACAGTACATACCTGCAGGTCCTAAATCCATATCAAAAAGTTTAATACGACCTACGATACACTTCGTATATTATTATTTGAAATACTAATATTATACAACACAAAATCACATATCCATTAACAATTCAACAATGCAAACTATAAACTGAAGTATGCGATGCATTTGTTTTCAAAAGCAGTTGCGCGTGCGCTATTGTCTCGGTCAAGTCATGACTTGCTTGGGAACAAAAGTAAAATCGGCTGGGATCAACTTTGTTATTTAGGGTTTTGGCCAGGATATTTGTGAATTCCGCCAGTGTGCGTCGGTTACCATATGTTTGCAAGTTCTGTGTCTTGTGATTATGGTTCCTTTTCCGATTAGTTGGGCTACAACAATCACCATCACATGGATGGGTAAGACCTGTTAAATATTTCGGAACGCATTGATGGTGGTATCCTCGAGCCGCCCCTGGTAAAGTACACATCTATTCACAGACCTGCAAAAAACACTTTTTTTTTTAACCCTAATGGGCGATTTGGAAGGTTTTTGAATACCGTTGTCCGATTCACCCTATCACGCCATAATTTTCAGAAAACCCAACCTAAAACTGTAAAATAGGCTTTTTTGGCCTATATTGAGGCCTTCATAGCTCGGCAACGAAACGAGGTTGGGTAAAATGGACTCGACCATCGTATTCAGTAAATCAAAACCTAAAAAAATCAATAGTAAAAAACCAAAAAAAATAGGAGAATCTATAAATTTAAAAGAATTCAAAAATAAATAGGTTGTTATTTTTTGTAAAATATGGAGAAAACGCATGAGCAGGTCAAAATCGAATTACCTATTTAATTTTAATTTTTATATTTAACATAAATTTTGAAAAAATCATTAAATAGAATAATAATTCATTATAATAATTTTTTTTTTATTTTTATTGTTTTTTGTTATTTTTTTATTTTTACTGTTGATATTTGTAGATTTTGATTTACTGAATACGATAGTCGATAAGTCGATCTGATCAATTTTACCCAATCTCATTTCGTTGCCGAGCTATGAAGGCCTAGATATAGGCCAAAAAACCTTTTTTTTTTTTGCAGTTTTAGGTTAGGTTTTCTGAAAGTTGTGACGTGATAGGGTAAATCGCACATTTTACCTCTTTCGCCGCTTCTGTTTGGTTGCAATTTGGCATGGTTGGATATATCGCACCTACGCCGCCGACGGAGAGATAGGAGAAAAGTGATATACGAGTTTAATGCTGCCATTCGGATGGTAGCGGTGTTTTCCCATCTATTACGACGAAGGGTTTTATTGTTGTGCCCGGCTAGGTCGTAGATGGGCGGGGCCGTGCATTTAAAACTACAATTCGTTGCTAACCCTGATAGTAGGAGAGCTATTCGTTTTGTACACAATATTTTGTACCGGAGTATTTTTTACTCGTTTTATAGGAACGTATTTTCTCACATCTGAATATGAGTACTTCTAATAGATGCAGAACTTGTTTCTGAAAATTTTGAGGAAGTTTGGGTTTTATAGTATCTACATACTTGAATATATTCCAATATACCTAAACCAACAAGGTACAAAAACCGACATTTGCTGTGTTAAATACATATTAAGGTCCGGTACTTTCTTTCAGCAGGTTATATTAATCATTGGTTTCTTTAATCATAGAAGGTAACCAGCAATTAACAGAATATGTGTACTTTTACAAAAAAAAATAACGGAGCGATTTGCTAACCACCTTTTAGCTTATTGTATGACATGCATTTATTTTTTTATTAGTTAAATAAAAAAAAATTACTGAATATGCAAAAGAAAAAGAAAAAAATACGAGTTGAAATGCATTGCATCTGAAAAAAGAACATGTAATATGATCCCTTCTCATCAGTATAGTATAGCTTAAATAATATGGAAAAGGGGGAGAAATACAAGGTGATCACAAAACACATGGATAGACAGCAGAGCCGAATTCTATTTGCCACTTCACATCCGTCACTTCGATTTTAAAGCTTCAGGGCAGTCGCTGCAAAAGAATGTTCAGCAGTTACTGTTTACTCCTTACTCAAGGAAACTAATACAGAATTGGGATAGAAATAGTGGGTCAATCTGTACACACACTTAGGGAAAAAAATTTGTCTGGGAATCCAGAAAAGAGAACATCACATCAAATAGAGACAACCTAGTTTTGGGGGTATAGCCCCTCACCAATACAATGCAGTTTATACACAGAGATGAAGAAAATGGGCAACTTGAATAGGAAAAATACAATGTAAACAAAATTGAAGCTAATTCAGATTTGGGATATAAACAGTCGAGAACAACAAAGCAAATGCATACAACGGTGCAGCTTGAATAAGAAAAATAATGTAAACAAGTGAAGACAGATTTTTGTATTAACAAAAAAATAGGAGCATAAAAGAAATGGCACCAATAATGTATTATAGTATTACGTTTCTGTAGATTACGTATGTAGATTACGTTTCTGTCTATTTTATTTTCGCGACTCCAAAAGCGTATAGAGACACTCTTTTGATGTTGAGAACTGTTTTGATGTTATCTAGGAGGTTTGACTAATGTCCGTTAGAAAATTTCAACAGCTACATGATACACTTCAGTTTCACTTAAATTTCACAGCTACAGGAAATGTCCAGCAGCTCTCCTGCTGCTAATGAGTAGGAAATATAAAGACAGACAGTAACACCTGGTTCTGTGTGCACCTTTGTGTCCGTCGTTCCGATTTTGAAGTTTAAGGGCAGTCAGTGCTGTAGAACAATCATCTTCCACTGTCTACTCCATTACCGATGATTGCCATATCCAACTAATGTAGAGCTGGAATAATCATATTTCAAATTGTAAACATAGCAAGAGAAATCCATAGCTTAGGAGCCAGAACATTGATTTGGAGGTACTGGTCCCCATCAGTGCAATTTGGATAAGGGAAAAAAAAATGGATAGCTTGGATAAAAAGTTAATATCAAGATATGTAAATATATCATATTATGGCGAGGGTGGTGTGGTAATCAAAGGACTTTAATTGTCTATATATACAGTCATTTATTTACATCTGGAAGATGGAAAAGAGAGACTGGCGAAGATCGGTCTGGAACCGGTGAATAGCAAATATAGACTAACTATCCAAACGGAAAGTAAGTTCCAAGACAGGTCATTATGACAAAGGCATAACCTACCTATGCCTTAGTTAGTCTATATTTGCCATTCACCGGCTCCAGACCGATCTTCGCCGGTCTTCGGTTAGTTTGAGAAAACCGAATTGCAGGCTAGCGAGTCATTTATGACTCTCCGCCAAAGAGAAATTGAGGTGTTATTAGCAGGAAGGGAAGAGGCTGTACCAGAGGTTTGGCACGTATCTGCACAAATGTACAGATGGTACATGCCGAAGCATGGGGATTAGGTTTGTACAGAAATATACACAAATAGGTAGGTACCTACAAACATACATAATTGTCACAGGAAGAAATCAACAGTAGACCCTACAATATTATCAGATGATATCAATTGAATAAAAAAGATACGATGTGAACAACAGGTGAATATAAATATTTCGATTTACGAGGAAAGGATAAAATAGATAATACGACTTTGAAAGACTTTTTGTTGTGCCTATTTTATTTTTGCCACATATCGCCTCTTAAGAAACAATACGTCTTATATCCAAAATGACAATTTTACAGGAGACACAAAAAAAATATTAACTTACACAAATGTTTAAATTGAAATGACTGGTCTTTTGTTTTTATATAATTTGAATTAATGGTCTTGGACATGCCAGCTATTGGTAACAGTTGAATATTAGTCTGTATATCGATTTAATTTAATAAACTCAAATTCAGTAAAAATGGAGATATGAGGTATTGTTTTTTAAGGGGGCTTTCCCGCTTTTTCGCTGGAAAAAAAAAGGTGTTTTTTGGGAATTTTTTTTGAGGAAAGTATAAAATGGATTGAGACAATTTTTTTTTATTAAAAGATACAGGTATGTAGGTTACATTTAGTTATTTATTTATTTTTTAAACCAAAATGGCGGCCGTCGATCCTTGTTCCAATGCAGCTACTTCACGCGGACATGTCTCATGTTAATGAGAATTTTCTACGACGCTATTCATCTGAAATCAAAAAATGAAAATTTTTTATAAAACATATGGTTATTGTTAGTGTTTATTATAGCGGTTTTTTGAAATTCAAATTTTACGCGATTTGGTGCAACTTTGAAAAAAAGTTCGATTTTCACCTTAAATTTCTACTTTTAAATTGTTGTTAAAAATCGAATTTTTGCAATATCAAAAAAAATCCTATGTTGATCACTAATAGCATCATTTTTGAACATTTTAAAAGAAAAATCATTAAAATCGGTTAATTAGTGTCCGAGAAAAATCTCATTCCAGTTTCAAAAACGTTGTTTTGAGAACAATGCGTTTGATGTTTTTTTTTACGTTTTTTTTGTCATATAATTATGAAATTTTTTTTACTTAGAGTTCTTCATCAATTCGGGGCCCGTACAGGACACCCTCCTCTGTCTTGTAGACCTCATTTTGGCTTCACGTCAGATAGCGTCACGCATTTTTTTCCACTGAATCCGCATTTCGCCGAATACGGATAATAAGTAACAGGCCGTAATAAGTTGTCAATTCGCCTATTACCTTGATGGTCAGTGTTCCTGTACCTCCTCCCCCGAGTCCCTTGTTTGTTTTCTTCGCATTACGGAGCCTGGTTCCCATGCGTTTTTCTCCACGTGACCGACGCGTTCCTTTTTCATTACTTTCGGATCGTTGTTGTACGGGTCCAAATCCAAAGTCGCCTTGGAGGTCTTACTGTCCCCGTCGCCAATATACTGAGCATATTTTACATTATGCTTTTCTTCGGATCGTTGAAATACTTGCTTTACACTGTCCACCTCCATTTTCCCTGCGTGACTCTTTTCAAGCGCCACGCCGGGACCGTCGTCACTAATCCGGCTGTAACTCGAAATCTAATACACGGATCACTTTAAAATTTCAGGACAATAAATTTGAATGTATAAATCATCGATTTCAGTAAAAAAAAAATGATTTTTTGAAACCGAAAAGCGGGAAAGCCCCCTTAAGCATCGATATACTTTTATAAAGATATTCGAGGAATGCAACTACTTTTATGTATCCTAGCGCTTGTCGATTTACAAAATCGATAAACAAAAATTTCCGGCACAAGATGAGCTCTTACGAAACGCTCAGCATCTCTTACCATTTTATTGTTGTGCCCGGGTTAGGTCGAAGATGGGCGTGGCGAGCATTTAAAACTACATTCGTTGGTAACTCCGAGCCGCTCTTCCAGCTCGCTTTATCTCTCCAGGCCGAGCCGGCAACTGATAATAGTCCAGTACAAACGGAATCGAGGATTAAGGCCGTTAGATAAACGGCGAACAATGGGCCCTATATTAATATGTTAGGCTAGAAATCTCCTCGGGAACATCCTTTCTGGGCTGGCGGGATAAGCGGGAGATAAATGATGGCGTTTTTTTATCAAATATGCAGCCGTCCGGGCATTGTACGGGAGTGAATGGAAAATCATTACGCTTTTTGTGAGTGCAATTTTTGAAATACCACTCGTATTTGTTGTATATACAAGGTGTTTCTAAAAAAAAATTTCAAAATTACAGGACACGTGTATCAAGTGAAATGAAGATGAAAACCTATATACCTAAATAAATCGTTATGTAAGGAAAGATGAAAGAATGACCCCAAAAACTGGATTATCAATATAAATCAGGCTTCTATCTCCTTTCCAGGGAGGAGGAAGTTTGTATATACACGGTGGAGACTTTAACTGGAATATATTCGCTAGCGGGGTTGTGAATGATTTTTTCAAAAAATACCCGAGCCACGTCAACTTTTAAATGTATTTACCTACATTTTGCAAGTAATGTGAAAAATATAGCCCTTTAGGGGTGACTGAAACCACCCTCGACATGATTTTTTCAAATGCAACCCTATGACTTGAGACCCCTCATTGTAAAGCTGGTGGAAAGAGGAATCCAACGCACTGATCAAATTTTAATTTTTAGTATGTTTGTAGGGTTGCATACAATTAAAACGTAATTTTATAGTTCAATTTATTTTTAACGCAACAATTTCGTACTCAAAATGTGTGTTGTTTAGTTTTGAAATATAAACCTTACTTTTCATATGTCCCCACAAAAAATTCCAAGCAAATTCCTAAATCAAGGTACCATTAGTAAAATTGAGGCACAATATCGAGAGATGGGTCATGTCAGGACAGTACCGAGTAAGAGGCAGGCTGTTGTTGATGACGACACGAAGTGGAATTTGTTGCTTGCTCTTGAAGAAAATCCAATCACTCCAGCCCGTCAACTGGCCCGTGGTAGTAATCTTAATCACAAAACAGTTTTACAAATACTTAAATGTGAGAAAAAACGCCCATATAAAATGCAAGCTGTTCAAGAGCTACTTGAAGATGATCCAGATCGACGAGTGGAATTTTGCGATTTATTGATGACTTGTATTGATCAAAACCAGTTTATCTTTAGAGTGGATAGTTTTCTCTGACGAGGCTACTTTTACATTAAATGGGCACGTAAATCGCCAAAATTGTCGTTACTGGGCTGAAGAGAACCCCCATTGGATGAGGGAACTTCATACTCAGCGACCACAGAAAACTAATGTGTGGGCCGGAATAATACAAGATAGAATTGTAGGACCATTTTTCTTTGATGACACTCTTAATGGAGCAAGATACTTTCGTTTACTCCAGCACGAACTAATGCCAGTGCCATGCCATTTATTTCCAAACCCCTTAAACCCTAACTTGACCGACGAGAGGCTATGGTTTCAGCAAGATGGGGCCTCACCACACTATGCTGCCATTGTTCGTCAGTATCTGGACAGAATTTTTCCCGGTAGGTGGATTGGGAGGCGACGTAATATTGAGTGGCCAGCAAGATCTCCAGATCTTACACCACTGGATTTATTTTTGTGGGGATCTTAAAAGTAGGGTATACATTCAGAAACCCAACAACATAGCAGATCCGCAGGAAAGGATAAGAGAGGAAATCGGAAAAATAACACCGCAAATGTTGCATAATGTAAGGGACGAAACCTACCACAGACTGGGATGCTGCCAACAAGTGAATGGTGCACATTTTGAACAATTGTTACGTTGAAAATAAATTTAATTTTTAAATTGTTTTAATTGTATGCAACCCTACAAACATACTATAAATTAAAATTTGATCAGTGAGTTGTATTCCTCTTTCCACCAGCTTTACAATGAGGTGTCACAAGCCATAGGGTTGCATTTGAAAAAATCATGTCGAGGGTGGTTTCAGCCACCCCTGAAGGGTATATTTTTCATATTACTTGCAAAATGTAGGTAAATACATTTAAAAGTTGACGTGGCTCGGGAATTTTTTTGAAAAATCATTCACCACCCCGCTAGCGAATATATTCCAGTTAAAGTCTCCACCGTGTATAAGGAACGGTGAGAAAACATATAATGCATATTTTTTCAGCTTGCGCCCAAAATTGTCTCTACAATTGAATGTCAACTTGTTCATTTAACCTCATTATTCCACCACTTTTTAACCCCATAACTCGGGGCAAGAAAAAACAATAAACTCTAACAAAACGTGAATTTAATACATGGGACGTCAGAAACTGTGAAATCAATATCATATAGCTCATGTAACCTCATAATTGTGCTGCCTTTAACATCAAAATCTCATTAGCCCACTGCCCTGTAAACCCAATATACCACAAACCTGTTACTCGGGGTGTACGAGTGAGTATGACTACGAAACTGAGAAACCCTGTAACCCAACATTAGTATTCACTGGTAAAATATTTTTTATTTTTATATGTTTAAGATTGGGTAGCAACCTTATGCAGTTTTAACTTTTTTAAAAATTTTGCGGCGAATATTCAATTTTTTTACTCGTGAAAGGGCAATCACATCCATCATATTAGATCCGCCATTTTGATTTAAGTTTTTTGATCAGATTGATGATCAGATCAGATGAGCGAACCACTAGGTTCGCTCTTTATTATTATGAATCAGCAATTATTCAATTATGTCATACATAGATTATATATGTATATTATAATGAGAGTCTATGCAAAAATGCTAAAGGGTATCCCCCATAAGTATGGTGAAATGCCCTCCTTTTTTTTTATTTTCTTCGCATAATGAAAGTGTTTCTTAGGGCTAATTATGAAAGGTAGACCGAATTTTAGGTCCAACAAGTTTTCCTCTCAGCTAGGTATGGAAAAAACCCTGTTTTTTACGTTGTATTTTTTTATCGGCTTTTAACTGTCGAGAAAATCTGAAAAAATTCATGGGTACAGAAAATATGATTAATATAATGTAAAAAAATTTTCAAGCTCATTCAAGGTCATTATGACCTCTAAAAAAATTATTCAAACTTTAAAAATCCCATATCTTTTAACCAAAAAAAAGCTTCAGGCTCAGATGTTATGTTTTTAACTGTTTTTTACTACCTCAAATTTTTTCAGATTTTTTGAGTGGTGGGTCATGCCCAAAAGTGCGAAAAATCAATTTTTTTGTCCATGAAATGACTTAAAACGGCTTAAAATCATCATTTTATAGTGTCCTCATTTTTTTCTTGCACTAAAAGGACTCAAATGACTTCAAACAATTAAAAAATATGTTCACTAAAAATAGTAAGAAAAAAAATTCCACTTATCGAAACTAGTAGTTTTTATGTTTTTTAATTGTTTGAAGTTATTTGAGTCCTTTGTGACGCTTTTTTTTTTCACACACGATTCTTCTGATCTCAGTATATATAGAAAAAAAATAAGAAAAAAAATACTTATATATATAGGTATGTACACGTATATACAGTCTGGACAAGCTCCAACCTCCCAGGACTATAGCTGGCTGCCGCTAGCTTCAGTGAAGACGGCCGGGGTTACTAGGTCAACAAAAAAATATCAGGGCGCCACGTGGTTTAAGCCAGCCAAGTACTAGAGATAAAAAAAAACTATAAATAAATTAGTATCAATAAACCACGAAAGAGAAGGAGGTATGATCTTATTACTTTTGTTGTTCCAGATTCTCAAATAACATAAACAAAAGAAATTAAATAACTCATATTAATAATTAAATAAGACTCATATGGTGTATAGAATCCCTTGGGCCTATATATTCTCAACATTAAGTGTACATAACAACAACAACAACAACAAAAATATGTACAGTTAAACAGGGGTGAGATATAAAGAGAAAAAAAAATAATAGCAAACATATAAATCAGAGATACCGCGATATAGCTATATCAGGTGCACACTTTTTCTATCTTAATTTTTAGGATTCTTAAATCGAGCACACAGTAAATCATAAAAACAAATTCCAAGGTTCTTCAATAATATTCCTATAAGCCACAAAAAAAAAGACACGGAAATAGCAAATATAGGAAAAACTTGCGTGACTCCTGGCTGGGTGGAACCGTAGGGGCGTCCTAGGCGGAGTAGCTGGTGCAACAACCCGTCTTTCGTTATCTCACCAGAAGCAGCCAACCTAAACTCCTCCAAGGAAGATGCAGAGCCAATCTGGACCCACTCAGGCACGATCTATTGGACGAGGAGAGATTGCACGCTGTGACGTAATCCCGTTACGTAGATCCTTTAGTTAGACCCGTTACATAGATCCTATACGTCGACTGTTACGTAAATCCTTTACGGAGACAAGTTAC
Source organism: Aromia moschata (assembly GCA_029963805.1). Lineage (NCBI taxonomy): Eukaryota > Metazoa > Arthropoda > Insecta > Coleoptera > Cerambycidae > Aromia > Aromia moschata. The sequence goes on along the minus strand of JAPWTK010000209.1, from coordinate 34,499 downwards.
GTAAACCCGTTGCGTAAACCCGTTGCGTAAACCCTAAAAGACATTGCTATTATACTAACTGACCAAAAGAAAAAAAACAATAACATAATGACTGAGGACATCACATTTGAAACACCTAGAAGACATATTAAGACTCGTTGACTTACCTTCTTCGAAGGGTTGACGTAATAAATGTATGGAAGGCGTAGACTATGAATCCCCAAACAGTGGGTGCGATTTTCTATATGCCAAAACCAAAACCAAAAAGAAAATCACAATTGGACAGCTTGGAAAATAATCCTACGATAGGTGATTGCAACCAAAAATCACATAAATTTCCAGCCGTCGCGTTTCCATCTACGTCTCACAAACTCTGTCCAGGATTTATTGTGTTAACAAAAAAAAGGAAAAAAAAAAAAAACACTTTTATCGTCAACGAGGAGTTTGTTTGAATTTTTCACACCAGATGTCATTCTGACCTTAGAAAGAGTGAAAACTAAGACAAAAAATACGAAATTTAACTACCCAACGACATAAAATCAACATTTTTTATTTAAAACAAACATATATTTCGGAATTTCCTTCTCCACACCAACACACTGTAGAAGTCTATTTGACCCAACCATAAATTTAGCCATTCACACCTAGAGGTCACTATGCGTTCTTTGCAGAAGTAATAAATATATCACCTTTATAATGCGAAGTCCTAATTAAAAACCTATATACACTAGGCGACAAAAATGAACCGTTACACCTTTTAGTGCAGGAAAAAATCAGGACACTATAAAATGATACTTTTAAGCCGTTTTAAGTCGTTTCATGGACAAAATGATTTTTCGCACTTTTGGGCATGACCCACCACTCAAAAAAATCTGAAAAAATTTGAGGTAGTAAAAAACAGTTAAAAATATAACATATTAAAAATCTGACCCTGAAGCTTTTTTTTGGTTAAAAGATATTTTTAAAGTTTTAATAATTTTTTAGAGCTCATAATGACCTTGAATGAGCTTGAAAATTAAATTTTACTTAAAATTAATCATATTTTCTATACTCATGAATTTTTTCAGATTTTTTCGACAGTTTAAAACCGAGGAAAAAAATAAAACGTAAAAAACAGGGTTTTTGCCATACCCAGCTGAGAGGAAAATTTTTGGACCTAAAATTCTACCATTCTACCGGTCTACCTTTCATAATCAGCCCTAAGAAACACTTTCATGATGCGAAGAAAATAAAAAAAGGGGGGCATTTCACCATACTTATGAGAGGGATACCCTTTGATCTCCAGTATCTTAAAAGTGAAAGGTAGCCTCAACTTGAAACACTCTGAAGATTAAAGTCTCATCATAAATGGGTGACGAAACTGGCGAAAACTGAGGTCGTTCTTTTCAAATCTATTTTACTCAAAAACGGTGTGTACTCCCCAAATTCAAAAAGGCTACCATTTATTGAGATAAATCTCTAAAATATCAAATGGTAAAATACGACACACACAAGTGATGGATGGATGGACAAGTTTGTGTGTGTCGTGGGATTCTTCCACACCCTCTAGTGTATCACACTTCCGCTATTAATGATTGTGATTATTTTTTTGCCATTCATCAAATGTTTTTTTGTAGTTTTATAAGGGTACCAAATTTCTTGTTTTCATGTCCAACGGTTTCCAAGATGAAAAGAAGAAAAAACATTCCCCAGGAACTCTATTGATGGGGTGGGGTGGAAATACGTCCTAAACGAATTAGGACGTATTTTACAACAAAAAAAAAAAGACAAGAAATAATAAGCAGATATTCAAAGTACTTAAACATTAAAAAGTGGTTTATAGTAGTAAGTTAATGTAATTACACAATTTGTTAAACGGAAGGGCTACAGACCAATAACATTGAACCGTCCACCACCGAATTCTTACCAATAAAATTAAAACTCTAACCAATGGCGTACGTGCTTCCAACAGAACAACACCCTGCACAGTCTATCATTAACTGGTTTCTATAACACCCTGTTATAAATTCATTAATATGTACTTTTTTAAATATTTTACCATTTGCTCCATTTAGTTGACAATAACAGTGCTTGTAAAATCAAGTCCATATAAATAAGACTACTACATAAAAATATTTTTACATGACAAAATGTTATTTTGGAGTGGGTACTGGAACCTTCGGCCTTTAAAATGTCATTTAAAAATATATTTCCCGAATGATACTACAATATACCTAAGTATTGAATTTTGTTTAGATATTTTTAGTAATGTCTAATGACGGGGCATTGGTTCATATGGTAAATATCAAACTGATGTCTGTTTTGACCTTGGCATATCAATTTACTATACAGGGTGTTTCGCATAAGAACCGACACAGAGCAGGGGCATGTAGGGGAACCTAAAATATGGTGATTTAACGCAACTTACCTTTATACTAAGTTGCACCCCTAAGAAGTTATAGGCCTTCAAAGTGGGGTTTTAAGTTTCGAAAAAATCAATATCTCATTAAGTCCGCCAACGAGTTAAAAAATTCTGTCACATTTTAATGGTGTATCATCCCTAATCAACTCTTTAAAATGCTTCAATTTAACTCTACTTACTGTCGATTAATTCCCTTGGTACACTCACAACGTCTACCAAATTTGGTTTTTCTAAGTTCAAGTATGACCGAGATATTGATTTTTTAGAAATTTAAAACCCCACTTTGAAGGCCTATAACTTCTCAGGGGTGCAACTTAGTATACAGGTAAGTTGCGTTAAATCACAATATTTTAGGTTCCCCTACATGCCCCTGCTCTGTGTCGGTTCTTATGCGAAACACCCTGTATATGTACATAGCAACAAATTCCTTCAAAGGGATAATCTATGTATATTATATGATAAGAGATATCTTCACTCGGATAAAATATTTTTATACCGGCAATGCGTTTTTAATCGTACTCATTATCTCGGGGACTTCCAGTTCCCTTTATTTATCGAGCATAAAAAGCTACCAATATAAGCACCCGGCTTTGTGGATATTTATTACCCGGGAAAATTGCATTCCGAAGTTTCTTGGTCTGACAAACAGTTGTTAATTAAACCATAAATATTCTACCGGTTTTCGGTTTCCGAAGAAATGCATTCTTTTTTTATAATAGATCTATCGCGTCCTATACAACTGAGCGCTAGCTTGTCACAGAGATACAGGGTGGGCCCTAAAGATGAGCGGCTTTGAACAAACTCTTAAAGAAAAACTATAGTCTCATGCAAAATTGTTTCAATTCATATTAAAGTTAACATTCGGGAAATTCATTTCTTAAAAATAACATCAATTAGATGTGCACCATCCCGTTGCAAACACTCTTCAAATCTGGGCCTCAAATTAATGAAAACTCGCTGGCACATTTCGCGCGGAATAGCGGCCATTTCTTCTCGAATGTTCTCTTTCTATTGGTCTGTCATGGCTGGTTTGTTCTTGCAAACCTGACTTTTTAAGTATCCCCAGAGAAAAGAGTCAGGACTCCTGGGGGCCATGGAATATACCCTCTGCGCGAAATGAGCTTTCCTTCAGAAGCATTTCATTTACTACAGCCAAAGATGAATTATACGTGTGGCATGTGGCACCATATGTTGTTGTTGATACCATGTCCTGTCGTTGTAGGCTTCAAAATCTTGCAATTCCGGGAAGAAAAAATCATGAAGCATTTTTGTGTACCGGTCAGAATTTACAGTTACAGCCTCACTTCGCTCGTTTTCGAAGAAATAGGGGCCAATAATCTTCTGCGCTCAAATGGCTGTCCATACTGTAACTTTTGGAGAATGTAGAGGCTTTTGATATTTTGTTTTAGGATTTTCCCGCGCCCAATACTGGCAATTTTGTTTACTGGCATGCCCATTTAAATGAAAATGTGCTTCGTCCGAAAATAAAATGTTATTAAAATCAGCAAAATGCTCCAACATGTTTTCGACAAAAACACGGTGTAAATTCATATCATTCGGTTTAAGTTCCTGCACTAATTGAATCTTATAAGGGTTGCAATATAGGGCCTTTTTTCTAAATACGCCGGAAAGATGTTCGTGAGATTGCAAGCTCAGCTGATCTTTTGCGAGTTGATGATCCAGGATCCCGTCTCACAGACGTTCCAACTTCGTTAATCTGTTCCTCGGTTCTCATTGTCCCGTAGGCTTCTGATTGAGTGTGGAACCTGTAGCCTCGAATTTTCTGACCCACGACCTAATTGCACATTCACTGGGACACTGATTTAGATCTTGCAATCCGAACTCAGCGCGAAATAAACGTCTAACAACGGTGCATGAATTGCCATTTTTGTAAAACTGTTTTACACAGAACGCGCGTTGTGCCCCCGTAAAACGATCCATCGTGACTGAATTTCCAATGACCCATCTGCTATCCCCACCATGCGCGTAACCTTCCTGCATACCGTTTACAAGCAATGGTGATTTTAAAATCGCCAATATTTATGGCCCACCCTGTATAACACTAGGTAATATTTTCTGGTAGGGTAATATTTTCTGATTATTAAGAGATTCTGAAAGGGGTAACAGTTTTCGGTGAGGGAAATATTGGTACACGTCAGCTCTGCATCGCCTGATTCTAAATGCTCGACGATTATTTCTCACTTAACAAATGATTGGTATAAGTAACAAAATTTATAGATTTGAAAATACTCTTGGGCGAATGTTATACGGGGACAGTCTACGCGAAAACGGAGCGACATAAGAGAGATATATAGTTAAGGGCTTGTTTTAAAAAAAAAAAAAAAAAAAAAGGGGGGGGGGAGAGTATGGGAAATAGGTTACCCAAAAAATGTAAATAAATATAAAAATATGGATAAAAACTAATTCTTTGTGAAATTTATTTACAATTAAAATAAATCACAAAAAAAAATGGTACTAATGATTTGATATAGAATGAAAAATATTATGAGGTCTAAAATATAATATGACAAGAATGAAAAACAAATAGATTGAAAAAATGGCAATCAAAATGGAAAACGTTTCTTTTGCACTTTGAGTATTGTTCTTATTCCGCATCATCGGCATCTTTAGATGAGATTTCATTCAGTTTATTTTCAAAAACTGAGGAGGAAGGCAGTTATCAGTAAAGAAAAGAAATCAGTATTTCAAGACATAAAAAAATAATCATTTACTTTACAATTACAGTTACAGAAGTTAAACTTACATTAAACTGAAAACGGACATGATAGTGATCGTTAAAGAAAACTAAATATTTGGGAAGATGGAAAAGCAGGTAAACAACTTACGGATATCTACCAATAGTCTATTTACTATATTTTACTATATTTTACATAATTAATATCAATGAATCATTATCAACAATTATGTAGGAGCATGAAGATTAGAAGAAAATTACGAGGTCTCTAAATTTGTATTAGAGTTTCGGCTTTATGAAACACTGATAGCAACATACCTTATAAAACATAGCAACTTATATTCTCTTAAAGCAATGGCATTCAAGCGAATACATACAACCCACAGCAAAGATACAAAAAAAATGTATATTGGCGTGACATTGTTTATTGTGTAAGGCAAAAGAGAAAACGAGACAATGTTGTGATTCTTTGAGCTTCTGATTTCTTTTCATTCTTCTCGTTTAATAAGAAATATGGACAAACAACATAAAAACTATTAATGTGTTTATTTTACAAAGAAAGAAAAGTTAGTAGGTATATACAAGTATATGGAAATAAGTTACTCTCTTGTGGAAACTCTAGGGACTAGCCCACGTGCATTTAGCTTTAATTGGTTGTTTACGTTAAAATCTACTTCGTCAGATATTAAACAAGCTAATACACTCATTTTCAGAATTCTTGTTTTCCAAGCTTTGTTTAGGACGCATTTTGGAGCAGGTCTAACAATTTAACTTTTTCTTTCTTTCAGACTTCACAATATCCACAATTTTCATTACAATGGCCAATACAACTTCTAGATAATCGAATATCACTTGTGTGAACAAAGAACAACAACCATTTATCGTATTATTATTATTAGGTACTGTACATAATTTACAAGCGAGCTTAAGAAATACGATTTTATACTTTAATTACACAGGTTTACAAAAAAAAAGTTTTCTGGATCTGGGGAAGATCATATGTTTTTTGTGTACTATTTTTCTAATTTGTAATTTGAATCTATTTTTAGTTTTGCTCTATCACGTCAGGATTTTGAGATATCGTAACCTAAGAGTCCAAAAAACACAATTTTTTGATATATTTGAGCTTCTGTAGCGTCGAGCGTTATTTTCTCAAAAAATCATGTGTGGGATCTTAAAGTGCAAATCTTCACCTTTAAAATGTCGTCGAGTTTGCTCAAATATCTTTTGCAACACTACATAACTTCATATATATTAAAAAAAACGTGTTTTTGCACTTTTAGACTAGGCTATCTCAAAATCCTGACGTGATAGAGCAAAACTAAAAATAGATTCGAATACAGCGTAACAAAAATATAAAAAAGGTCTGACCCCAGATCCAGACAACTTTTTTTTTGTAAACTTGTGTTATCATAGTTGTGTTATTAAATGGCACACATTTCCGGACCCTAATTATTATATAGGTACTATTTTGATGACTTTTGTCACAAAAAAACGCCAATCCTCTTTCTTACAATAATTCCTCTTTTACAAAACCTGTTATTTACACTGTTTGTTTATAGAAGAAATTATTTATTAATATATTTTTAGATAATTTAAGATATTAGTCAAAATTATATTTGCTTGCTTTATATTGATGGAAAAGTAAATTTTCTGATTGTCTTAAAAATGAGTATTTCAAAAAAAAAGATGACGTCATAGCTCGAAAATGATCACACAAAAAGCATATACCTATATCAAATATCTCGACAATTGACATATTTCAGCATTCTTTAACCTATATCAAATATCTCAAAATTACATATTTAAAAAGTATATTTGTATTATGAATTATTACCGAAGTGTATCAGTTGAATATTGTTTTACCTCTAATTGACATATTTTTTTAGTAATACCTTAACTCGTTGGGTAAGTATGAGTTAATAGGCTATAAACATGCTGACTCACATATTATAATAAAAAACCTACACAGTTGCAAAATTAATGGAAGCTGCAACTACAATATCATTATTATTCACAGCCATAATCATATACGCTTTAGACGGCTGTAATTTTACATCATTGGTTAAAAGCAAATGTAGTGTATTTGTACCGAATTCCGCACATCACATAATATATTTCCCCGATTACAATAATAAATTTGTCTCGTTTTCGAGTTGAAATTTTACGTTTATTATTCGCTTATGAACACACGTGTTTTCAAATAATGCTCGAATTGTATTTTCGAGTATATATTATGTAATTATATAAGGGTGCCATAGTTTATTATGAAATTATATAACCGTATTTAACATATTACATATAGCGGAGGTTGTACAACAGCATCAGTTATCACGGGACTACTGCAATAAATACGAATTAAGGCGATCACATGCTGCGTGAGTTGCCTATGTGTTGCGTTGTCGTGCGCCAACTATTGATGAGAAATGGTGTTGTTATTTCCATGTTTTTTGTTTTTGTTTTTTTTTTTTTGTTTTCCTGATTTGCATGTTTTTTTTTTTTGGTTTGCCTGATGTGGATATCTTACGTTGAGCGAAATATTGACTAGTCGGCATCAAAAAAGCGAGACACAATACAGAGTTAAGCCAAGTTACGAAATTTATTTTTCTATCCATCTATTACGAAAATAATTTTGAAATAAAACTTTTTGAGGTTAAATTTTATCATTTCATAGAGCTTTCTGATACATCACAAACATATTTATCCAGTACATAGGTACTTCCAAAATGGTGGCCGGTGAAATACAAATTCTCGCATTTTCGTAAGGAGGGATAAGACCCGTATCGTATTTTAGGAAGTGATTTTATTAGACCTAGACTAGAGGACTAGAGTCTAGGTCTAGAGATAGTCTTTTACTTAAAATACTATAATAGCAAACGAACTTGAAATGAAACTTGCGGAAAAATGTTTCAAAAAAAATTATTGCCAACTCAATAGACCTTGGAAACGGCTTGCAGAATAGTTACAAAACATTTTTTCTCATAGTTACCAAATGAATACAATAACTTTTTAATCTTGGGCTTTTTTGCAAAATTTTCATTCTCCTTAAAGATATACACCTATCTATTGCAAAATCAAAAACGAAATGTTGGCGTGATATAAAAATTGAAATTACTGTTAATTTTTACAGATCTAGAGAATAGAGAAAATCTAGTAAAAATGATAAAAACACTTTGATTTTACTTGGCGGTTATGAAAAAAAATTCGCAAATATTTTCCAAGTCGTTTCCAATATCTTCTCAGGATGCAAACGTTTTTTGAAAAATTTTTTTAGCAAGTTTAGTTTGAAGTTTTTTTTTGCACCGTACCTGTAAACAATAGACCATATTATGGAAAGTGGTTCATGGCGGTACCTATTGTTTTATTTGGGGCATTTGGGGCTTAAGATTCCTTAAGAAAATGCATAAAAAACTATCTTATATCATAGCCTGATAATGGGTAAAATGTTGATCGTGGGTTGTTCCCGTATACTAGTTTACTCGTCCGGAAGGGTAACGCTAATGTTAAATTTGTCTACTTCGAAAAAATTAAATTTTTTGACTGAAAAATTGTCTTAGTAAGTTTTCATATTGCTCTTCACGAATCTGTTATCAGATTTTTGAAATTCAGAATGGGGGATGCAAGTTAGCAGTTGTTGAAATGAAATGGATTATAATAATGAAAGTATGTAGAGAGACTTCTACAATTCAAAATTGTGGATATAAAATTTCGGATTCATGATAACGGATTCAAGATGTCTTATAATATAAAAATGATAGAAATAATGGAAAAATATACGTCACTAGCTTTGACTATGTATTTGATTTTAAACTTTTATGATCCAAAATGGCGGATTCAAGATGACATGGCGATCGAAAAACAAAAAATCACGATATATGAACTCTTGTGTACATACATAGTTTCCTCGATATTATCACATTTTCCACTCCTATTCGGAAACCATCACCTATTGAGATCGATTGAAAATGCTGATCACATAACGATACTGCAAATGCCACCAAAATGAGAAATATTCATCACATGATAAAGTCAAATGATAACACAGCCACACAAAAAAAAATTTTGCTTCCACCAACGAAACCTAGTACACCCTAGGTTTTTTGGGTCGCTGAATAAGGTCCGAATAATCCGAGAAGGTCCGCTGAATAATCCGAGGAGGTCGGTTTGTCGGTATCAGGTCGCGTTAAGGTCATTTCAAGGTCAAATCATTAGATTCCGACAAAAAAATTGAAAAAAGTTTTATATTGGTGTTTGAGGTCGCTAAATCCAAATCCGAGGTCGGTTTGTCGGTATCAGGTCGCGTTAAGGTCATTTCAAGATCGAATGTGGAAAACCTGACAAAAATATTCACCTGTTTTTTTTTGCGCATAAGCAGATGTATAACATGTTTACGATCGCATAAAAAGCTAGATTTGTGATATATAAATATTGATTTGTATGATCAGGTATAACTTTGTTTTTTCTTTGTAACGAAGTATATCTTGCTTTGGGAAATTGTAACCAAAATGTGCCTTTATTGACTTGATGGAGGTCTACTTTTGCCTGTTGGCGTAGTCCGCCTTGATACACCTAGATGTCGATACTTACTTTGTCTGTTGAAATATTTTTTTGCTCCTGCGGGAAAAAATCACCGGGAGCCGTGAGGGAATCGGTGAACTGTGATAAATGTGGTCAGATTCATTTTTCGTTCTCACCTCAGAGTAGTTAACCATGGAGTAAGAAATATTTTTTGTGGTGCTTGCCGCTGGAAAAGTGTCCTTGGTAGGATTTATTTTTCCGCGTATTACCTGTATTTTAGTGTGGGATATACTTCGCTGGCTGATTAAAAAACCACGTTGTCCGGGAAGATTGTTTTTTATTTCCACGAACTCCCCTGAAGGTCCGCAAACCCGCGTCGTCCAGACGTTGGGTTTCCTAACATCTTTTCGTAACGCATTATTTTATTTTCAAATGATCGGCGCAATGGTTGATGCTTTTTACGCTTCATTCCTGTAGGCTCATTCTCTCTTTTCAGCGTCCAGCAGTAATCAGCCATCATGTTAATGCCCCATGCACCTTGGTATCTCTTTTCCGTTTCTTTCTTGGTGAAGCGTTCTTTATTAAATTTCTTTGGATCGTCAATGTGATTATGCAGAAAATGTAATTTATACCTCATTAGACAACCCATTTTCTCAAAGTTTTTAACCATTTTAGCAACTATTTCTTTGTAATTGTCACATGTGGTTGCCTAAAAAGTTATTTACGACCTGTTTGAAACTAAGCCACGCTGCTTTCTCGATTTTAGTCATGGTTGTTTCAAATTGTGCATCATTTAAAAGTGTTCGTATTTGAGGCCCATCTAAAATTCCGTTTTTCAATTTGTCTTCAAATTTTTTTGGAAACTTTCTTTCTATATATTTGAAACATCGACCTTCTTCATCTAGAGCTTTGACAAATTGTTTATTTACACCAAGTTTTATGTGCAAAGGAGGAATTAAAACTTTTCTTGGATCAACTAGTGGTTTAGCTATAATGTATCTCTAAAGTGTTCTCGTAGAATGTATTGCTATTGATTACGAGAATAGCTGTATATTGAAATCGGTCACTTTGTCCAAATAAGTTATTTAAATAAAATATTTTTTTTTGTAGCATACGAGAATAAAGTGGATATTAGAACTACAACAACCTCGATTACAATATATGGATACGCTCGACAATGTGTATAGCTCGTAAAATTAAATGTGTTTGATTTAAAAAATAGACCAAGTTCACAACGTGAGAGTAACTTAACGATCTAGTAAAAGAGTTGGAAAAATCGCGAAATAACAGGTGAATATTTTTGTCAGGTTTTCCACCATTCGACCTTGAAATGACCTTAACGCGACCTGATACCGACAAACCGACTTCGGATTCGGATTCAGCGACCCCAAAAACCTAGGTTGTACTAGGTTTCGTTGGCGGAAGCAAATTTTTTTTTGTGTGGCTGTTTAATAACACATTATGGTACTTCGAATTTATTTTGACACATTATATGGACATTTCTCAATTCGGCAACAGAATGAAAACAATGGCCTTCCCAAATAAATAGCTCATATATATTCTTTTAACTGGTAATACATCCAACTGAATCAGTCATATTGAATTCCAAAAATCTGATATATTTATCATTAGCAATTCTTAAATAGTAATAAAAAAACAAATGGATAGAGATTTTATTCCAGTTGATTGAATTAAAATATTTTCGTCGCCATATTGGGTTCACCATCTTGAATTTTATAAACAAAATTGTAGTTTCATAATCAGCGATCTCAAAGTTTACAGTCCGGTTTCGAGCAAAGAGATTTTTTGTCCCCCATATTGTATCCGCCATATTGAATTTTTAAAATCTGACTTCAGAATCACAATCAGCGATCTCAAAAACCCATGTATATACAGTAAGCAACGAAAGTTATCATACACCCACTTTTTTGAAGTTTGCTTAAATTCTGATAATTTCTGTATTACAGGATTGATTTTTTTGCTTCTGACAGGATTATAGCTTGTGTGCCTGCGTCTAATAAGCAGAAGTTGAAGGCGGTATGTCGATTGTGTGAAAAGATATCGCTAAAAAAGTAAAATTTCAATGTTTTCAAAGAAATGTAAATAACTTCGAAAATAGTAAATCCCTTTCGAAGTTGTTGGACTCGAATTAAATGGAAATCTTCAGTGTATCTATTTGACTAACAGAGTCATTTTGAAAAAAAAAATTCCTAGACATGAATAATATCTAAAGTTGAACCAAAAATATCACGAAAATTCAAAATTCTACCATCCTTAGTACCTATTGTTTCCGTAAAAATCACTGTTCCTGAAATTTTAATAAAACGCAGAGAGATCTAGAGGGATATTAATCCTAGATTTTTGTTGGAGTAATGTGTGGCGTACAGGGCTTTTTTGAATTTCCGTGATATTTTTGGTTGAACTTTAGATTTTATTCATGTCTAGGAAAATTTTTTTGAAAATGATTCAGTTAGTCAAATAGATACACTGAAGATGTCTCTTTAATACGAGTCCAACAACTTCGAAAGGCATTTATTAAAGGCAAGTTATTTACGTTTCTTTGAAAACATTGAAATTTTACTTTTTTAGCGATATCTTTTCGCACAATCGACATACCGCCTTCAACTTCGGCTTATTAGATGCAGAATATCACAAGCTATAATCCTGTCAGAAGCAAAAAAATCAATGCTGTAATACAAAAATTATCAGAATTTAAGCAAACTTCAAAAAGTGGGTATATGATAACTTTCGTTGCTTACTGTAGTTTTCAGTCCAAATTCTAGCAAATTTAAAATTGTTGTCCCTTATATAGGATTTGTCCGCCATATTAGATCCGCCATGTTGAATTTTCAAAATCTTACTTCAGATTCGTAAGTGGCGTCCATAAAACCCCAAGATGTTTGAACAAAGGCGAGTAACATTTTCTTTGAGTAGTATACTGGATTTCCCATCCTCTAAAGGTTAAAAAACTAAAACGATACCAAACGATACTTTTTTTCAAGGGCCTAATTTTAGTCATGGTTTTAACATTTTTTAAGCCTTTAACAACAATATCTAGACTTGCTGATTTATTTCATATAATTACCTTACTACATCGCAGTTTGTGCAATCAGGTGACTTCGTCGACATCCTGGGATTAGTTTGTTGAAAACACAAAGTTGACATACAGTTTTACATGTAAATTCTGTTAATTACGAGAACTAAATTTCAATTTTGTCAAGCTAAATGTGTGCTTTATCCGTGTGTGCGCAGTGTCACTTGAGTAGTGTTACGTATAAGTTATCGAAACACCCTGTACACGCCCTCACCGCTAGATACCTAGACGAATCTTAGTTAATGATACCCGAACACCTATCCGGAGCGAACTCCGGACTCCAGGAATGCAATTAGGTGCGGCTCGAAGTTTGGCTCCGACTCCTGAAACGTCAGCCGCTCACATGTTGCTAATTTCAATTAATTGTAAAGCCTTCCCCGAGAATGCGGGAGAGTAAATTTAATTTTTATTAGCGCGGAGAAATCGTTGAAGTTGTTTGTCGGCGCCAATTTAACTTGGCCGCCTTTATTGAATTCTTTATCACGTACCGGTTGTTCGGAGTTTTCAGGTGAATTTACTATTTTATAGGCGCTTGCACCGGGCGAGGCGCTCTGAGTGGCTCTGCGCCGAGATTTGCCGATGCTATCCCTTCGGTTACTCTTGTCGAAACGAAAAATGTCACGAACGGGCGTTATTTGTACAATTTAGAGCGTGTATGGACTGACACTCGTTGGAACGAGCGAGATGGGCATGCGATGTTGCAGTGTGCATTATCCAAACGACAATTGAAGGGGTTAAAATAGAAAGTGTATAAGTACAATTTTTTAAAATTATGGGATAACTGCGTTTTCTTATAGGTGAGATGCCTATTTATTGGAATAAAAATGGTGCAAGTGATTTTCAATACATTTATGGACATTATATTGCGTAGTAGAAAAATCTGGTACTTACACGAAAGTACAGATTTTGTTGGCATAAAAAGGATACAAATGCAATTGTACCCTTTTTATTCCAACCCACAATATACTAAACAATTACTGAGCTTCAACCGATCCAATAATACCTATTTATTCTTTTCTGTTTTGTGCTATATAAACACGTAATGGAAAGTGATGAACAAGTAGAAAGTGCTGAAGGTAAGTTGCTGTGTCATATATATTATTATGTTATAAGAAATACCAACAAAATCTGATGAACGCTAAACTTAAAAAAAAGTTACTCAACTCGAAGAAATACACCATACATTTTTGGAGCCGGGCCACACATACATGGAGTGTAACAAGATCATTTGGACTAATAGAAAAATGTAAAAGGAAATTTCCGCAAGTAGTTACACCACAAGATTGGAGAAATGTAATAAGATCAGCTTCTAAACGCTTCAAGATACGAGAAAATAAGATGGTACGAGAAAAGAAGGTTTTTATTCATTTGCTCATCTCAATGCCACAATAGGCGATCCAAAAAAGGACATAGAGAAACAAAACTTAAGAGAAACTTCCGAGACATATGCTTTCCAGTTTAAGATTACTATTGATGATGATTTTCCGTTTTTTATAACATGCGAGTGCCCTTTTTTGGGTAATGGCCGACCACCAAGAGATTTGCAGAAAATATTTTGCTCAAAGTTAAATGAAAATCCTAAATATTTCAGTGGAAAAATGGAAAAATTTGCAAACACTTTTAGAATATATACCACCTGTATACCATAGCTTTTATAAAGATCTGAAGCATGGAGGTAAGAAAACTAAAACCAAAGGCCAGAAAAAAGAAATCAAACTTCCAAAACCACTGCTTCTATGTCAAAAAATATACAGAATGATGCTTATTTCGGTGATACGGATTCTGAGTTTGACGACGACGTGGATGATATACCTATACTGAACTCTGATTCTGACAGTAGTGAATAGATTTGTTTTCTTAATTTTGGGAATAAAGTTTGTTTTTGCACATATTCTTGTTTTATTTTTACTTTATTAAAAAAATATATTTGGAATAAAAAGGGTGTAAGTGCTTTTTTTTTTGAAAAAATATCAGTATTATCCTAAACAACTTTTGAGCTAAAAATTCTGCCATTTTGTAATTAATCAGAATAAAATTAGTTTTTACTTAAATGTTTTCCTTACTTTTATATAGTTACTTAACTTTAAGCTCAAATATCTTCAAACAATGAAAATGTTACTTATACCCTTTCTATTCTAACCCCTTCAATTGTATAATAATGTAGAAAAGTCCTCAAAGTATGATGTGGGAGAGATTCCGCAAAATTGCTACTCTTATGACTGTCAAGTTCTGAAGTTTTTAATAAACTGCTCGTCAACATTAGCGTAAGAGGGGATAAGTGGGGGGTTGGTGTGGGTGTGGCCTGGAGGGCTGCTTGAGTTGTCAAAGTGTGAAAGTGAGTTGTGGCACCCCACACCAACTTATTAAGCAGCATTATGATCAATGCATTCGCCCAACAGAGGTCACCACGCAAAAAATGCAAAGCGTAAAATGCAAAGGGGTGGCCTACGGGGTCTGGAGATGACTTGAAGAGATGGGACAGCGACCAAATACACAGAACTTATTGAGGTCTTAGTGTGTAACGGGATAGAGTTTTTACCCGACATCCTGTAGGTCTTTGAAATTGCCGTCAAAATCTTGCGAATTCAAATTTCGACATGGGGTTGCTTTTTGGGGTGTGGACAGCAAACCGTTTAAGTAACAACGTAGCACCTGTAGCGGGGCTTAAAACTTAAAAATTAAAAATCACAAGTCTCTAACTCGAATAGAACGCGAATGACGTTAATCTAAAAAGTGTTACACTAATTTTGACGAGCAGTTTATTTTGCAAGCGGTTTCTAATATCTTCGATGAGACAGACATTGTTTGAATTTTTGTTATCTCAGGTTTCTATGAAATGTTTCTTTGACTTTGACAATACATTGTATAATCCTCTATTTAAGTCTAAATATGATATAAAGAGGGCTCCAAGGCGGATAACGACTAAATTGAAGCCAATTATTTGTGAAATACGTTATAAAATGGAATTTCCGGCGCGAAATAATTTTAAAAATTTCATGTTTTTTTTTGCTCTAAGGTGAACAAACGATAAACAATTTCACATAATTTTCAATCTAATGATTAAGATTATTCCTGATCTTGTGGTCGTAAAACAACATCGATACAAACTGCTCGTCAAAATTAGCGAAACACTTTTTAGATTAGGGCCATTTGCGTTATATTCGAGTTAGAGACTTGCAGTTTATATAGATCCAAAAAAAAAACGTCATCAACTCTGGCTATGAACGAGAGAGATGCAAGTAGCGGTCATGTCTAAGCTTTTTGGTTATGTCAATCTTTTGACAAGTGACACAATTTGTAAAATAGACAATGGATGTCAAATAATGTGACAGTCTTGACAAGTAAATAAGGTTATAAATTCGATTAAGAATAGAAATACGTCTTTTTTTCTCGGCCAACTTTGATGACGTTTTGGATGTCTCTATATATACTATTGACACCGTGCAGAGAGGCGTGGTTTCGCCATATTGTACCATCAGCGATCGCGGTGGCCGAGGCGTAAACTACGTGCTGTGGCATGTCATTGTCATATAGTTTACGTAGAAAAATTATGTTTTCAGTTTATATTTTTAAAAAGACTTTGGTAACGTAATATTAACAAAGTGCAATTAATTTCTACAAATATCGCGCATCAATTCCGGTAAACAACTTGAAGTTTGCAGTGCCTGTTATGCGTGATAACCAGCTTTTAAAGCTTAAAACCTAACCTACAAGATGAGCAACAAAAAATCATATAGTGATGTGTGTTGCGTGATAAATTGCAAAAATCGAGCAAGAACCACAAGTAATGTCAAGTACTACTCTTTCTCTGTAAACCCGAATAAATTGTGTCAACGAGAAAAATGGATTAGATCGTCGATCGATAGAATCGGATAGAATCGATAAAATCATCTTCAAAAAAGATTTCCGAAAAACCGGTCTCCAAAATTTGTCCCGATGGATGACATCTATGAAACCATAACGTCAATATCAGTACGTTTTATCGATTTGAATCATGTCACACCATCTATACATTTCAAACTATGAGTTTTTCATAAAGATATTTATCATACTTACCGTTAGTAAGGATTATAAAGTAGTATTTGCTAATATTTTTTTTTAAACAACAGAAACTGCGAAATCTTGGTGTAACTCCACTTAAAAACCACAGCACGTATTTACGAACATTGCCGTTATGGCGCCACCAGTCCCCTTGTCTCTATAGGGTTGGTTTGAATGCCCAGAAGGCGTTATGTTGTGACAGTTCGCCGTCCACTCCCCAAAAAGCAGCCCCATGTTGAAATTTGATTTCGTAAGATTTTGACGGCAATGTCAGAGACATACAGGATTGACTAAGAAGAACACTGTTGAGTAAAAACTCCATCCCGGCACACATTAAGACCTTCTCAATATGTTCTGTGTATTTGGCTGCTTTCCCATCTCTCCAACCCATTTCCAGATCCCCTAAGCCATCCCTCTACGTTTATGCAGGGTTTTGCGTGGTTTTACCTCTATTAGGCGAATCCATTGATCTTAATGCTACCTAATAAATTGGTATGGGGTGCCACAACTCGCTTTCACCTTTTGACAACCCAAGCACCCCTCCAAGCCACACCTACTCCGACCCCCGACACACCCCTCTTGTTCGGCCCATGTAGAAGTCTGAAGAGCTAAAGGCTCTTCTTGACAAATGAGAATGTGGAGTTCTGAAAAATCCACATTTCGTTATAGAGAAGCCTATGCTTTCTTAGAAAGTTGGCATGTGGGTAGCCATATCGAAAAGAAGGAAGATTTTTTTAAGGGACTCTGTAATACAATTCTAGAAAATTTTGTAAACGCATTAGACAATGAATGCGATAAGGCTACTTCCAGTAGGATAGCGCGCAAATTTTACATAACTCTTGATAATTTAAATTTTTTGGAAGAATTTTTCGAAGACCGAATCATTGGTCATAATACGCCATTTAGGTTCTTTGTTGTAAATGTTTTATTATCAATGACAATGACAGTAAGGTATTTTCTTATTATAAAACTTCACACTTGACAGTTCTCAGAGTGATATCAAGACCTGCGAGATCATTCATGGAACGTTGATATTTTTGTCTTACGTCATTTTATTACTAGAAATCTGTAGTTATACCTATTTTCACGAGCGTTAGGATGGGGTGCAGGTAGGCTACCATAATTACACAATTATACAGGGTCTCATAGCACAGGTCTGCAAATTTGGATATCGTGAAAACTGTTTGACAAGTTGGTGACATGTCCTACATATTTTTAATTTTTTTTATTTACCTTTTTTCGTAGAATCTGGCCTCAAAATGTATCTATCATCTCAGTATTTCCGGTGTCAGATTTTCTATATTAAGAAAGAAGGCGGAGCCAGATTGGCGATTCATTTAAACAAAATTAAGATTTGATTCGATCTTCGCCATATTGAATCTACCATATTGAATTGGGATTATTCTATGAATTCACGTTGAACTCGCGTGGCACAATACGTGTTAAGTTAAATAAGCCTTTGTCTTTTAGATTTGGTTTAATTGATCCTAGTGCCTTTTACAACAATAGGCACCAGAATGATGTTTTCCAAAAAAAAAAAAAATTTTTCAAATAGCACAATACAAATGACATTATTGCTGCAACACACTCCATGTGTCGACATGGTAATAAGTGGATGAAAAACAAAAGATATGTATACGATCAGCGAGTGCGGCTGAAGCGTTTTAGACCTTTGTGCCTCAGCTGTCTGGAGCGCAAGTTCCATTACAATAATTCACAATTACCTTAATAACCTCAGCATCTGCAGTCGTAAACATACGTTGTTTGGTCAGGTTATGTAATTGGTAATACTCTAAATACACACATACCTTTCCCATTACTGATTATCTGATATTAGGTGTATCTATCTATTTTCTTTTTTTAGTTCGCAAAATAAGCTAATTTTGCCAAACACATCTTTTTTTGTTGCACACATAAAAGGTAAACATGCACATAGGAAAATCAAATTTTAATATTTGAATATATCAAATCTAAAACATTTAAGAAAATGTTATCTACAGCTAAATAAAATAATACAAAGAGAATTTACAAAAATAACAGAACTCTACAAAGGTAGGTCAGCTGTTTCGGTTCTTAAATATAATGAGTGTTCAAATAAATTTGACCAAAAATTGGCTCTAGAAAAAAACGAATGTCAGCTTTTTTTTCAATATGGGTGACATGTAAACAACTTTTCGACAAATTTAGCTGGAGAGGTAATTTGGCATAATGGTAACTGAATTGGTAATAAACAAAAATTTAGTGGTAATAAATAAAATAATGGTTGTTTTTGCTTAAATTTGGATATTTTAAATGAAAAAAACATTTCAAAATATTATTACAAAAATTGTTGAAAATGACCTCCAATTAAACATTTCTGACTTTCAATACATGAAACCGAAAATATTTTCTCGAAGATGATGAGTAGTGTTTATCTCATTCATTACTTCCAAAATTCTTTCTTAAAAGCGATCAAAGTTATTTGTAGGAATTTCGAAAACTGTGCTCTTTGAGTACGGTGATAAAAAAGATATCACATGTTGTTATGTCACATAATCTTAGAGCGTTCATGAAAAATATTTTGTATCAGAATTACCATTCTTTCCATTATCATTACCATTATCTCAGCTCTATCACCATCTTGCTGGAAGCAAATTGTATCAATTTTATCATTACCGAACTGATTTATGAAAGGTGTCATAATTTTTCCCTATGTAGTTCGGCAATCAGATTTCCATTAACGAAAATAGAGGCAATTATTCTCCTTCGACTGATACCACTTTACAGACACCAATTTTCCGCTCATGAAGAGACCTCAACAAAAAATATGTCTTTTTTCTCAGAACCAATTCTCATAATCTGCGAATTCACATAACCACTGAGATAAAACCATGTTTCATCGGAGAAGAAAAGTTTGCCCAGGTGGTTGTCAATATTATCAAAACCATATGCAAAACTCCATGAGGATAATCGACTTATCGAAGTTCCAACCACCCCCCCGGGGGGGGCGGGGGGGGGGGGGGGGCCGGCCCCCCCCCCCCCGGCCCCCCCCCCCCCCCCCGGGGGGGGGGGTAATAAAAAGTTTTAAACATGGAACAAATTTTGCGGTTTTTTCAGGCTTTGGACGTGGCGCAAACGGGGGAGTACAAAAACGGTAGCCCTCATTTAAGCGGTAGGGAAACAAATGCAAGTCGTTTTAAAAACAGTATGGCATGTATCAACAGACACACCAGTTAGCAGTGACAGAGCACGCACACTCTAGTACGCACAGTGTAGGTATAACAATAAAATAGCCATGAACTCCAACTAATGGTGCGTACGCTATGTTGGCTTTCCTATGGGTTTGGTGTTCTTTCCCTTTTCGGTTCTACATATTCATGCAAACAATCTTTTTCGACCGTGAACCTCATCAAGAGTAAATTATGAAGTCTTCTTACTGATGAGAACCTGGAATCGTGCCTAAAATTGAGGAGATGCAAGGCCATTGTTCACACTAAGTGTTAGTCTCACTAAAACTCGAAAACGGCTGGACCGATTTGGCTAATTTTGATTTTGAAATATTTGTAGAAGTCCAAGGCAGGTTCAAAAGGTGAGAAAACATGAAGAAATTGCAAGGAAAATAGTAAAAACAACAATTTTATTTCTCGTACAACTCTTCGTACCTGTCAAATAGGGTGCGTTCAGAAATTAATTTTGCGACTAAACTTATAAAGAGAAATTCAGAAATCAATTTCTTTACTTTTACTCTTTTATCACCGTTCAACCGATCACCAAGATAATTGGCATGTATATGTATTTTTCGTGGAGAATGTTTTTGCGTATTTTATTTTGTTTTATTTTATTTATTTTTTTTGGTTATCTGCTAATTTTTAGTTATTGAACTTTAACACATTATTTAATTCTGAGGCGGTACGAAGTACGCCGGGTCAGCTAGTGTTAATTAAGTTAATAAACAAAGTACCTACCTATATAATTTAAGTTTAAATTAGGCTCTCAATAGATGATCTCAATCGTTGTACTTTTGATATTTGGCTCTTTTGCCTAATGAGTTTGCCGACCACTGACCTAGTAATATATTTTGTTGTGTAAACATCATTTTAAGTTTTTTGTAGAATCTACACACACTGTTTTGATGTAGCACTTTGATCTTAACAGTTTGAAAGCTGTCAAAAAGAAAGCTGTAAATCAAATATTTGACGTTGCTTAAACCTAATGTTTGAATTTGCAAAGCCACCATAAATAACCAAGACATTTAGACATTAATTGGTACAAATGACAGTTAACCACAACACGGCGCGTCGACGGGCAAAGTGAAATACATACAGTAAGCAACGAAAGTTATCATACACCCACTTTTTGAAGTTTGCTTAAATTCTGATAATTTTTGTATTACAGCATTGATTTTTTTTGCTTCTGACAGGATTATAGCTTGTTATATGCTGCGTCTAATAAACCTAAGTTGAAGGCGGTATGTCGATGGTGTGAAAATATATCGCTAAAAAAAGTAAAATTTCAATGTTTTCAACGAAACGTAAATAACTTAGAAAATAGTAAATCCCTTTCGAAGTTGTTGGACTCGTATTAAAAGGGAAATCTTCAGTGTGTCTATTTGACTAACTGAGTCATTTTGAAAAAAAAAAATTCCTAGACATGAACAATATCCAAAGTTGAACCAAAAATATCACGAAAATTCAAAGTTTTACCATCCTTAGTATCGTTTTCGTAAAAATCACTGTTCCTGAAATTGTAATAAAACACAGCGAGATCTAGAGGGATATTAATCCTAAATTTTTGTTGGAGTAATGTGTGGCGTACAGGGCTTTTTTTGAATTTTCGTGATATTTTTGGTTCAAATTTAGATTTTTGTTCATGTCTAGGAATTTTTTTTTCAAAATGACTCAGTTAGTCACATAGATACACTGAAGATTTCCCTTTTAATACGAGTCCAACAAGTTCGAAAGGGATTCACTATTTTCGAAGCTATTTACGTTTCTTTGAAAACATTGAAATTTTACTTTTTTTAGCGATATCTTTTTCACATAATCGACATACCGCCTTCAACTTCGGCTTATTAGACGCATAATATCACAAGCTATAATCCTGTTAGAAGCAAAAAAAATTAATGCTGTAATTCAAAAATTATCAGAATTTAAGCAAACTTCAAAAAAGTGGGTGTGTGATGACTTTCGTTGCCTACTGTATAATTGAGTAAGCTGTGCCAGACAAAAAAAAAGACAAATTATGATTGAATGTCAGTTTGTTTTAAAGTTACAACAAAAAAAAGAGAAAGAATTTTTGTTCCCGGTTGTAGGAAAAATATTTTACTTATTAACGCTCTGGAAAGAGCACTAACATACTTGTGTGATTTACGAACCTTGCTGACACATCGTGCATGAAACGTCACATTCGTATGTTATATGCTATTTTCCAAGCTCGTTATATAATATACTGTTACACGAATGTACGGTAGGCGCATTTGGAGAATCCCTCATTAGATTTGTTAATTCTTTCTACCTACGGTTTGTTTAAACCGCATCAGAAGACCTATCACCAACGTTCAGAATATGTGCATTAATCTTTTAGCATTTTAACAGTTAAACCTTAATATACGTAATATAACAATATTGTGTATATTAAGATAACATTTTTGTCTTGGCTTCCGTTCGTATTCGAAATTGAGATTTATGACTTGTACACTTGATTGCGTATGAAAAAACTGAAAAAAAAATAATGAAAATTCAGTATGAGTAACAGATCTAAAAACTAAAAGTCAATGATTCTTCGTCCTCAACGATCTCCTTGCAAAATATTCATCCAACAGTGACGAAGACTTATTTTTACTTAATGGAAAATGCCAAAAAAAAAACGAAATTTATTTGCAAAATACTTTTCCTCAAAGTAATGAAGAGTTTATTAAACATTTTAAAGTGTCTGAGCACTGTCCCTTCCAGTGTTTTTTTTTAAGAAATCAAAGATCTTCCCGGACATAGAATTTATGTAAATATACTTAAGTAAATAACTTATACTTATGGAAAAAGTGTACTACCTACCTATTATATTTTAAATACCACATTCCAACTATTTTTTGTGATTTAGCATGTTTTAATATGTTATCTAAGTCTACCTAGAAAAACCGAAAACGTATTTATTGAATTTGTTAGATTTGGAACCCAGGCCTGACTAAGTGTTGCTACGGTACTGCTTTTTTCAATGAGAATTATTAAACATACTTTTCTTTTTATGATATTTTCATGATTCAAGTTTATTATTTGAGTACGTTTTCTAAATATAGCGTTAATGATAAATTTGTAATAATATAATTTATGGTGAGCATTCTGTTTTATTAGCCAGATAATAGTTCTGACACTACTATGTGTTATGATATCAGTGTTAACATTTACATGCAATACAAAAAATGCATTTATGTCTAGGACACTGACTAGTTAGAGATAATGGCGAATGTTACATAGAGATAGATTCCAATCTCCATCGAATGAAATTAATTCAAAACATCAACAAGATAGTCATAATTGAATCAAACATCAGATCAGCAAATACTACATCATTAAAATGGTTGCGCCTAACTCTAATAAATGCGCAAATAAATCTAATTTTCCATTCGGCGACGTTTATAAATTTAATGTTTTAATTTATTGTGTGCCAAGCGCCATTACACTTGTACACATAACGTTCGCATCAGAATCGCAACGACATGTTTACGTACGGTCTTATGGGGGAGTGTCGACTTTGACGAAATTATTTACTCTGCGATACATCATACGCCATTATGAAATAGGTGCAAATTCCTCTGACGTATTACGGGAGTCAGTCAATGTCTCGACACGGCGTGAGAGAAAAGTGCCTGCCATTCATTTATGCTCCGAAATTTAGGCGACAAGCCGGTTTTCGGTCTCGCCCGTGATATATTGGGTCTTTGTAAGCTGGAAATATTGAAAAATTGATACAGTTATTTTACTACGCGACTGTTCGCGAATAGAGCGCATCGATCCGCGTGCACCGGATGAGCGAAGTAAGGTAAAACACCCAGTTACCGTCACCGGTCCAGTGTTCGTCATGATTCTGATTGAAAAGCAAATATTAAGGTTTGGGGCTAACAAACTTAGTAACTTTTATTTTAAAATATTTCTAGTGGTGTTTTTCATTATTAGGGGTTGGTAAAATGTACACTCCCGCCAAATCTCATATGAGCAAATAACAGTTGAAGTCAGTGTTGTGGTGGGTACTGTGACTTTCTTCGGATTCTTAGTGTTTCAGTTAAGGTAAGTACAATTTTGTTAATTGAGTAAAAGCAGTGAGCATTAAATGTACCATATCAAAAACTGTATAGTAGCTTTACAATATATTAAATCATTAATTAATCCCATAAAATAACTTTTATAACCTAACCTCATCTTAATTTAGCGGGTGACGGATACTCCGGCATCGTAAATAATACCGAGCCCAGTTTTCGTCATGGCTGACGAAAACTGGTGCTTGACACCTATGTTAGTTTATTGAATTTTCGACCTAATAGAATCGTATTATAAAGCTCAAATGTGTTTATGTTACTCTTTTTATCCTATAAGATTATAGGACTAGTAATCGTCATACAATTTTGTTTCATTATAATCTTCAGGATGCATTAAATAACTATGACGACTAATGGTTCTCAGGCCTGACGATAACTGAGATTTCAATTTTTTTTAAGATGCCTCGAAATCAGTACCCTGAAGATGCAATGCAAAAAGCAATACAAGCTGTTAAAAAGCATAAAATGACCGTTAGAGGTGCTGCCATACAATTTAAAGTGCCGCGTATGACTTTATCGGACAAATGCAAGGGGAAAACACCAATAATTAGAAAGATGGATCCCTCAACAGTACTTCAAAAAGAGGAAGAGGAAAACTTAGTTAAGTGGATCATACATCTGGGAGAATGCACTTGACGAAATGCCTAAACAAAATAAAAATAACAAAGAGATAAGAAGTTTAGATGAGAACGAAAATCAAAACGAGGAAAGCGAAACCACGGTATATAACTTAGAGAATGCACCTGAAGGAAAGTCAGATGATAACCACATAGAGAAAGAAATTGACAGCACGCTAGAAAGACAACACACTGATGACTTGGGCAAAGAAAAATCACACATGACACCTCCATCGTCGCCTAAACCAACGACACCAAAGAAAAATATTCCAGAAGGTATTGAATCCCCCTTTAAAAACTTGTTATTCTGGCCACAAATAACATCAACAAATAAAAAGAAAGTTGAGAAGATACCTTATGTGGCTACATCTGAAAGATGGAAGGAATATTACAAGAAAAAAGAAGACAAAAAGACGCAGAAACAAATTGAGCTGGAAGAAAGAAAACGAAAGCGAATAGAACAAAAAGCCGAGAAATCAGTCAAGAAAAAAAGGAGTCTAGGGAGAAAGAAGCATTAGACGATGAAAGCAACTGTTTTAACAAACTTTTACAAAAGTCTCGAATAAGACGAAAAAGTTCTACTGCTCTTCATGTAAAGACCAAACCAACAAATAAGGATTTTAATATTTATATACTAAAGTTATGTATGTACTGATTGTTTATTACCTACTTTCGGTACTTTTACTTATTACCCACAAGATTTTCACTCAATAAAATTTTAGTTCGTTATATTTATTATTTTCGTTTTTCCCTATAGTATTAATGTGACGAATTCTGGAGCTAGGTGCTGACGATCACTGGGTGTCACAGTATTTTCGATATGACGAACACTAGGACACTGGATTATATTTGAATAAAATACAAATACTGAAAATTTTAGCCCAATTTAGTAAAAAAAGCAACGCAACTCTAAAGAACCCCTATATTTAAAGTGTAACGCATGGTAAGGCTTTAGGTTAACTTACAACATTTATTTTATACGGTGGCATTTCTATAACGTTAAACCTTAAGGTGACGAACACTGGCGTTAGTACCTTATGTCAATTCGGGAGATGAGGGAGCAAACGGCATAAAATTATGGTGTTTTTAAGGAAGGTATGTTAGTTGAAGGCCAAAACTTATCATTGGAGCAAATTATTATTAACTAACACCACTTTTAAGAAATGTGAAATGTTAAAACGTCGCAGACTTCAGTCGAAACCAGGACTGGAACACTGCGTAACCTTGGGCACTCCTCCCTTTACTCTGCAGATGAAATCAAAACAAAAACCTATGAGTAGAGCAGACCGGGGCTAGTTCACTAACTTTTTTTATTCTTACCGTTAAAATACTTACCTACTGTTCTTTCTGTGATGACCAGTGCTGTACCAAATTATTATACATTTACATACTTAGAAATTCTGTAATTATTATAATGCCTAGCGAATAAGAAAGTTACAAAATAATTTAGATTAATATATAGTAAGTCAATTAACCCCTCTAGCGGGGTTTGTTGACATTAGTGAAGGGTTGAATTGACTTATATTTGTCATGTAAATACATATGTAAATGTATAATTACACAGGACCACAAAAAAACACAGAAAGGTGAACACAGTCCTGATACAGAAAGGTGAAGTACCTTCTGGTACTTTTTGGGTGTGCTAAAAACGAATCTCAAGTCAGACCTGACCCATCACCCTTAGATTTCGACCCAGCACACCCTAGCACCCCCCAAATGGTCAAGTTTTCACATCATATAAAAATTCAAAATAAATATCTCATTCTACGTTTTTGGGTGCGCTAAGAACGAATCTGAGGTCATAATTTACCCATCACCCTTATATTTCGCCCCAGCACCCCATAGAACCCCCCCCCCAAAAGGTGAAAATGTTAGTTTATATAAAAATTCAAAATAAATGTCTCATTCTACGTTTTTCGGTGTGCTAAGAACGAATCTGGGGTTATGATTTAACCATGACCCTTAGATTTCGCCCCAGCACCCCCTAGCACCCTCCCAAATGGTCAAATTTTAGAACGATTCAAAAATAATAAATTTATCAGTAGCCATAGCAAGGCAAATTATATAATTTCATTATGATGCTTCCCATAATCCTAATTTAGATCAACTGTAACGTTTGAGTGTTTTGCCGAAAATTCAAGGATGATGGGTTAATTAAAAAATTTCACCGTATTCAATTTTAACACAGGTACCTTAGGTGACGATAGGTTTGAGGCCCGTGGTAGTTTTTTTTTCTTTTCATACAGGTGCCAAAATACAGTGAGATATTAATACAGTGAAATTTTAAAACCGCGGAGGATGAAGGGGTTTGCCGCGGTGCCGGGGGAGATAGGAAAATTAAAACTACGTTTTATTTGCCATATTCGGTTTCAGTACCCCAAAAAAGTAGAATGAGTTATTTATTTTGAATTTTTATATAAAGTAAAATTTTGATCCTTGGGGGGGCGGGGAGGTTCTAGGGGTAGCTGGAGTGTAACCTTAGGGGCATGAGTAAATTCTGACCTCAGATTTGTTCTTAGCACATCGAAAAACGTAGGATGAGATATTTACTTTGGATTTTTATATGACGTAAAATTTTGACCCTTTGGGGGATGCTGGAGCGAAATCTAAGGGTGATGGGTCAGTTCTGACCTGAGATTCGTTTTTTAGCACACCGAAAAACGTACCAGAAGGTACTTCTCCTTTCTGTATCAGGACTTTTTTTTGTGTGCCTGTGTTATTATACATTTACATACTTAGACATTCTATAATTTTTATAATGCCTAGCAAATAAGAAAGTTACAAAATAATTTAGATTATTTTGTTATATTAGTCAATTAACCCCTCTAGCGCGGTATGTTGACATTAGTGAAGGGTTCAATTGACTTATATTTAGTTTCAGATATTCCAGGGGTGAGAATGGAAAAAATAAATCATTTTATTTATAATATAAAGCTTAGCATACAAATCATCATCTGGATCGCAGTTGATACAAACATACAAAAAGATAATATTAGATTTTCCGGTACATTTAACGTGCGGCCATCTTCATTGCATCCATTGTTCACCAATGGTGGTGTTTACAATACGACCCCTCGCATAGCAAACATTCGGTTTCATTTTCCGATTCTTCCTGGTATTCTCTATTAGCTACAGTTCGCTTAATTCCTCCTTGTTTCTTTTGTTGTTCTTGTCTTGGTGTATCAGTTAATATGGCCATTTTTTTCTTAATATTCTTGTTCCATTTTGTGGTGGCCCCGCTTTACGAAACGGCCATACTTCCTCAGGAGAAACCGACGATACCAGTCTCGTCAACGTTCCATATATATCTGAAGCTTCTAACTGCAAGCGGTTGTTTACGGTTTTTAAATTGGAATAGGAAAATGATTTGTATTGACATACTGAAGACAGAATTTCCTTACTTTCCTTGGAATCAAACCGTAATAGATATATGCTGATCGTTTCAAGTATTCAGATAAAAAAATTTCATGAGTTTTCGAGAAAGTTTGTCGACCATTAAAATAACCAACACGTTCCAAATTAAATGCAATGGGATTTTTTGTAGTATTGCAAAATATTTCGCTACGCTATTAGTACTCCTACCTTCATTTAGGTCTATTAAAGCTCGTCGCACAACGCCAGGAGATATTTTACCTCTTTCAGATTTTTGTTTATAGGTTCGCATACTGTATCTACAAAAAGTTAAAGAGAGAAAAAAGTTTTGTTATTATTTTTATATAAGATGTGTTAGGTTATACAAGTTGTGTTTCTGGAACGTCCAAGCACAATGTTTTTAAAAATTACATTACTACTAATTTTGAAAGTAAAGTGTAACAAACTATACATTTTTGTTTTTAAAAGATTTGAGTTTTTAAAAAAGAAATTATTTTTATTTGGTTTCAACTTTTAGAGCTTAGTACAATAATGATTGTTAATTATGAGTATATATATATAACTAACTAACACGGTTCGTTTCTCTTATATTTATAAGTTCAGTTTTGCTAACGCAAGCATAAGCGTTCTGTGAATTAAACTGCATGCTTGCGTTTCTCACATGGCGTGGTTTCGAGGAAGCTGTTATCGCTTGACATATCGAGATACGTCTGCTACTCATAGTTATGTTACAATATATATTTTCGTATATAACATACATAATGTATTCAAAATAGTGTCGATTTTCAACGTTGAAATTAATCATATTTTAAAAGCACCCAGTAGAACAAGTAACAAGTCTTTAACATTGTATGAAAAAAACTTTTTGAAATAGTAAATTGACTGACGAAAACCGCATCCTTCTAAGGTCGCTCTGTCAAAAGATATTTACGATCAAAGTGGGTCAGAATTATTTGGGACACTCGGTATAATCCATTTCATCCAATTTTATATGAATTTTGCCTGATAGATCGATTATTTTTTTGTAATATTTCTTTTATCTGAATTAACTATCACATTTTTTATTTTTATTTGTTAC
This sequence comes from Aromia moschata, assembly GCA_029963805.1. Classification (NCBI taxonomy): domain Eukaryota; kingdom Metazoa; phylum Arthropoda; class Insecta; order Coleoptera; family Cerambycidae; genus Aromia; species Aromia moschata. Next base: position 5,416 of record JAPWTK010000209.1, on the reverse strand, counting down.
ATCAGACATCGTCATAGCACGACGACACAACAAAATGTAATAGGTACACATACAATTTTATGCAGAAAGAATAGAGCTCAATGAATTATACTTGTTTCGCACTCAATAAGAATTTTCTAAGTAATATCATCCATAACAGTTTCCGCACTAAACCCAAAAAAATGGTAAAATGTAATTATTTTTGGATATACTTAACTCGTTTTGGCAAAAAGTATGAGTTTTATCCTTTCTGCAATCAGTGATTCATTTTCATTGACAACGTCCACTTTAATAATTTTTTATGCCAAAATTATTAGTACATAATATTCAGTTTTAAGACAAAATAACTTCGTCATATCTAATCTTAACGTCAAAAATTTGCTATAGTAAATCAGTTTTTTACAAAATCCAATTTAAAACACAGGACGTTCCATTTGAAAATGCGACTGGTGTGGTTTTAAAAGTATGGATATTATTTGCAAATGCATTTTCTTAAATTAGAACAGACATAAATTGGTAAGTAGACGATGGGAAAACATAAAGAGAAACAATTTGTTCAATACCGCAACATAATTTAATTTAGTGACTGAGTGAGCATTATGAGCAGGTCCCCGCTTGTATTATAACGAATTGAATTTGTGGCTGTAGCAGGGGACATAAAATATATTTTTTTGTCAAAATGTTATTAGTTTCTCGCAGACCTATAAAAATAAATCTTCCGCTAACCATACGGTATTGACTGGTTGTACCGGATTCATCCAATAGAGGAAAATAAAATGTACGAACTATAAATCAAACATTTCCAGGCAAATATTTCCGAGTCACAAAAAATGATTTGATTACATACAACGATTTTTAGGGAACAAACCAGAGACGGATTTATAACATAACAAAACAGTAGAAGTAGATGAAATTTGATATTCTGAAATATGACGTGAAATATGATCTTCATAATAGACCGCGGACACATTTGTAGGGGATAATTTTATTAACCCCGTATAGAATAAAAAAAATCCTCAAACGAAATTTGCAAAAAAATGCCAAAACGTATGACGAGTTTTTTGGAAACTACTTTGATATTTGAATAATATGTTTTTATCACATGAGCACAAAAACTTAAGTGGGTTTCGAGTGCAAAAACGTTTTGATTTAATGTTTTTTTTTTTTGAAACAATGATTTCTATTTTATTTATGAAAAGATGATCTTTTATTTCACCAATATTTCGTTCTATAAACTTTTAACTCTTTTAGATTTTAGAAATCAGAAAAAAAGTGTTCTGAACTCATAAACGTCAAATGCAAATTCAAGAAATAAATCTTATTTCTGTAGCAATCGTAGCAACTAAATCAAGGGCACACGATTACGATTACATATGGGGTAGGTGCGAGTCCTGTGCAAGTCGATGCTTATTGTGCCCCCACAGGCTTGCCATTCCATTAGTCCTGTTTCCTTAAGAAATTTAAGGACAGTTTCTAGTGGAGAGTCTGTTACTTCTTTTGGTTCTATTGTTGTAGCCCCAAAGTACGAACGCCTAACAGCTGCCAGTGCTGGGCATTCGCATTATATGTGGAAGGGGGTTTCTTCCTCTTCTCCATACCTCCTGCTATCGGGATCATTTTTCATCCCAATTGTGGTGAGATGTCGCATGAGTGGGCAGTGTCCTGTGAACAGTCCTTCTATCCATCTCAGCTGGTTTCTACCCAATTTTATAAGGTCTATTGTCTCAACCCTGGGACTTTGGCCCAGTGAGAACTGTTTTTCTCTCAATTTCCCTCCTGGCTGTCCGGTAGGCCAGACCGCAGATGTGTTCAGGTCCAATTAGTGGAACCTCAGCCCCTTTCTTTGCGAGAAAGTCCACTCTTTCGTTTCCTTTGTGGCCTTGGTGTCCTTTCACCCACTGATACTATTGTGTTCCGCTAGTTGTATTAGACCTATTTATATGTACATATATACAAAGTACGGAATATATTCCGTACGTGTCGGAAGGACATTCATTCTGAAATAGTTTTTAGCTTTGGAATGTGTTTCTAAAATAGTGTTAGAGAAAGTATTTATTTCACACTACGATATAGAAGGTATATCCGTGTGTAACTTCCTATCATTAGCTGTTGCATGAAGGAACCGTATCATCTTTAATAAGAAATCTTTCCAAGTGAGACTTTGGCGTTACCTGACAAACAATACACGAGGTATAGTCGAATTTATTAACAATCAATAAATTAGGATCCAAAAAGATCAAAGTGCCGAGAATCCTTGTGACTTTTTTACAATCGTCTTTACTAAAACTACATTCATTGAATTACGCTGACAGAGCTTGGTACGATTTCAAACACCAACAAATGCCGACGGTTTCAATTGCTTTAAAGATTCCCATTAACGTAACGTCAACGAAAGGCATCTGGCCCAGGACCCATGCCGGAAATAAGACGCGGAAAGCCATCGGAACGGCCCCGGATAGGTCAGGGGTTAATAGGTACGGGTCAGTGCCGGTCAGCCGTCGACAAATAAGATAGACGACATCTCATACAACCCACCTTGCCTTCAGCGAGACCATTTAACGGATGCAGCCGTCGCGTCCGTCCTGCCATATCCCGTTACATACCTCTTGATGCGGTAACGTTATCCCCTACAAGAATCGGATCATTAGACCTGATTAGTTACAAGGGTACGGGGATAAATTTAAGTGGCCTGCGGATGTGTGGTGTTCGGAAACGGTGTCGTTAATCAGAGGGGCGCTTTGAGAGGGGAGTCTTCCAGTGAAGGCTGGTGGAATTTGAAGTTGAATCGTACCGCCATAATGCTGCATGAAGGACGAACCATATTTTGGGTGAGTGATTAATAAATATAAATAATAAACATACACATCGTGGAAGTGAGGATCATCACAAGGTCGCACTAGCCTATACAATTACCTACGTACGAGGTGTATAAATTAAGTAATGAGACTGGCAACGTAGCGCCCGATCTGGCAACACCGCGGAAACAGGACTTGGAAGGGCGGTAAGTTAATATGTAACACACCTTCAGATAAGTTTGAACTTCTTAGAGTCATTTGTTTGTTTTGTTACTATCTTCGTAAACCGATGAGTGACATTAATTTTGAGTAACGGTGTGCTATCACATTTTACTTCAGGACACAGCGCAACGAATACTTTTGCAAAACGCCTATGGATACAGTGTTTTTTCAAAGAGCTCGGGTTTTTTCGGTGGTTTAAGGCATTCTCAGAAGGAAGAGAGTCGATTGAAGATGAACCACGCAGCGGAAGGACTTCATCTTCAGGAAGCGATGAAAATGTCGATAGAATACGGGATCTTGTGCGTTCAGATCGTCTGTTGACGACAAGAATGATCGGGGAAGAGTTAAATTTGAATCACACCACAGTTCATCAGATTTTGACTAATGATTTGGGGATGAGAAAAATCTGCGCAAAAATAGCCAGGGAATTGTCCACGAAGAGTTTGTGCCTCCAGAACAAATAGTAAATCAACACTTTTACAGAGAAGTTATTGAAAAACTTCGAAAGGTCATGCGTGTGAGGCCAAACATCAAGAATAGCTGGATGTTGCATAACGACAATGCGCCTTGTCACAGAGCCATTTCAGTAAACAAGTTTTTAGCCACTAATAACATTCATGTGATTCCTCAGCCTCCTTATTTCCCTGACTTGAGTCCTTGCGTCTTTTTTCTCTTCCCGATTTCCAATCACCTCAAAGGACGTCATTTTGGGACGTCGAAAACATTCAAACGGGTGTAACCGACCAGCTGAAGGCTAATCCAGGGCTAATAATGAGGAATGGAAGAACCATCTCTAGCGCTGTGTGGCTTTCCAAGGTTATTTTGAAGGACACAATAGTGAATTATAATTCTATAGAAATAAAGAAATTTTAAAAAGTCAGTCTCATTACTTAATTTAACACCTCGTATATCAAAAACGTCACATATCCCTGTCTGACACCCTACTTGATGAACTTTCTGTCGTACTTGTGTAGCTGATTCCACTTTTAGAAATGACATCTGCTGGCGCAGTCATTCATGACATTCATTTGGTCTGTAAGGAAAAAATTATCAGTATGTGGAATGTTATTCCAGTTGCCGTATAATCTCAGGAATCTGGGAAGAGGAATTAAAATTTTTAATTTCCTACAAATTATCTTACACATTTTGTCCATGAGGCCTTTTGGGCAAGAACGATTGCTGCTGCTTGCCTGACATCTAGCTGTTGCAGTACCTTTTTTAACTTCTTCAGATTAATAAATTAAGTATCAGGCTCTATCCGGATATCCCATCGTGTAAAAATTGGTTCTGGAGGTAGTTGCACGCGTCGATGGAGTTCGCGAAATAACCGGACGGACGCGGAAGCTTTTTATAACACTTTCATGACACTCGAAATAAGTCAAATTTAATAGAACTCTATATAGAGGGGAAATTACTATATCTTTAGTAAATGAAGTTGCTATAATTTACTTCCAGTGATATGGTTAGCACCGTCTTGCTGAAAGTGATAGTATAATGGAGTGATATTTCCATAATCGCTTGGTAAACCATTTTGCCATAGATATGAATGATAAAACAAATACGAGAGAACAGTATCTATTTTTATTAACAGACATAATATTAACGTTAAAGCTTCTTTAACTTTTGATGCACAGTTTGCACATTTATTTATTTATCAACAAATAGTACATCTTACCAAATTCTAACATATGTTTTTTTCGTGAAATCTGGGTTATCCCAGTCTCCCTAGGTAAATATGGATACATATGGATACCCTCGGACACTATGGATATATCATATAAAGATAATACTGAAGTTTCACAAAGTACACAGAACTTGATACACAGCAAATCATTCACATTCAGCAGATAAATTATTTTAAATTAACGAGGTCATTCAAAGTCCTTAATTTCCTTTACTGACTCCCAAATAAAAGATAACCATAAGTCTCGCTATTTTTCATCTATTCCCTATTTCTAATATCACGGAAAATACCCCACGCGTAAAATTATCGGTTAGAAAAATCGTGTCAAAGGTCAAGTTAGGTTTCCATGTCTGTATGTATACTACCCGTGACTCTCTGTAGAAATACGGGATCACAATCTCATTAGATGCGTTTTGTAAAAGGCTTCTTTCATTAAGGATTCACGCAACTTTTATGATTACTTTCGATCCTTCGTCAAATTCACAATAAACAAGTTTTAATAGCAGTCAGACATTAAAGCTTAAGGCCGCTTTACAGTTCGCAATTTTTCTTGCCAGCAAGAAAAATTGCAGTAATTTTTATTGCACGCATACGTATTTATGTTTGTTCGTGCAATTTCTTGCAGATAAAAATTTCAAGCCCACAGCTATAATTATTGCGACTATCTGCAATTTTACATGTTGCCAACTGTTTGACATAACCTCAACGCCATCATTTGTATTGTGTTTTGTGATTT